>CM031240.1:252717092-252934120 GCA_018340775.1 Taxus wallichiana var. yunnanensis | reverse complement strand
TTCCTTGATGAAATTTTGATTTACTCACATACGCGCATGATGAGCATGAGGGCACCTTTTCGGGGTCTTGATATCTTCGTGAGTAGTAGGTTTACGGGAACACAGAGAAGTATATGTTCTTTTAGATAGAGGTGTAATATTTATGCCACATAATTTATGGGAAGGTATCATAGATCGGTCCTTCCAAGATTCAAGATATTATGGATTGGCGGCACCCACTAGTGTGACAGAGAGTGCGTAGCTTCATTGGTTTAACGGAGTTATTAAAGGAGATTTGTTTAAGACTCCTCTCGGGTTGTCACCCCCATCACTTCCCTTGACAGACGAAAGGGAATTTTTTTTTTTTTTAGTTGAAACGAGATGTGGCGAGGCCTTAGGACAACTTTGAAGGAATGCCTCACAGCACTTTGTTCTTGCGTGCGATCCGCATGGTGATTTTTCATATGTGTGGATGCTTCTTTGGCAAGTTGGAGGTGTGTTGATATAAGAGGAAAATTAGTTACTTTTGAGTCTTGCAGACTCAAGGATTATGTGATTAATTATCGACTCATGTTCTTGAGCTTGCGGAATTTGTGCATCCATTGGGTCAATGGAGACACTTCCTTCTTGATGAGATTCACACTTAGAGCCGATCACTTGAGTCTTCGCCACCTCTTCACGCGCCCAATCTCAGCTTGCAAGTCGGTGGCGTAGGATGGAGTTGTTGTGTGAGTATGACATGGAGATAGAGCATGTGAAGGGGAAGGAGAATTTAGGGCTAGATGCTCTCGTGAGAGGAGACATGTGGTTATGGCCACCTCGGTGAGCACATATTTACGGAGCGGGATTATACGGTAGCTTCCTCACGACAATTTCTACATTGTAGCTAGAGCGGAGATTGAGTCTCGAGACCTCTTAAGGGGAAGTTTGATGGTTTTTCATTGAGACGGATGGTATTCTCGGAGTAAATAGGCCCGATTTATGTTCCCGGGGTGGAGGCTTAGGAAGGACATCTTGTGAGAGGTACATTGTGCACCTATTGAGCTATCCCAAGGTGAAGAAGATTCAAACCACTTTGAGACAATTATATCATTGGAGGGGACTTCGTAGAGAGCGTGGCTCGGTTGTGTCACATTTTCGGAGTGTTAGAAAGTGAAGGTCAAGCATCACCATCTAGTTGGCCTTCTCTTTCCTGCGTCTTTATACTCGGAGTGGAAATAGGACACCATTTCCATGGAATTCATTGTTGGGCTATCGATGTCGAGATACCACCATGACGCCATCATGTGTCGCGGTGGATAAATTAACAAAAGTGGCTCATTTTCTCTAGTGAAGACCACTGTCTATACATTTAGTGCGATGGAGCAGTGTTTCTAAATGAGATTTTCAGATTACAGGGATTCCATGGAAGATCATTTCGACCCATGATCCTCTGTATACTTCCCACTTTTGGAATACTATCTGACATGCCCTCGGGATGAAGATCAATTTTATCATGGCGTATTACCACTGAGATAGATGGAAAGATTGAGTGGGTGAATCAAATCTTGGAGGACATGCTTATGATGTATGTTATGGATCACTAGTTGAGATGGGAGGAGTATTTGTACTTGGTGGAGTTTTCCTCAATATTAGTTTCGTAGTTCGATAGGCATGGCTCATTTTTAGGCTTTGTATGGCGGAGAGTGCAAGACACCTCTTATTTGGGATAGGTTAGAGGACAGGTTTCTCGTGGACCAGCTTTATTACAAAATATGCAGCAATGCAGGTGGTAATGATTAGACAAAAGACTTTAGGAGGCCTGAAGATAGACAAAAGAAGTATGTAGATCGACATAGGACCGAAAGTAGTTTTGATGTGGGCATGAAGGTATTCCTTCGTTTCAAACCACATAAGAGCCATATCTGTTATGGAAAAGATTCTAAGTTAGCTCCTAGATTCATGGGCCCCTTTGAGATCTTGGGCGTATCGGCCTGGCCCTACAAATGCAGTGTTTCCTAACTTGTCTCGCATCCATGATGTGTTTCATGTTTAGTACTTAGGAGATATGTTGCGAGACCCATCTCATGTGCCGATTAGACCTCATTGCGGAGTGCGGGATCGGGGGCATGTTATGGTGGAGCCCATTCACATTATAGAGCACGGGACCCTAGTCCTTCGGGTAGAGATTGACCAGGTTCGAGTGTAGTGGGACAAATATGATGAGGCTGACTCACGTGTGAGGATGTTACTTTGTTACGCGTTAGTTTCCACCCTTGTTACAGTAACTTCCGGAGGAAGTCAAGTCTAAGGGGAGGGGGATGTAGTGTCCACTTCCCTTGAAAACCTTTTGATATTAATGATGATCGTTGATTATACTTATAGACATTATTGTAGCTTTTAGTTTGATATGATGTTAGATGTAAGAGATCGTGGGCTCATGGTTGATTTTGATTCATATATGATGCATGTGGATTATTAGAGACATTTTCTATTTATGTTGATACACTATTTGGCATGGTTTTATATATATATCATGTGTGTGTGTGTTTTTCGTACATGTGATATTTTGTTATATTGAGTAAACCTAGAAAATTGAACTAATTTTATGATCATATGGTTATTCAGAAATTGTAAATGACATTGTTATTTTCCTTGATCATGCTTGATTTATTTATAGATGATTTTAGAGATATATTTGGAATTTATTTTGGATGTTTTGATGCGACCATGAGGCCAAAGGAGGTATTTGTGTTTTGCAGGTAAACATGTCACAACAAACATCGGGGGATTGGAGACCAACCACATTGAAATTCTAGGTGAATTGACAAGGGTCACCATGGCAATATGTTTTTGTTATGTGTGTTTGTGTGTGCTTGTTGTTAGGGATTCCCATGGGGGAATGACCTTTAAATGTGACCAAGGGGTTATGTGTATTATTTTATTTAGTTCCTTTGTTTAATTTTAGTATGTGTTTAATTAGTGATGTATTTCCCCTTTATTATTCATTAAATTGTGTCTAGATTTGTGAGTAATCATGTTGTTAAATTAATTAAATTGGATCAAAAAAATGCATTTATTAGAGTTGATGGCTCTTGGATTAAGTGTTGTAAGTAATGTGTAAGTAACTTTGAGTGTGAAACACTCCACCTTCCTTTTGAAATTCGGATTGTCCTTAGGGGCTGATTTTGGAGGCTTGTGGGACAAGTTAAACTTGTCCCACGCCTCTTAAATTTATGTATACCAACCCTACTATGGGTTGGGGGAGTCAAAAATTAGGCCTTATTATGTATTTTAGGAAGGCGAAGTTGTAATTGTTAATTGCACCTTCTTGCTGTTGTCCACTCAAAATTCCCGCTACGATGAAAATGAAAATTTCAAAATTTTGAGTTTAAGTGTTTTTCTACGAAGTGCAAAGTCATGAAATTGAGAAAGTCTGTGTTTTGGGTCATTTGCATGTATTTCGGGCTGTCGAACATTTTTGTCCCACTTGTCCCAAGTTCAAAAGTCGTCTGTTCCCCGATCGGCCGAAATCCCGAAGTTGTTCCATTTTAGCCCGTCGGAACTTTTCCGTCCCAACTATCCGATTTCAAATATGCACTCTGTTCCATTTTCGGCCGAAATTCCCGAACCACGTACTTGCGCATTTCTATTCCAAATGTCCCCAAGCAGCTTCCATTACCTTTTGTCGTGTTTTCACACGAATTGATCAAGTCGCGTGCCAGAACTTTTTACCCCAAGTGTCCTAAAAATTTTTGTGCAAGTTGTCCCTTTTCGCCCAAACTCCTGACAGACTGCGTGCTTCGCACTTTCGTGTCCCAATGCGTCCCAAAGTCAAAAGTGCGAGTTGTTACATTTTAGGACCGGTTCACCCGAACGCGCATACTCAGAACTCTTCATCCCAAATGTCCCCAAATTCAAATGAGCATATTGTTCCAATTCCGGCGAAATACCCGAATCGCGTGCTTGCGCGTTTCGTCGATTGTCCCAAATGCATTTTCGTCTTCTCCTTGTTTCACCCGAATCGGTGAGCCGCGTGTTTGCGCATTCGCGTCTCACATGTCCCAGCGTGCCAAGTGACATTCATACTTAGTTTTCCGCTCACTCCGAGTATGTTGCTATTCAATTGGTGGTTGTGTATTAAATGCGCATTAAATTCATTCCTCTCTCCAAACGGCTATATAACGAGCATTCCCCCTTTGCATTTTCTCACTACTTCCATCTTTATCTTTTGCTCGAGCCCTTACGATTTGCAAACTGCGCGTGTTCCCCTACCTATGTAATTCCTTTCCAGTCTACGGTTTGTAGCTCTGTCCCCCAGAAGCCTATCAATAAGAAGATCAAATTTCGAGACGAGGAACAAATTTCTCCCTCGAGTCTGCTTTAGCAATATTAGGGACATCGAAGCTCGTCATCTCGACTTCGGCGATTTTGGGCAAGGATGGCGGATCTGAGCCCTACACCAATAGCACGAGATGATTCACGATAGTGGTTTGGCTTTTCTTTGGAGGATTCCCAATCTCGGCACGGTGTCGTGTCACAGTGCTTTCATGCGGAGCTCACTTGACCCGTTTGTGCGAATTGACCAATATACATGGGAACTCATCCATGGCTGGAGATCTTGCCGCCATTAGCAACGCTCGAGGATTCCAGAGATGGATAATGGCATGGCGTTTCCGAGATCAAGCACGAGGCTATGTTCGAGCCAAGGCGAGTGACAAATACAAAGCATGAGTGGCGAAGTCTGGCTTAAAAACCCTAGGAAGGGAGCTTCTCTTCGACCAAAACCCTCTTAGAGTAGATTTCAATGAAGAATTGTGGACTTCATAATCCTGCTGGCTCGGGTTATGGGTTTGCCCTCCACCGATGAGTTTCATTTACTGGATGTGCCGCTCATCGGCATGGTGTGTGAAGGAGCATGAAACATCAATTGGCGAAATCATAAGCATGATCGTGGACGGCTGTCCATGTGTAGCAAAAGAAGAAATTCTACATGACTTCATACTTGATGTATACTCTGCGCGAGCGTCCGCGCATGGTTTGGCTTTTCCTACATTGATGCACACAAAGATGATCCAGTATATGCTTCTTTGCTGATTCACCACAGAGACCAATGGCCGCAATTTGAAGGTCAATGATGCTTTCACCATGTCGTGGTCGAATGCTCGAAGGTGATACTTGCTAGAAGGTTTTGGATGAAGCCATGAACTTTGATATCGCATGATATGGCGCTTATTTCATCGATTCGGAAATTTTCTTATATCGGGCTTCTTTGCATTATGAGAACACTCCTCTGCGGCTTCCCATGTTACTGCAATGATAAAATGGCCTTGATAGAAATATGGAGGCAACTAGACAAGTTACCTGAGAACTTTCAGAGACAAGAAGATTTACAAAGCACTTTCCCATCTCTCTCGGGAAACTACACTTGCAAAATAGCTCTGGATCTTAGAACATAGAAAGAGCCACAGGTCCCTATCACTGTTCATTTCTTCAAGCCAAGAACACCTTTGACTTGAAGAAGTTTATGAAACGAGAACATCAAAATAATCTATCATCATAGTGCGAATCGAGAAGACTCTTTTGGGTGGTTGTTTATGTGCGAGATGATTTTGAAGCCGAGAGAAGGCATTGTGGCGAGTTCTCCTGCAATTAATCCAAGAACTCGTCATGTGCCAAGTTCTGAAGGTCTCGAGGATGACAATTCTGATCTATACTCGTATGAGTATGAAAATGTGATTAAGCACACTCCTTTGGAGGACTGGATTGGAGCAGGGAAGAGAGGATGATCTGGCCGAGATCCTTGCTCCGATCTTAAGTCGGGACTAAGTGCAGTTTAGTAAGAAGGTCGAGAGTTCAAGAGGCACTCAAGAGAATCCTCCTCCAAGGATGATTCGACACGATAAGAGAGACATCAGTTCAGTCTGGAACACCGGTGAAAACCCCTCTGCCTCATCACACAAGGACCCACGAGAATCTACTCCCCCTTCATCTACCCGGTATATAAGAAGAAACTCAAAGAGGTAAAGAAGGAGCTGCAGAGAATGACCCTCGAAAGAAAAAGGCAAAGTTGCCTATGGGGCCAGAGAACATCATCGTTCTCAGTGAAAGTGAAGAGAGTGAGGTGCAAACTCCTTCAAATGTTCCTGAAAACCCAGCGAGATAAGGACAAAGAGGTCAGAGCACCGAACTTCCAGTCTGCTTGATTCTTCTACCGCGGGTGCCACAGTGCCCCACTCACCTCTCGGCTCGAGTCAATGGTGCCTGGACCACAGTGTCATGAGCTCCTGTCTGTTGGTCCCCTTGCTTCTCCTGCGATTCTTCTTCCTCTTTTGCGTGGGTGCTGACCTTTGGTTGACAAAGGAAGAAAATCCTCCTCTCAAAGCTTGGGACCAAATTTCGATGCTGTTGCAGCCTTGTTGGGCACCACTCCTTCTCGTGCCAAGAAAGCCAGAACTACTTCCAGAATAGTGTCGGATGCCCAAGGTCAGCAATTCTTGGAGATTGCTAAGCCTACAGTGGACAAATCAGAATCAGACTTGCTGGCATCTGACTTGGAGCTTTCAAGAATCCCTATGGGAGAGTCTACTCCTGAAGGTGAAATTCACAACCTCCGAGAAGCTTGATCCAAGAAGTCATTGGAAGGGTAGAAAAGGAAACAAACTATTGAGCAGTTGGAAGAACAGGCCCAAATTCTCACGAGTTTCATCAAGTCTCTTTTATCTAAGGATAAAGTCTTGGACCCTACCCCATTACTACTCTTCCACCTCCACTGTAATTCTAAGCCAAGATGAAGTGCAAAGTATCGAAGATATGCACAAGTATTACATGTCTATGGCGAGCTATTGAAGCCATGGTGGATGACATGCTTGTTCTTTGGATTAAAATTCATCGATGAAGCTTTCAAAATCCACGAAAAGGTGAGTAATGTGCAGCTGAAGCTCTCCTCCACAATCAATACCATGGATAAAGAGCTCAAAATCTGGAGCGGTTGTATAGTGGACCTTCGCCTTATGGGACAGACAGAGATGAGAACATCTTCTTGTGGCGAATAAGATTTTCGATGATGCTAAGGGACAATCTATCAAAATCTTGGGTCTCTGGCATGGAGTGGAAGATCGAGTCTTAGAAGAGGCTTTGGGAGAAATGAAGAACAGTAGCGAGAAGGAGAGGCTTTGAGACACTAGTTGTTGCTACTTTCAACGATATACATTGTCATCTTCAAGATGAAAATTCTGTGTGTTCCTTTCCTTGCAAGAAATCAAAGCTCGGTTCGAGATTTTGTCAAAGATAATATATTCAAGAAAGCTCCATCTCTAAGGAAAAGATGAAGGAAATTTGTTCTCTTGATCTGCCATTGAAGAAGCAAATAAAGATTATCATACTCACGTCGAGTTTGATAAAGAGATGGAGAAGTGTCTGCGGGATTTTGGACTCGATGCATGCAGCCAACACGTCGGTTCCACGTGGCGGGAGACATAAGTTGAGCGTTGAAGAAATTCGGGCGGCGGATTACCGAAAGACGGTGGGTCCCTCTCGATGGCAGCCTTTTTGTTTCCTTCTCCTTTCTTTTCTCTTCTTCCCATTCTTTTCGTATTCTTTGTAATTAGTTAAGGTATTGCAATTGGCAGTCCTTAACTATTATTTGAATTAAAAGAAATGGTTACGAAGAGTAAATAAGCGACTTATAAGCTATATAATGGCCTTTCCACGCCATTTTGAAGGAGGAAGAACTTGGATATTTTAAAAGTGTAAATAGATCTTAAAGAAATCAATACAAAGGGCTTTCCATTCTTTGTCTATCTAATTCTGTTATCTCTGTGTTTTCCTTTAAATATTGTGAAGATCATTTTGTTCCTAATTTGTTAGTCTCTCTAATTGCATCTATCCAGTTTTGCAAATACAACGATCTTGTCTGACGAAAGGAACTTTGTGTCCTTGATGAATGAATCGAAGAAGGTTATTTACAGAACTTTGTGTCTTTAAATTTAATCCTATTCAATAGCCATGAAATGATCTTGTTCTAAATTCCTTAACTTGCATACATAAAGAATTATTACTGCTATCTATAATTACAATGTTTCTCTTACTGCTCATCCTCATATTCTCTTTCCTCGAGTCCTTTTGTATGGCAGTGATACTTGTGGAAAACACTTTACGTAATATCCAAGTTTGACCATAAAATAATGTTTTGTACATTTGTAAATAAGTTCGTTTGAATAAGGAACCTCTCCCATTAAAGAGGAGGACTTCTTGTCCCCCGTTATTTCTCTTCTAAAAGTCCTATTTGAAAACCAACACTTGCATGAAATTAATTTTGGTCCTTGGGGTGTGGACTTGGATTGTGTGTGTAAGTAACCTATAATTTTATTTACCCACCTTCTTAATTGAGCTTTGGATTTTTAAGTTGACTTGTGAGGTGGAGTTGAGAATGATTGATGTGGCATCCTACATGAAGCCACCTCGGACTCCTCTCTCCCTTTTATTTATTAAAGAATTCTTTTGCCGTTTTGGGGGTTACTTCATTTGGTGACTTCATTTTTGTTACTTCTTTTGGTTTGGAGATCTTGTAATTTTGAAGAGAGTTAGATATTTTTGGAATTCTTGTGGATTGCTAGAGATTTTGGATTGTTTGGATTGGAAAAAGTTTGATGTTGAACTTTTGGAGCAAACTCTACCATAGAGATAGGATCTTGGCTCTTTAAAATGTTCTTCTTTTATTTATGCATATGTGAATGCTTTGAATATTTTAGTATGTTGTTGGCTTGTTGGGTAGATTACCTAGGTATGGTGTAGGAGAAGACTATGGGGATCTCTTGTGGGAGGCATAACGGTTTTGGGGAGGTATAAGTGTTATTGTGGAGGGATTTTGGGATTGGGTTCTACCTTTTAAAAGAAACAAATTGCATTTCTTTATGCGTTATGAGGTGCCATAAGAGTGTGGGGAGGCATAAGAGAATGGGAGGTATAAGGGGTACTTGGGGGAGGCATAAGGGCATGTAGGGGTTTTGAAATGATATATATATATATATATATATATATATATATATATATATATATATATATATATATATTTTAGGCGAGTTTATTTTAAGGTGGACACCCATTTCCCATTGGGAGGTATAAGCAACTTCCCCATAGGTATTGCTTCGTTGGCTTGTACATGATGAAGCCATATTATTATTGTTGTTCTTCTGTGGTTGTAAACTACCGTATGTATTTGAATTGTGTTCTATATGTGAAAAAAAAATTGTGTTGTGGAAGCATGTTTGTTCTTTATGAGTTGAAATGCATCTCTTATTGCTTTGTGGTTGGGGCTCGGGGCCAATGAGGAGGATGACTTCTCCTCTTCATTGGAATTCTTTGTTGGGTGGAGAGCGTTGCCTCTCCTCCTTTTTGTTGTGATCAAAAGATATATGGTGGACATTCTTGTTGCTTTTATGGAGGTGAGGATGAAAACAAATTTTGCGGTTTCTCCTTGGGTTCCTTATTGTGAAATTTCCCCCTTAGTGGATGGAATTGTAATAATATTTGTGGTGGAAATTTGCTTTGTTTTGGAAATGGAACCTACATTTGAATGTGAAAGATGTATATTACGTAAGTTGTATTTGATGAGTGAAAAAAGAAGTTGTAAAATAATTATTGGAGTTCAACAAAAGTTGTTTTAATTACCACAAATGTTATGGTTTTCATTTGAAACTTGTGTTTGAAATATATTGTGAAATCTTTGTTTGAAAATTGAAAAAGAAGTATGTATGAAGAAATATTACATTTCTAGTTTCATTCAAAACGCATGTTTTGAAAGTAGAACTATATTTTGGGTTTTCACGCATGGATTGAAGTAAAGTTAAAAATTGTAAAATTGGAATGGAATGAACTTAAATATTTAAAGTATGGTAAATGAAAATAGATCAATTCGGGTTTAAGTATGATTTCTATTTTGATTCACTTTGTAAACTGCAAATATTTATTAGAAAAAAATAGAGAGTACTCTACAACTTGAAATACAAATTGAAATAATAATGTAAGCTAAGGAAGATCAAAACGCTTTTCAAATAGTTGAATTGCTCAAGAAAATTTGTCAGACTTCAATTAATCAGACTTAGACCAAAACTCAGATGTTTTGTAGTAAAAAGGGGGAAACTCATTTTGAAACTCAATCCATCAATTAAACCCTGTAAAATCCATCCATGTCGGTTTGGCATGTTGAGGAAGAAAGAATGGCGGATTGAATTAATTTTGTTAAGTTAAAAAGTCCAGTTCATATTTTAATGGCAGGAAAGACGTTTTCTTAAAATTGACCCACCTAAGTCTATCAAAATTAAAATTTTATGCTTCTAAGAAAAGACCAGTTCGATCCCTTTCCAAAAATTCCTCATTTTCCCAAATCCAAACTTCTAGTCGAAAGTTATGGACATATGAAGTTTTTACTTCACTTAGTTTAAAAAAGGGGAATTTTTGTAAATCGGACACGTGGGGCCCAAAAATTAATTAGGGCACTTTTTCCAAAAAAAATAAAAAGTCACAAATTCCTCTGCGGCCCTCAGCCCCGCTGATTCACTTTTGGGAAAACGCTTCCCATGAGGTTCATGAACCCGCACCCTCAAACTTTACCTTTTAAAAAAGGGTGAAAAATCTTAAGTCTCCTGCCCGATTCGCTTCCTGCTTTGTCACTATGGGTCTAACATGTGGCTTCGCTGGCGTCGGTGGAGGCGCGAGGGTTTTTGAGCGTTCTTTCCCTTTCAAATTAAAGAGTTAAAATCCAAATTACCCCGACGACCCCCTTCCCGCGTAGGCTTAAAATCATGCCACGTGTCCCTTGCAGACTTAGGAAAATTTTCTTCCCCAATCCCACCGCCCGCCTTGGGAAAATTTTCTTCCTTAGGCCCAACGAGGCCCCACCTTTGGGAAAATTTTCTTCCCGAGGCCTACGAGGCCCGCCTTTGGGGAAAAATTTCCTCCTGCGACCCAATCGGCTTTGTAACTTAAGAAATATGAGGAGTTAGGAGGACTTATTTATATCATTGGAAAGGAGAAGAAATTTCCTATCTAATGGAAATTTTTTCAGGAAACCTTAAGTGTGTTAAATATGTGAAAAATCAAGTTGAAGTGAAAGATGAGTCTAAGAGTGGGTAAGTGGGAAATTACCCCTTTTTAACTTAAATGTTTAACTCTAAAGCATGGGTTGACCTTTTAGGGGTCATGTTAGGGGATAAGGGAATGTTTTTTCTATCCCATGCAACTAAGAACCTTGGTTATTTTTTAGATCTAGTGAAATTAAAAACCTTAGATATTTAATTGTTTGGGCCCCTTTGACCCTCTAAAATTAATTAAGGAACATTTAAATATAGTGTTAATTTAATTATTTATTAAATTAACACCTAAGAAAAAAATTTAAGCGTATTGGATTAGATTACACTCATTAATTTTGTGATGTGGATTTAATATTTGTTATAATGAGAAAATTTCATTTAGTAATTTATAATTGACTTTGAATCCTTGTTGTGAAATTTATTTGCTTAAAGCTTGGTAGTGGTCATGCTTTTAAAAAAATAGTTATTCCATAATTTTTCTATCTAAAATTAGGTTGTTCTTAGGTCCCAGTGGTCATTTTAACGGCATTACACTTGGTATCGGAGCTATGGGTTCAAATCTTGGACCCTTGGGCACACTAGAAAACTTGAGACATGAACACTAAACCTATAGCAGTATTAAACCTAGCCCACTTTAAAATCTAGAAAAAAACTTTGTTTGAAAATTACATATTCAAGTAAACATGGAAAACTGAATAAAACCTAGAATAACGAACTAACTCTCACCTTGAGTACGTAGCAGGGAGGTGCGAAAAAGATGAGGGTCCTTTCACATAGACCTGACTTACCACCTCGAGATCATACTATAGCAAATGCCCCGACCTACGAGATTTTACGGATGCTTGGGATATTAATGTCACGTTACGCGGATGGTCCGTAGAAGGACATGCAACCAAACATGGTAGGGTGACATCCTTTGAGGCTCATGTATCCCTCGACATAGCGAGGAGCATAGAGGAGAGAACTCCCATGTGGAGTCAACCAGAGAGTAAAATGCTGCGAGGGAATAGGGATCTTTGGGTTTCAGAGACGAGGGATAGGTCTCGGAGCCCTAGGCTTAGAGATGAGCATGCGAGATAGGCACAGGGGTGTCGCCAAACTATAGCTGCGAGACCATATCGGGGAGATTTAGAAGTGGCAACCATCACATTATTCACGGTGACACATGTGGATTTCGGTAGAGGCCTAGTTGGTGAGCTTGAGTGGGTGCTTCAAGCTCTTCCCTTGTTCTAGAAACACAAAGGCTCATGTTGCGATCCATCTTCTGAGGGATGGAGTAGGTTTTTGGTGGAGGATCGAGGAGCAAACCTCCACCTTGATTAAGAGTTAGTTACACAGGATCTCTTTGAGGAGAGGTTTATGAGTAGGTACTTATCACGAGAGGTTCATACAGAAGAGGATAGATGAGTTTCATGACCTCTGAAAACGCATCTTCAATGTAGTTGGGTATGAGAATCAATTTCTATATCTACTCCAAAGTATGTCGGATATATGCATGATGAGATGGTATGGATCGACATGTTCATCAGGGGCACGAATCTAGACATTAGAGGTGCAATACGGATCCATTGTCCACAGAGACATTAGCGAGCCCATGTAGAAGGCCTACATAGCGGTGGAGACTCGGGAAAGACATAGCAGGTCAAAGATCGAGTCTTGAGCCACATCCAGCAGAATCTGAGATGACAGATCGAGGAGGTCACCTCCTCCTCCTCGTAGTGGGACGGGGTTCATCATAGTAATCTTTTAGACCACAACAACAATAGTAGTAGTAGTCTCTGCCACCTTACAGACCTCAACGGATATTTTATGCCGAGAGGAGGGTCGGAGTATGGGGCCTCCTCCTAAGGGTCCCATTAGTACATAGGAGTGCACCTATACCTCCGTGTCGAGCTCATCAACGAGACCTCGGTATTCCACATCCGGATCATCAGATCCATAGCATAGACCTCTAGAGTACCGGGTGGACCTGCTACTCATGGGAGAGGATCGGGCAATTATTTTGGTTGTGGTGTTCTTTGGACATTTTTAGAGAAACTACCCACATAACCTAATGTAAGGTAATATAGTAAATCTCAGAGCCCACTATTGGTGACATGGGGTGCATTCATCGAATCTATGCAGCGATTGAGAAGCATCCTGGCCCAGCACTAGAGTACCGTGATTGAGAATACAGGTAGCATTGGATGTATTCCTACCTCCATTTTGTTTGATTATGGTTCTTCTCGATTCTTTTTATTACACCATCTTTAGTAGAGCAATGCAAGTTTGGTAGTAGTTAGGCATGGTCTTAATTGGGATGTCAAGATGTCTTTTGGAGCCAAAATCTCTGCCTAGACTCCTTAGTTAAGGAGCATATAATGGATTTCAAACCCTTCACCACTACCTCGGATCTTTGTATCCTTCATTGGGTTCGTATGGAGTCATCTTGGGCATGGAATGGTTGTTTGCACACAAAGCTTGGGGTGGATTATTACCATATGACTATATCTTGTACATATGATCTAGGAGTGGATTCGGTGATAGTAGGGGTTAGGAGACCTATTTTCATTCGCACTATCTACTCTATGCCATACAGCTTAAACGGTGTGTGTGACGCGATGCACCAAATGGAACAAATCGTTCTCAACATGTCGCCAGGGTTGCTTACTCCTTCCTTCACCTTAAGAAAAGTCGATGAAACAATTCAGATCTTCAAGGAGATCATTTCGCGAGGGCTGGGGCCAGAGGTCACTTTTGACGCAGAGTCCATCAATAACCTGTTGGCCTGTCGGACTTCATTGGGTTCCTCATAGAAGCGGAGAAAGAATATTCCAAACTCCCAGAGAAGCTCATAGACGAGCGGGAGACTTGCGAGGCGATCGAGTGGCGACACAGGATCCTTCCCGGGATCAACTAGGGCCCATGATCGGTAAGTTCATGGAATACCGCTCTTAATTCCACATCTCGTCACTTGAGCAAGCGTGGCAAAGCTACCCCCTTTCGGCCGCAGGATGACGACGATGAATAGCTTCTCTTTCTTCTTCTTCTCTCTCTTCTTCGACTTTCTTTTTGTGAATATCTGGAGTATGTTGGCACAAATGATGACATCATCCATGTTGCACCATGGGATGATGTCATCCATCAAGTTGTCAAAAGTCAACATGACTTTGAGATATTTTGTAAATAGGTGGTTGGCTCCTTTTTGCCTTCTTTTCTCTCCTTCTTCTATAAATACCCCAATACTTGTTGTATTGGGCATGAGTGAATATCTTTCAGATGAAAAATAGAAGTGAGGAGAAAAGACTTTGAGCTTTTTGTAACAGAAAGAATTATTAATACAATATTTAGACTTTGTGCTGAATACGTGTGTTATTTGCATTGGATCTTTCTTACGTTAGATCTGTGTGCTTGTTCTATTGGATCTACTTCTGTTTTATTGTCATTTATTCATCAGTATTGCTTTGCTTGTTTATGCAAGTAGGTTTGGCTCTGTTTACTACCAATCCCAAAACATAAACCCTCTGACCTTTCCTTTGAATTCATTTCTTTTCTTTCTTCGGATCCGATCTTTCTCCATCCTCTCTTTCATTCCTTTCTTTCTACAATCGAAATATCCTCTCCGGGATGAGATCCCAAACCCCAAAGGCGAATATTGTGAGATTTGCATGATTCTATTGGGTAGAATAACAATAAACCAGTTTCACTTCTCACTCAAAGAGGGGGCTATGCCATGCACACCGTTGGCTCGTCATCCATAGATTCCGCCTGCGATGATTTTCGGACCAGCTTTTTGGCGACTCTCTGGGATCGAATGTGATCTATCAGATCTATGATAGTGGTAGGATAGAAAATCTAAAAATCAGAAAAATCACTATCTGTTTGCAAACTTTAACTTTTTGTCAAAAATCCAAAATTTTGCAAAAGTAACCCAAATTGAAAATTTTCTTCTGAGATCCATAGATCTGGCCTAGCTGAAGATCTTTAGTTCGCTGAATTTTTATAAAAACCTGTATTTTGCCGTAGATCTGAGTTTTTGACTGTTTACCAAAAATTTCAAACTCTTTGAAAAAGTCAAATTTAGATCTAAAAATCAGCTTGCTAATCTTCACTGTCATTTTATCCTCGTTGTTATTTGTCATTAACCGCAAAATCGGTTTTTAGAAGAGGATAGTTTTTAAATATTTAGAAAAGTACATGCTGCTGGTTTTTGTCAGAAAAGCCAGAAAATCAGCAAGTACAACCAAAAATAAATTTTAAATCTGCTCAGCAACATTACAGATCTGGAAGGTACGCTGGCAGGTGAGCCATTTACCCGTAGCAGCGAGCTCATGGAGAAGTCGATCCTACTTTCGACCTTCCTTGAGAGGCACAATTTCGATATAACACCTGGTGCACTTTTCAACACCGAGTTTCAAGTGATCGGTTGTAAAGTGCCTCACCTCCGTGAAAGAGCCAGTTTTCACAGGAGCCTCCACATCCCTTTGTAGTGCCTTGCTTGCTCGGTGGAACCGTGCTCCCGGCCCGTGTTCTTTTCCACTTGCCTAAATGGTGGTGCCATGGGGAAATGCTATGGGTCCTCTCGCATTACCACATCTGTCCACGCGCTCTCCGCATAAAACCGAAAGAATTTTCCCAAATTTGTGGGAGCGGAAACCAAAGCACGAATTCACACATATCCGTATTCATCATGTCATGTAGTATTCGGATGTAACTCACGAAGATGTGTCGGTTCATCTTTTCCGAAACTCTACAGGACTCTGCAATGAATGGTTTCAAAGATTTGCCGGCGGATCTATTACCCGATTGGGCCACCTTGCATGGGATGTTTTTGAAGACAGTACAAGCCTTCCGAAGATACATTTGCATTATTATCACGGATCACTCACGAAGAAGGAGGCCAATGAGACCATGCGCGATTTTATCACCGTGTTCAATGCGTTAATCAATCTGCGTCCCCTGTCGCCATGCTTCCCACACGAAAATCATAAGTGTTTCTTCGTGAACGCTTTATGAGCTCGAAAGTAAGTTTCTTACTCCCTGCAAGAGCAAGTGGCTACCTTGATTCTTGCCCACCTGTGCTGCCATCCGAATTGAAGATAATTTGATAATATCTGGCGAATTGAAAAGGGAATCCTCTAAGCCTAAATCTTCGGGCCCTTCGCCCACTACTTCGTCTGATCCGGCATTTCAAAAGATGGCGAACGACTTGCTTGCATTAAAGAAGCGGTTGGCTTGACTAGGCTTCCCCGTTCCTCATGCGAGGATATTCCACGGAGGAACTTCGTTTCCAACAATGTTCCTCAAAGGCCGCGCTTACTGCAACTGCTCCACGGTTGGCGCTTGAGGCTCCTCCGGTCAATGCTCTAGCCGAAATCGAAGAAGAGGAACAGGATTATGAAGAACCTTCATCTCAAGGTGAAGATGATCAAGACGTCGGTGAGCCGACTGGCGACTCTACTATCAGGTATATGGAATTTGATGAGGAAGAATCTGATGAAGAGGAGGGTACCCAAGGCTATGCAAGCGGACAATCATATGCTGTTTTTACCCGCTCGCAAGGAAAAGAAGCAGAGGTCGCTGCCCATGTGCAGAAGGAGAAGGCCGTGTCAAACGTGCCTCCAACCATTGCTAAAAGAGGTAATCCTCTTCCTACTCAACTCCCTGTTAAGTCTTTTACAAGGAAATATTTTCCCCCCATCTCTCCTCCAAATCAGCCCTCTCATATTCCTATCAAGACCAGTAATCCTACTCCACCATCACGAAGTGAGGGACTCATTCCTTCACCAGCGCAACCCTTGGCCGCATTTGATATCATAGATCATGCTAAAAAGACCAAGATCCAAATGTCTGAAGCCGAGTACCTTCAGTCAAATCCCGAAAGAACTTGTATGATTCACCAAGTATATTGAAAGTCAAGTGTCATATCTAAACAAGTTTTCCCAAAGGAATCCTTTCCACTCCTCCCGAATCCCACATAAATGTTTCCTCAACATCTCAGTGCTAGCAGCAAGATAGAGCCTTTCTTTCTCTCCCTCCTAATCAATGGTCATAAATTGAGTAAGCTCAGTATAATTGATTCGGAGCTTCGGATAACATCATGCCGACAAAAGTCGCCCATGCTTTGGCCTCACCCTTACCAAGCCTTTGCGAGATGTTATTCCTTGGAAACCAAGCAGGTTCTCGTTGATTGGTCAAATCAAAGACGCGCAATTTGCATTTACTGGCGTCCCAGAGAAAAGAGTAAAGATGACCGTCCTCGTTGCCGACATTCCGGCAGCTTACGAATTTCTTTGGGAAGAAGTTTTGCAGCGAAATGAAGTTGGTGGAGAAATTCATATGGACTGGTCAAAGCTAGAATTCTGTCAAAGGTGTAATGCGTAGGACATTGGAGCCAAATCACAAAGAAGTACTTGGTTACTAACTCGAGGACCCCAAAGCTCAAATCCTTTTTGAATCATCGGATGGGAACTATTTCTTGTCTACCAAGTCCAACAAAATGGTTGTTCTCGTTCAGAAGAAGATCGTAATAAGATCTAGACCTTGCGGTTCGATGGTAGCTGCGCAACCAGTGGATGTGGTGCCAGAGCCGTGTTAATATCTCCCGAAGGGGAGGTTATTCCTCTCTCTTTCAAGTTGCAGTTTTTCAACACGAATAATACTGCTGAGTATGAATCTTTGTTACTTGGCATGCAGCAAAGAGAGAGAGAGGGTCAAAATCGAAAGTGCAAGGTGATCTTGAGCTATTCATAAATCAAGTTAAAAGAATATATCAAGTGAAGAATGAGAGGCTCAGGCATTACCGTAATGCGGTGTGGGACAGCATTGAAGAGTTTGATGCTTTTTCAATAGAATCCATTCCAAGAGCTCAAAATGACATGGCTGATTCATTGTTGCTTTCAAAGATCCCTCATGCTCCCTCACCTGGTTTGAAAACAAACAAATACACCATTGAGGTGGTTTTCACCTTGAGCATGCCAAACAATTCTCGGTATTGGCAAGTATTCAACGATGACAATCAACTCATTGCCTTTGAGAAGGCGTAAACTTTTAAGGAATTTCATTTCGAAGGATCCACTTCTATGTGCCGTGAATCAGTCACCGATCAAGCGATGAATCCGAAGAGAACAATGGCATATGTTAGCTCAAAGGAAATAAAATCCGAAGGCCCCGGTTTCTCTCAAAGCGGTTGTTCGATAGGCATGATCGTTTTGTGAAAAGAAGAGGCGAGATGATCCTGACTGATCCCCAGAAACCGAACCGGTCAATTTAGGTTCGGTAGAGCACCCGCAGTTTGTGAACATTGGAAAATGTTGCACTGAAGAGAAGCGGAAGTTTGTCAAACTGAAGAAATACATGGATGTGTTGGCATGGTCTGTCTATGCCGATCTAAAGTCTTTTAAGCCGAAAGACGCCCAACATTACATCCCGTTGAAGAGGACGTCAAAGCCTTCCGCCGTAAGCAGGGCATTATAATCCTAAGATCTCGGTACTATCCAGTGCTGAAATTCAAAAATCTTGGATGTGAGAATCATCTTTCCTATCCATCACATGCACTTGGTAGCGAATATTGTGCCGGTGCACAAGAAGAATCGGTGAAATACGCATATGCGTAGATTTTCAAAATCTGAATCAGGATTCCTTGAAAGACAACTACCCACTTCCTATAATGGATCAAGTTCTCACAAGTAGTAAGCTGGATCGTAGATGATCTTTGTCCATGCTTGATGGTTTTTTAGGCTACAATCAGATTGAAGTCTCACCTGAAGATCAATTTAAAACAACATTCACTACTCCCTAGGGTACATTTACCTACAGTAGGATGCCTTTTGGCTTAACCAATGCTGGCGCCACTTTTAATCGGGCCATGGACCTGACATTCAAAGGTATGATGGGGAAGGTCATTGTGGTTTATCTAGATGACTTAATTGTGTTCTCTAAAAATGAAATGATCATTGTGATCATTTGGAGCAAGTATTGGCCAGATGCCGAGAGCATGGGATTTCCTAAACCCTGAAAAAGTCTATTTTTGGAGTCACGGAAGGAAAGTTGCTAGGGCATGTTATTAGCAAGGAAGGAACGAAGATAGATACCGAAAGAGTCAAGGCTATTCAGAGCCTTACTCTGCCTACAAGCAAGATCAAGCGTTCATTCTTTCTTCGGAAAGGTGAACTTTCTCAGGCGCTTTGTTCCCGAATTTGCGGAGAAAATCGTCACATATTAAACATGATGAAGGGGTCACCTACTTTCCGATGGAGCGAGGAAGGGAAAAGGTCGTTTGAAGAAATAAAAGCTTCCGTTGCTCATGAGCCAGTTCGTATGTCCCGATTTCTCCAAAGATTTTATCATGTATAGTTATGCATCCGAGCATACCGTATCTCTGCCATCTTAATGCAAAAAGAATTCGTGAGGATGTTGAATCTCCGATTGCATTCATGAGTTCTCTCTCAAGCCTCATGAAATGAAAATGTCTCAATTGAGAAGCATGCCTTCGCCGTCATGTCAAAAGCAGCTCAAAAATTTCAGGTATTACATTTTAAATTCCCATACGGTGGTGCTGGTCCCTGACACGGCGGTCAAATCGATTCTAACTCAACAAAAGTTAGGAAGCTTGCGAGGAAATTGATTGCAAAGGTCCAGGAGTATGACTGGATATAAAACCAACCAAGTCGGTAAGAGGCAAGGCCCCGAGGAAAATGATGATTGTACTCAATGAAGCGTAAAGCCAACTGGGAAAGCCCATTCCCCCTCCTCTCGGTCCTATTTGTCCACAACCAGCGATGAGTGGTATTCTGATATTGCTTTCTCTCTCACCTATGGCGAATGCCCAACTCACTTAATTGCTAAGGAGAAGCACACTATAAAGCTCGGAGCAGCTAAGTATGTCATCTGGGATGACAGCTTTATAAAAACGCGGGATAGATGGTGTCTTCTTGCGGTGTGTCGAAAAGCCACAATGCAGTGAAGTTGTGAAAGTTTTCATAAATCAGCCTGGGGCCATTTCTTCTCTTCTCGTGACAAAGACACAAGATCATCCAGCCGTACTATTAGCCGACACTTTTCCAAGATATAGCTACAGGTAGCAAAATGTGAACTCTTGCAGTAGTTCGTCGGCAAGCCCAAGTTGGTCATTCTTTTCCCCTTAGGCCGGTCATTGTCACAATCGAACCATTCAGGTAGTGGGAATTGATTTTATTGGTGCACTCAATCCCTAATCGAAAGTGCCGTAAATAACTATGTCCTATCAAGCCACAGATTACTTCACCAAGTGGGTAGAAGCCATACCTATCAAACATGCCACTTCCGAGGTTGTTTGCAGTTTCATTAAAGAAAATATTATTGTCAAGTTCAAGGCGTCCCCAACAAGATTGTTTTGATAATGCTTCTAACTTCTCCTCACGAGAAGTTATTAGTTTTTGCTATGAATACGGGATAACTTTGGCTCACGCCTCGATTATTACCCTCGGGAAATGGTCAAAGGCGGAATCCAAAGAATAAGAACTTGGTGACCATCATACGAAAGCTGGTGGATGAGAATCAATGAATGTGGCACAAGTCCTTATACGACGCTTTAACGGCAGATCACATTACTCCCAAGAGGTCCCTCAGTATGTCACCTTTTAAGTGTTATACGGCACTAATGCCGAACTTCCCATTTCGCTAAACTTCCTACTCTGCACTTGCACGAGCTATTAAAGATGAAACTTTCAAGAATTCTCTAGAAAATAGGATCATGTATCTAACAAGAACTTGAAGAAAAGAGAGTAAGGGTGGTCGGCGGGATCATCAACATCAGAATCAAGTTAAGAGACTATTCGATAAGAAGGCCAAGTAGAGGGATTTTCAAGTGGGAGATCTCGTCCTTTTTTGGGGACAAACGAAGAGAGCCAAAGGGCATGCATGGAAAGTTTGATTCCCTATGGAGAGGACCTTCAAGATCAAACACTCAACGGAGAGAATAGTTTCTATCTCTCATACAGATGGAACCAAACTCCCGCTTCCCTACGCCAAGGGCAAAGATCTGAAAATCTTCGTGGAAGTAGAGCTTGCTCTCTTCTTTTTGCATCTGATTTGCTTTAGTTGTGTGTTTGTTTTCGTTGTGTTTTTTCTTTCCGTTTGTTGTGTGTTTCCTTTGTTCTACCTCCGATTGCCCTTGTTTTTGACTCATTACCCAATGGATAAGCACATGAGATCTGAGATTCTCTACCCGAGTTTGCTCGTGGATAGTCCCTAGAAAGAGCCATCCGTTATCTTGTAAAATTGGCAAGGGAAATTTTACTGATAACCATACCAAAATTTTGTTTTGATCCCTCGTTAGGGATCCCTTGTGTTCGGAACGTTGTAAAATCCCTTCCCGGGAAATTTAGTTTTCCGAACTTAGCCATTTTTGGTCTTTTTGGCCGGGCGCATATAATGACTATGCAACATCAAAAGTTGATGCGCCCCTTTAAGCCTTTGCATGCTTTCTTGTGTCGCAGACGTTTTGGTGCACCTCTTTATGTTGAGTCTTCCTCAAGTGCGCCAAGGCGCATGCGCCTTCTGTCGGCAAGATATCTTTTGTTGCGCCGCTTTTTGGTGCGCCAAAGGTGCACATATTCCTTTGTTAACACCACTTCGGTGTGCCATCAAGCATATATCTTCATGTTGACAAGTCTTTTAGTGCGCTGGCAAAAGGTGCATTTTTTCTCGTGTCGATGACTCTTTTGTGTGCTTTGCTTAAAAATTTGGTGGCGCATTTATTACTACATCGCCTATATATAGCGCTGTCATGACTGGCCATCATTATCACGGTAAGGCAATCACGTGACTATTTTCATTATTTTCTCTCGAGCTTGTCAGCACTCCTTGCCTTGTCGCGCTTTTCGAATTGCTTTGTGGACCCGTTTTCTGATTTCTTCGTTATAAAGGCCGAGTAAGAGGTCCTCACTCCTTTTGTGTGTTTTGTGCTTTGGTTTTTATCTGCTGGCTGGGTTGGGTTTAATATAAACTGTGAAATCATGTTTTTATCCCCCTGCTGCTATCTTTTCTTTCCTTCACCATGTCCTTCCCCCCTCTTTCTAGATCTGCTGGGAAGGGGACTCTGTCCTGAAGTAATGACTCAAAAAATCTTGGTTTAAGCCTCTTCATCACCCAAATGACCCTTTAAAAGAAGCTTAAACCATATGCAAACACCTTAGTGAAGAAGTCATGGCTTGGAAGGAGACTATAATATTTTTCTCCTTTGGCGCATCTCACCACTGCTGCAACATGATCATTGATCGCGCCATTGCATACACTGCAGTCACATTCAAAAGAGTAGTTCAGGCTGCGCCCTCATGGCGCACTTCCCTCGCTTGCTGCAAATGCTTACCATGCGCCCTCTTGGTGCATCAAACTTAAGTGCAACATCACAAATTCCTGCGCCCTTTGGCGCACCCAGCATCCATGTATCAGCCTTTTTCTATGCGCCAAGTGCAAAACCATAAAAGGCGCAGGCGCATCCTTCATCGCAACAACATCGTGTTGTGCAGACTTTCCATGTGCCACGCCAAGTTCCCCTTCGGCGCATGAACATATGATGTTACACGCATTTTTCCTGCGCCCTTTGGCGCACCCTGTACCCGTGTAACATGAAAATAATCTGCGCCCTTAACAAAATGCATACCCATGGCGCAGGCGCATTTTCCTTACAATGAACAAAATGCATCATGCAGGATATGTGCGCCATGTGCCCTTTGGCGCTGATTTAACCCATGCAACACCCTTTTCCTGTGCACCTTGTCTTTTTAGCTCTGCAATCTACAATATCCATGCGCCATGCGCCTCGAGACCCAAAATTGCTAACTCTTTCTTCTGTCAGCATTTCAATGGAAAATCAAGCGGTGACATGGCTTTCTTCGATTGGGTTTCACTTCTTATTTTTTGCGAGATCAACGCTTAAGTTCAAGAACATATGTCAACATCAAGCAAGAGACCTACCAAATCTAAAGGCAAGGCCAAGCTCACAGAGGAAGAAATGAAGTATAAATATCATAGGGTCAGAATGCCCGACTCCCAGGCCGAGTGTGACCTGGACATCAGAGACTCAGAGTTGGGTCATATTGATATGGAGGAGTTCTCGGGTCGACTCGAAGGTCACAAGAAGTCCATGGATGGATAAGGATGATGGCGGTGCCTGCACTTTCTTTGGGAATCCCAAACAAGATCAAGGTTGACAATGAATTCATGATGGTGGTTGCCCGGTGCTATAATAAAGACACAAGATGTGTCGTAAATGAGAAGGGCGAGGTCATAATCAACCTCACTGCCCGCCACTTTGAGATAATACTCGGCATTCCTCATCACCGAACTTTGTGGCCGTGTAGAGGATCAGTCAAAGCCTGGGACGACCATGAAGATCAGTGCATGCAACTGATGAATGAAGTCTATCTGAAGAACAAGAAAGTAGTGACCCGTTGGCCACAAATCATTCACCGCAGTGATTTTTCGGAGGAGCTCAGTGACACCATCACGCTCCCGAAAGCGTGGTTTTTTGGGCTTCCTGACGCCCACTATTTCCACAAATGGATGTTGCGGTATTTAGAAACCATGAACAAAAATGTGCCTGATCAACGCTTCGAATGGGTAGAAATTATAAGCAGCACGATATCAGAATAGCAGCAACAATTCCCCACAACGGGGAGATTCTACATGAATTCCTATGTTGTTTATGCTGTAGCTTCTGAAAGGGACTATCCAGCTCTGATGCGGAGTGGGGTTTGGCCCCAAGTTAAAATTTATGAATACTATCCAGAGCTGAAGCTGGAGAATAGCATCCCTCAATTTACCAAGATCAATGATGCATTTTTCTATTTCATCATCTGCCTGTTGAGGCTGAATATGACTTACGGTCGCACGACCGAGAGCATCGTGGCAACCACTAAAAATGGGGGGCCCTGTTCACCCAATTCCCCACATTTACTTATCTCGAGAGCAAATGGCTAACTTCTTGGGAGAGCCAACTAGACCGCCAAGGTATCCTGGCCCAAATTGATTCTCGCTGAGAGTCAGGCAAGACAGCTAATCACCTACCATGAGAAGTGCCTCAAAAGAAAGAAGGGTGGAACCCTTTCCCCCTCATAGTGGGTAGATATACATGTCGTACTCATCACAAGGAAAAAGACATGTTTGGCAGCAGAGCTGAGCTTCTAAATTTGAAACATGACTTCCCAGCAAGGCCTACCTTTGACCCGAGAAATTGTCTGCCAAGGGCTAAGCTCGATCCGATCCACATCCCTCGGATCAAGGATATCTACATCGACCTATATCATGAGGTGGAGCTAAAGAGGAAGGACCATTCTCGTTTGGCATTGCGAGAAATCATCCAATACGGGGTAGCCATCGTCCCAAAGGCTTCCAAACTACTCGAGAAGGAAGTAGATCAAGTATATCTTAACATGGGGGGGACGATTGGCCTTTGCGGCAATTGATAAAACAAAGCACCTCGCATACAATTGAGGAGAGGGTCAAAGAAACTCTGCGCAAAACAGCATTGGTGCCGAATGAATGGACTCATCTACCTCGGGGTTGATTTCACAACCTCTCCATTGGGTAATGCACCTTCTCGATCTAAACAGCAGCCTAAAGGCAAGGGTAAAGGTAAGGAGGGTGAGTCCAGCACTTCTCAAGAGGAAGCTCCTGAAAGTCCTCCTTCCGCTGCACCCGAACAAGTCATAACTCTGGCTTCTCCAGAGAAAGGAATGGAAGAAGATGTTCCAATAGGCCCATCCACTCAGGATGTCGCCACTGCTGCAACAACCAAGGTCCCTTCTGTCCCTTCTTCTTCTCCTCCTTCCCCTCCTCGAGTGACTCAAGCGACCATTCCTTTGGTCGTGTCCTCTCCCCTTCTTCTACCATTCCTCCCGCTTCTTCTTCCATCTTCTCTTCTCTCGTGGACCTGTCCCCCTCCATTTCTTCCCTCATCCCTGAGCTCCCTTCCCTTCCTATGTCTTCCTCTCCTACAGATCTCTTCCCCGTGAGCACTTCTTCGGCCTCCCTCTCGATGCCGCCTCCAAGTGTCTCCACATTTTTCCTTCTCTTTGCTACCGCAGCTGCCCCTCTCTCTCTGCTTTCGGCCCTTCTCCCATAAGTCCACCTTGTAGATCTCCCAAAGACACTTAAGTCGCAGAAAGGAAAGTTCCCATCGCTCCGATGGACTTTTACGTAATCCCGCCTCTAAAGGGGAAAAGAAGCGAAGCCCGTCACACGCTTCTCTCGAGTGCTTCGGAGAGAGGGTAATGGAGATCGCATACCCCAATCCCCTTAAGGATAAAAAGGATCTGTCTCACAACAGATTATACATAAGTGACCCAAAGTCACAATGGGGACGTCCTCTCAAAGCCTTCAATGTGGAGAGGACCTATCTGCAGATTGACGCCCTCTGCAAGAAGATTCAAGAAACAAAAGAAGAGAAAAGGCTGCGAAAGAGCAAAATAAACATCTGCTCTAAGCCTTACGAAGATGGGCGGTAAACCTCCCACAACCGCCGCCGAGACTCCCGAGCTTTCCTTATTGATCAAAGATTCACACTTAGGACTGATCACTTGAGTCTTCGCCACCTCTTCACGTAGCCTAATCTCAACACTCATCGCGGCATTGGATGGAGTTTCTTTGTGAGTATGACATGGATATATAGCATGTGAAGGGGAAGGAGAATGTGGTTACAATGACACTCTCGGCAGAGGAGACATGTGGTTATGGCCACCTCAATGAGCACATATTTGCGGAGTAGGATTCAAGATCAGCTTCCTCACAACAGTTTCTACATTACATCTAGAGCGTAGATTCAGCCTCAGAGACCCCTTGAGGGGAATTTTGATGGGTTTTCATTGGAGGTAGATGGCCTTCTTAGGTACAGAGGTTGGATTTATGTTCCCAAGGATGGAGGCTTGAGGCAGGACATCTTGACAAAGGCACATCATGCACCCTATTCATCCCATCCCGAGGTGAAGAAGATGCACACCACTTTGAGACAGTTGTATCATTAGAGGGGACTTTGTGCGAGGATGTGGCTAAGTTTTTGTCACGTTGTTTAGAGTGTAAAAAGTGAAGGATGAGCATCAACATCCAACTGGCCTTCTCTTTCCTCATGCTCTACCAAAGTGGAAGTGGGACACCATTTCCATGGACTTCATTGTTGGGATACCGATGTCAAAATACCACCACGATGTCATCATGGTCACAAAGTGGATAAATTGATGAAAGTGGCTCATTTTTCTCCATTTAAGACCACCTATATAGCTAGTGCAAGGCAGTGGCTACGAGTGTATCTAGATGAGATTATTAGATTGCATAGGATTCCATGGAAGATCATTTGTGACCATGATCCTTTGTATACTTCCCACTTTTGGACTACCATACAACATGCCCTCAGGATGAAGATAAATTTTAGCACCTGTGTATCACCCTAAGACATATAGAAAGACCGAGTGGGTTAATAAGATCTTAGAGGACATACTTAGGATGTATGTTATGGATCACCAGATCCAAGATGGGAGGAGTATTTTTACTTGGTGGAGTTTTCCTACAATAATAGTTTTTTTTTGATAGGCATGGCTCCTTTTCGTGATTTGTATGTCGAGAGAGTGCAAGACACCTCTTAGTTGGGACATGTTAGAGGACAGGGGTTTCTCTTGGACCCTCTTTATCACAAGATATAAAGCAATAGGTGGTTATGATCAGACGGAGACTGCAGGAGGCACGGGACAGATAGATTTGAAGAAGTATGCATATCAAAGATAGGAATGACTGTAGTTTTGATGTGTGCATGAACATATTCCTTCGTGTCGACACATAAGAGCCCAATCTATTACATAAAAGGTTCTAAGTTATCTCCTAGATTCGTGGGCCCCTTTGATATCTTGGAATGTATCAGTCCTTTGGCCTACCATCTAGTGTTGCCACCTAGGTTGTCTCACATCCATGATGTGTTTCATGTTTCATTACTTAGGAGATATGTTGCACCCTTCTCATGTGCTAGATTAGACCTCATTGTAGGTGTAGGATCAAGGGCATGTGATGGTGGAGCCCATTCACATTATAGAGCGAATGACCCAGGCCTTCTAGGTAGAGAGATTGACTGTTCAAGTTCAAAGTGGGGATGATATGATGAGACCGTGGCTGCATGGGAGGATGCTACTTTATTACGAGTTTAGTTTCCACACTGCTTCCATTAACTTCTAAGAGGAAGTCGAGTCTAAGGGGAGGGGGATGTAGTGCCCACTTCCCTTCAACACCTTTTGATATTGATGATGATATTTGTTGATTATACTTATGGACATTATTGTAGTTTTTAATTTGATATGATGTTAGATGTAAGAGATCGTGGACTGTGGTTGATTTTGATTCATATATGATGCATGTGCATTATTAGAGACATTTTCTATTTATGTTAATACACTACTTGGCATGGTTATGTGTGTGTGTGTGTGTGTGTGTGTGTGTGTGTGTGTGTGTGTGTGTGTGTGTGTGTGTGTGTGTGTTTTTATACATGTGATCTTTTTCATATTGAGTAAACCTAGAAAATTAAACTAATTTTATGATCATGTGGTTATTGAGGAAATTGTAAATGACATTGTTATTTGCCTTGATGATGCTTGATTTATGTATAGATGAGTTTAGCGCTATATTTGGTATTTATTTTGTATGTTTTGATGTGGCCACAAGGCCAAGGAGGTATTTGTGTTTTTCAGTAAACATGTCACAACAAACATCCGGGGATTAGAGACCAACCACATTGCAATCGGGTGAATTCAACAAGGGTCACCATGGCAACATGTTTTTTGTTATGTGTGTTTGTGTGTGCTTGTTGTTAGGGGTTCCCATGGGGAATTACCTTTAATTGTGACCAAGGGGTTATGTATATTATTAAATTTAGTTCCTTTGTTTAATTTTAGTATGTGTTTAATTAGTGATGTTTTTCCCTTTATTATTCATTAAATTGTGTCTAGCTTTGTGAGTAATTATGTTGTTAAATTAATTAAATTGGGTCAAAATAATGCATTTATTAGAATTGATGGCTCTTAGATTAAGTGTTGTAAGTAATGTGTAAGTAATATTGAGTGTGAAACACTCCACCTTTTTAAATTTGGATATGTCCTTAAGGGATGATTTTGGAGGCTTGTGGAATAAGTTAAACTTGTCCCACACCTCTTAAATTTGTATACCAACCCTACCTATGGGTTGGGAGTCAAAATTATGCCTTATTATGTATTTTGGGAAGACAAGTTGTAAGTGTTAATTGCACCTTCTTGCATGAAATTAATTTTTGTCCTTGGGGTGTGGACTTGGGTTGTGTGTGTAAGTAACTGTCATTTTATTCACCCACCTTTTTAATTGTGCTTTGGAGTTTGAAGTTGACTTGTGAGGTGGAGTTGAGGATGAGTGATGTGGCATCCTACATGGAGCCACCTCATCCTCCTCTCTCCCTTTTCTATTTATTCGAATTCTTTTGTTGTTTTGGGGTTACTTCATTTGGTGACTTCTTTTTTTGTTACTTCTTTGGTTTGGAGCTCTTGTAATTTTGAAGAGAGTTAGAGATTTTGTGGAATGCTTGTGGATTGCTGGAGCTTTTGGAATGTTTGGATTGAAAAAAGCTTGTTGTTGAAATTTTGGAGCAAACTCTACCATGGAGAGGTAGGAGCTTGGCTCTTTAAAATGTTCTTATTTTATTTATGCATATGTGAATGCTTTGAATATTTTGGTATGTTGTTGGCTGGTTGGGTAGATTGCCTAGGTATGGTGTAGGAGAAGACTATGGGGATCTCTTGTGGGGAGACATAAGAGTTTTGGGGAGGTATAAGTGTTATTATGGAGGGAGTTTGGGATTGGGTTCCACCTTGTAAAAGAAATAGCTTGCATTTATTTACTCGTTATGGGGTGCCATAAGAGTGTGGGGAGGCATAAGAGAATGGGAGGTATAAGGGTTCTTGGGAAGGCATAAGGACATGTAGGGGTCATCAAAACAATAAATTTGTTTTTCATAACAATGACCTTCGCCTTATGTTCCGCCAACAAATTAACAAATATAATTACATCATATAATTATTGTATATATCTCCTCCTCGGGTAAATATAGACAAACAGAAGAATATGGAAATCAAAGAAACTCAAAACCTGACATTTATTTACGCCACTTTAGTCGCGCCCTAGCGCAGTTAGAGGGCACAGGTTGAAAGGTGTTGACATGGAAAAAGTCGCGCCCGGCGCAGTTGAGGCGCAAGTTAAAAGGTGTCGACAAGGAAAAAAATTCGTGCCCTAGTGCAGGTTGGAGGGCACAGTCCTGGAAGGTGTTGACGTGGAAAAGTTGTAACTCCGCAGCAGTTGGAGGGCGCAGGTTAGAAGGTGTCGACATGGAAAGAGTCGCACTCGACACGAGTTGGAGGGCGCAGATCGAAGGCATCGGCACCACATTTTCAATGCCTATGGCACACTTAAGAGCATGTTGACATGAGGATAGATGCACCAAGGCACACCTTCAGGAGGCGCAACATTTTGAGCATTGACACCCCGAACCCGATAGGAAGCAAACCCTGACCCAGATATTCAAATGGCCATAACTTTTCACAGGGCACTCGATTCACACAAGGTTGGACTTACGAAAAGCTTACAAGGTCCTATATCCAACTACGATCGGGATATCTTTAATTGGGTGAGAATAAGTTCTTCAAAAACTCAAAATAAAGTTTTCCATTTTTGGGTTTGCTATGGTTCTCACCTACCACCATAATGAGATGAATTAAATACAATCTGGAGGTGGTTGGGGTAGATTTGTAATTCCTCTCTCTTCTCTCTCTCATTCTTCCTATAAATTTTAAGGAGGGGCTTCTTTCTAAAGGTTGGAAATTCTTGTTTTGCCCCTCCCTTCTTCTCTTTTGTGGAATTTGTGGAGTTCAAACCTCCCATCTAAAATTGTAATGCAACTTTTCCTCTTGGCATTTTGTAGTGTATTATATCAATATTTGGAGAGAATAATACATGTCTATGGATGATTCTCAACCCTCTCTCGTGTTCATTTGCATCCTCTTGATATTTCACCGTAAATTTGGTTATCTATGCATGATCTCGCATTGCATTTTAATGGTTTGTGTTTATTGGCAAGACAGTGTTATTCATTCCTCGGTGCATCACCTTTGTTAGTTTAGGTTTATTTTTATGCATCTTCTTACCCTGTCTCCTTGGAAAGTTAGATTAGGTTTTTGATTAAACCCTCTACATTTTTATGTGTGCATCTGAACAGAGGAATAGGAATTGGCCTTCATCCAGAGTTTTCCCCCGATTCGCAAGGTCCCACACTTGGGAAAAGCTCCATGTTATGCAATCGCACTGAGAGTCTCAACCCATCGAGTTGTAGACATTCAAATGATGCCGTGATTCTCCATCAATAATGACCCCAAAGGGGTAACTATATGTACCCAAAATTGTAGGGTACTATACCGCCGAAATAAAGTAACAGTGCCCCAATGATGATACAAGTCTCCTCATGCAAGGTGTTCGGATCCAGAAAATCTCCCCAAGTGTGCGTTAACATCCCGCATGCCCCGCTTTAGCCCTCGCGTGCTTTTTTTTCTTTTCCCTCTTTTCTTGGCCTTTTTCTCTTCATTCACGAAACCGCCACCTCGCTCGGGCGGTGGTCCTGTAACCACCGCCCTGCTCAGAGTGGCGGTCCTTTACACATTTTTCAGAAATCTCTTTCAACACGAATCACGTAAATTTCAACGTTTACCAACTTTTTCTCACCGCGATGAGCTTGCATTAATGATTCCGTTCCTGGAATAGTGTTTTGCCATTGTTTATAGTTTAAGAGTTCTATTTGGTTTTTACCTTGGGTAAATGCAAATGCTATAAATAGTTGTCTTGTGCTCAAGAAAATGGCCCCTCAAATTTACCTCTAAATTTCTCATTGCAATAGATTAGTCTTTCATTTTATTTAGAATTCTTAGTTTCTTTCATTGCATGCCTAGTTAGCATTGTTTTGCTGTTAGGAAGCCACATATCCATCTTGTGAAAATGTCATGTTGATATTTCATCCACTCCATTGGAGTAGAATAGTTTGTTTTCATAGGAATCCATTAAAGTTGCAGGGTTTGTTCTTCAAACAAGATAGTTTCTGTGTTCGGACGTTTTACGTTGCATGACTCGCAATAAATCCCGCTAGGAATTACATAAGCCAAGCTCGTACTCTTGCACTATCTCTCCTACTCGCATCAGTATTCTAGCTGTATCCTAAGCCGCCTTTGTCCCAATATCTACTCCCTGTTGATGCTAGCATTACACACTTTTCTCGGATCCAAGTGAACACGAAGGATCAAGGAGATCACACCGAGGGACATAACCACACACACCATCGGATTCACTATTGTTCTCGTATAATCCGTGGTTCTAGCTTTCAAAGTTCTAATTAGAAACATATCAAATAGAATAGCCAATCACTTTATTTCAAATAATTTTACTTTCGATATTACCAGTGGAAGTCTGTAGGGGGATTGATAGTTTCGAGAAACTATGATTCTTTCCTCACTTCGACGTAGGATCGAGGGTCTTGCAAATAGACTAGATCAATTATTTCATTATTTAGAATAGGTTCACGCTTGCATGACAGACAAATAGCTATACTCGCTTATTTTGTTTGTTTTAATTTGCTGTTTTAGTTATCAATTCTAGATGTATTAGATAGTTGTTCTTTAAATTCATTTAGTAGATAAATATATCGATTTAGGAATATGAAAAGATGTATCTTTCACAATTATCCTTTTCTCACAATAGTTAGATTTATAGAACTTTCTTTTGTATGACAATCACGGACCTAGAGAGCCCAGAGAATACGTATTCGAGCCAATCGTGCCCCCAAACCAATCTCATCACAAGTAATCGATATAGATTAGAATCTCGTGATCCAAGTCTTCCAAACAACGGTAAAATTACAACAAATTGACTCCCGCTAAGCGGGTTAAACATAGAAGACGACAAAGTGCATACGCTTTAGTCGAATCAACCAGACTACAGTTACCCTAGATTCATATCTACATGAATGTAGAAGGGTTTGAAAGAGAGCGGACATTTGGTTGTGATTCTTTGTTTCCACAACTAGAAGGGGATACTCTCATAGACATAGATACTAGCTTGAGAATTCAAGTTGCACAAACGCATGTAAGATACTCCGAGAAGATCGCACAATTGTTAATTTTGAATATAGAAGCTGAGAAATCATATGATTACTTGGATACTAGGGATTAGGATTGATCCCGCACATGACCATAATAGGTCTACAATAACCACGAATCTACGGTTGTGACCCACAAATCCCACAAATTGAAAGAAATCCATAGGTGAATCGCATATAGATACTGGCCTACGTACATTAGTATTCGAGATCTACTCCACTTCCACCTATCATCATTGAACAGCTTATCCTTGTTAGACATAGCAACTAACAAAGCTAAGGAGTTCGGACTAGGCCGGGGAATTGCCCATAGAGTCAATTATATTTACCATCCACCCTATGACCTTATCTAGAGATATACACGAAACTATCCCAGTCATTTTCCACGTATTCCACAACCCATGACTCGAATGATGCTAGAGCTTGATATTGATTTGAGCCTTCGAAAGCAACATCCTTGTTGATCGATCTATCACACCGAGTTTAGGTTAGGAGGGCCTTCTTTTCCTTAGATTCCCAATTTCTACTAGTGCGTGTTGAAGATATCGATTGCCCAACTAGTTTGTCTCGCATCCCACGCATATTCCATCCCCACCGGCTGTCTCGGCATGAGCTCGGGAGGTTGGGTGCGAGGAAAAGTTACTTGTAGATTCCCACGCCGCTTGTCACTTTTCCATCGTACAAAATTTGTGAACCCAACGTGAAACTTTCTACTTTCTGTCCAGAGTCATATTTCTACTGCTCTTTCAAATTAAAAATGACTCTTTCATCTTTACTACCTCATTAGCTTTCACCATCACCTTCGCTCCTTCCCATTATCCCGTGGGTATTCATATACTCCCCAATATGTCGTGATTCAATGCATTTGGGTAGGCCTATCTTAGGTCTTGAGGCATACTACGCTCAACAAATAGACAATCATCACCCTCGCTCTCGGTTTGGGGTGAAAACTACTCAAATAACCAATTATCAACACAAACTCCATCTCCAAGGATCGATATAGCTCATCTTTCCGAGCGAGTAGTTGGATCAGTTCACTCAAACACGGCAAATAGAGCCTTGAGAAGCTCGAACAATATGACGCTCACAGAGAGTCTAGTTCATCTCCTCGTACTACTTAGACCATAAATTAGTAGATAATCGACTCATACACTGGTTTGGATGATGAAAATTTGCACGTTATGCTGTTATCCCGTAAAATTGGCAAGGGAAATTTTACTGATAACCATACCGAAAATTTTGTTCCGATCCCTCATTAGGGATCCCTTGTGTTCGGAACGTTGCAAAATCCCTTTCCGGGAAATATAGTTTTCCGAACTTAGCCGTTTTTGGTCTTTTTGGCCGGGCGCATATAATGACTATGCAACATCAAAAGTTGATGCGCCCCCTTTAAGCCTTTGGCGCATGCTTTCTTGTGTCAACAAATGTTTTGGTGCACCTCTCTATGTTGAGGCTTCCCTGACGTGCACCAAGGCGCATGCGCCTTCCTGTCAACATATCTTTTGTTGCCTTTTTGGTGCACCAAAGGCGCACATATTCCTTTGTTAACACCACTTCCGGCCATTGCTATCGCACACATATCTTCGTGTTGATAAGTCTTTTGGTGCACCAAAAGGTGCATTTTTCTCGTGTCGACACTCTTTTGGTGCTACCGCTTAAAAATTTGGTGGCGCATTTATTACTACATCACCTATACATAGGCATGTACTGTCATTTGTCATTATCACCAATGCAATCACGTGACTATTTTCATTATTTTCTCTGAGCTTGTCAAATGCACCTACCCCGTCACTTTCAATTGCTTTGTGGACTGTTTTTGTGCATTTTTTTCATTATAAAGGCCGGGTAAGAGGTCCTCACTCCTTTTGTGTGTTTTGTGCTTTGGTTTTTATCTGCTGGCTGGGTTGGGTTTAATATAAACTGTGAAATCATGTTTTTATCCCCTCGCTGTCTTTTCTTTCCTTCACCATGTCCTTCCCCCTTTTTCTAGATCTACTGGGAAGGGGACTCTGTCCTGAAGTAATGACTCAAAAAATCTTGGTTTAAGCCTCTTCATCACCCAAATGACCCCTTAAAAGAAGCTTAAACCATATGCAAACACCTTAGTGAAGAAGTCATGGCTTGGAAGGAGACTGTAATATTTTTCTCCTTTTCGCACACCACACCTATGCAACATGATCAACAATACCACGCTTTGCACACCCACTGTGCTCACATATAAAAGAGCAAATTGCGCCTCACGGCGCACTTCCCTCGCTTTATAGCTGCAAATGCTTACCATGCGCCCTCTTGGCGCATCAAACTTAAGTGCAACATCACAAATTCTCGCGCCTTTGGCACACCCCAAGCATCCATGTAGCACCTTTTCTATGCGCCAAAGTGCAAAACCATAAAAGGCGCACGCACATCCTTCATCGCAACAACATGTTGTGCAGACTTTCCATGCACGTGCCAAGTTCCCTTCGGCGCATAAGCGTATGATGTTACACGCATTTTCCTGTGCCCTTTGGTGCATCCTGCACTGTAACATGAAAATAATCTGCGCCTTGACAAAATGCATACCCATGGCGCAGTGCATTTGTCCTTACAAAGAACAAAATGCATCATGCAAAAGATTCATGCGCCATGCGCCCTTTCAAGCGCTGATTTAACCCTCGCAACACCCTTTTCTGTGTGCCTTGTCTTTTAGCCTCGTATACTGCAATATCCATGCGCCATGTGCCCCGAGACCCTAAAATTGCTAACTCTTTCTTCACAACATTTTAATGGAAAATCAAGTAGTGAATACGGCTTTCTTCGATTGGGTTTCACTTCTTATTCTCAGATCAGCGGCTAAGTTTAGAAGAACATATGTCAACATCAAGCAAGAGACCTAGTAAATCTAAAGGCAAGGCCAAGCTCACAGAGGAAGAAATGAAGTATAAATATCAGAGGGTCAGAATGCCCGACTCCCAGTGAGTGTGACCTAGACATCAGAGACTCAGAGTTGGGTCATATTGATATGGAAGAGTTCTGGGTCAAGACTCAGAAGGTCACAAGAAGTCCATGGATGGACAAGGCGATGGCGCGCCGCACTTTGGCTTTGGGGAATCCCGATCGGCGCCGTTAACAATGAATTCATGATGGTGGTTGCCCGGTGCTACAATAAAGACACAAGATGTGTCATAAATGAGAAGGGAGAGGTCATAATTAACCTCACTGCCCGCCACTTTGAGATAATACTCGGTATTCCTCATCACCGGCACTTTGTGGCCGTCAGCCGAGAGGATTGTATCAAAGCCTGGGACGACCATGAAGATCAGTGCATGCAACTGATGAATGAAGTCTATCTGAAGAACAAGAAAGTAGTGACCCGTTGGCCACAAATCATTCACCGCATGATTTTTCTGAGGATCTCGGTGACACCATCACGTTCTGAAAGCGGGGTTTTTGGGCTTCCCCGCGCCCACTATTTCCACAAATGGATGCTGCGGTATTTAGAAACCATGAACAAAAATGTGCCTGATCAACGCTTCGAATGGGTAGAAATTATAAGCAGCACGATATCAGAACAGCTGCAACAATTCCCCACAACGGGGAGATTCTACATGAATTCCTATGTTGTTTATCTTTGCAGCCTTCGAAAGGGACTATCCAAATCGATGCGAGTGGGGTTTGGCCCCAAGTTAAAATTTATGAATACTATCCAGAGCTGAAGCTGGAGAATAGCATCCCTCAATTTACCAAGATCAATGATGCATTTTTCTATTTCATCATCTGCCTGTTGAGGCTGAATATGACTTACGGTCACACGTCCAAGAGCATTGTGGCAAGTGCCATCGAAAAATGGGGGCCCCTGTTCACCCAATTCCCCACATTTACTTATCTAAGAGCAGCTAACTTCTTGGGAGAGCCAACTAGACTGCCAAGGTATGTTGGGCCCAAATTGATTCTGCTAGAGTCAGTCAAGATAGCTAATCACCTACCATGAGAAGTGCCTCAAAAGAAAGAAGGGTGGAACTCCTTTCCCCCTCACAGTGGGTAGATATACATGTCTTACTCATCACAAGGAAAAAGACATGTTTGCAGAGCTGGAGCTTCTAAATCAAACATGACTTCCCGTGCAAGGCCTACCTTTGGCCGAAAATTGTCTTGCAACGGCTAAGCTCGATCCAATCCACATCCCTCAGATCGAGGATATCTACATCGACCTATATCATGAGGTGGAGCTCAGGAGGAAGGACCATTCTCGTTTGGCATTGGCAGAAATCATCCAATACGGGGTAGCCATCGTCCCCAAAGGCTTCCAAACTACTGAGGAGGAAGTAGATCAAGTATATCTTAACACAGGCGGGATGATTGGCCTTTTGCGGCAATTGATAGAAACAAAGCACCTCAGACAATTGAGGAGAGGGTCAAAGAAACTCTGCGCAGAACAGAGCATTGGTGCCGAATGAATGGACTCATCTACCTCGGGGTTGATTTCACAACCTCTCCATTGGGTAACGCACCTTCTCGATCTAAACAGCAGCCTAAAGGCAAGGGTAAAGGTAAGGAGGGTGAGTCCAGCACTTCTCAAGAGGAAGCTCCTGAAAGTCCTCCTTCCGCTGCACCCGAACAGGTCATAACTCTGGCTTCTCCAGAGAAAGGAACGGAAGAAGATGTTCCAATAGGCCCATCCACTTAGGATGTCACCACTACTGCAACAACCGAGGTCCCTTCTGTCCCTTCTTCTCCTCCTTCCCCTCCTCGAGTGACTCAAGCGACCATTCCTTTGGTCGTGTCCTCTCCCCCTTCTTCTACCATTCCTCCCGCTTCTTCGTCCATCTTCTCTTCTCTCGCGGACCTGTCCCCCTCCATTTCTTCCCTCATCTCTGAGCTCCCTTCCCTTCCTATGTCTTCCTCTCTGCCCGCAAAGTATCTCTTCCCCGTGAGCACTTCTTCGGCCTCCCTCGTGCAGCCCCAAGTGTCTCCACGTTTTCCCATCTCGCTATTAGCAGCCCCCTTCTCTCGCATTTGGCCCTTCTCCCATAAGTCCAACTCGGATCTCCTGAGACTTAAGTCGCAGAAAAGGAAAGTTCCCATCGCTTCGATGGACTTTTCTGTAATCCCATCTAAAGTGGCAAAGAAGCGTGCCGTCACACGCTTCTCTCAGAGTGCTTCGGGAGAGAGGGTAATGGAGATCGCATACCCCAATCCCCTCAAGGATAAAAAGGATCTGTCTCCAACAGATTATACAGTGACCCAAGTCACAATGGGGACGTCTTCTAAAAGCCTTCAGGAGAGGCCCTATCTACATTGATGCCCTTTGCAAGAAGCTTCAAGAAAAAGAAGAGAAAAGGCTACTGAAAGAGCAAAATAAACATCTACTCCAAGCCTTACAGAAGATGGGCAGTGCACCTCCCACAACTGCCGCCGAGACTCCTGAGCCTCTGAGCCAGGATAAAATTAATGAATATGCAAAGATCGGCGAGCAGGGTATGGCCGTTTCCACTTGGAGGAGCCAGATCCTCAAAGACAGTGAAAAAGTAATCGCCAAGTTCTCTGATTTGTATCTGAACATCAACAAGGCGAATAAAGAGCTCCAAGCGTTAGCAGGACCCATATCAGAAGAGTTGGACCATGCTAGGCTGCAGCATGAGACCTTTCAACAAATGTTCGACTGTTCAGTCAAAGATCTGGTCAAGTTCGGCGTCTTCGGCCATCCCAGGGCCCTCAATAAAGTCATTTCCACTCTGGACTACGGGTGGATCAACTAGAATTTGTCCTTGAAAAGATCGATAAGGTAAAGGAAGAAGCCCTGGATGCGATGCACCAAATGGAACAAATCGTTCTCAACATGTCGCCAGGGTTGCTTACTCCTTCCTTCGCCTTAAGAAAATTCAATGAAACAATTCATATGAATCAATAACTGGCGGCCTATCGGGACTTCATTGGGTTCTCATGAAGCGAAGAAAGAATATTCCAAACTCCCGAGAAGCTCATGAGACGAGCGGGAGACTTGCGAGGCGATCGGTGAGCAACACAAGGATCCTTCCCAGGGATCAACTAGGGCCCATGATCAGCAATTTCATGGAATACCGCTCTCATTCCACATCTCGTCACTGGCAGCCATGCGCAAGCAGGCTATCCCCTTTGTTGCGGGATGACGCACGGCATGAATAATTCTCTTTCTTCTTCTTCTCTCTCTTCTTGACTTTATTTTTGATAATATCTGAGTATTTTGGCACAAATGATGACATCATCCATGTTGCACCATGGGATGATGTCATCCATCAAGTTGTCAAAAGTCAACATGACTTTGAGATATTTTGTAAATAGGTGGTTGGCTCCTTTTTGCCTTCTTTTCTCTCCTTCTTCTATAAATACCCCAATACTTGTTGTATTGTGCATGAGTGAATATCTTTCAGATGAAAAATAGAAGTGAGGAGAAAAGACTTTGAGCTTTTTGTAACAGAAAGAATTATTAATACAATATTTAGACTTTGTGCTAAATACGTGTGTTATTTGCATTGGATCTTTCTTATGTTAGATCTGTGTGCTTGTTCTGTTGGATCTACTTCTATTTTATTGTCATTTATTCATCAGTATTGCTTTTCTCGTTTATGCAAGTAGGTTTGGCTCTATTTACTACCAATCCCAAAACATAAACCCTCTGACCTTTCTGCTTTGGAATTCATTTCTTTTCTTTCTTCGGATTTGATCTTTCTCCATCCTCTCTTTCATTCCTTTCTTTTCACAGTTGGAAACATCCTACTGGGATGAGATCCCAAACCCCCGAAGGTAGAATATTGTGAGATTTGCATAGATTCCTGCTGGTAGAATAGCAATAAACCAGTTTCACTTTGCTGACTCAAAGAGGGGCTATGCCTAAACACTTTGTTGGCTCGTCTATCCATAGATCCGCCCAAGCGGCTGATTTTCGGACCAACAATTCCAAGAATGAACAAAATTCTCGAAGTATGTACCCACCTATAGAGGTTTACAAACACAACACGAGGTCTCTTTTTCAAGGAAATACCTCCATGCCACTACACATAGGAAATGCCCTCGGGAAACTTGGCAGGGTAGCGATCAATTCATAGCAGGATATCACATGCCTATACAACAAATTCCGCTAAGGAAAAACACCGTGACTTCACCAAATGAAGTCATTTCAACATTAGTAGAAAAAGTGAGGGGGTTAGAACTTGCCCAGGCAAGTCACCATTCTCAACTCATGCAGGTAGGAAATTCCAAACCTATCCAAATAGACCTCCTCATAGGATTAGGCACGTTAGGGTATGACTCCTCAGTATTCACAACAAATGCCGATTAGAACCACCATTTCTAACACCATTCCAATACCTCCCGGTCTAGTACAAAATAATCCATTCTTGGACAATACCCCTTCATACTTAAACATGTACTCCAAATCACCACAAGGGGATATGTTCTCCTCTCCTGGTATTTTTACTCAACCACGGGGTTCCCTTATGCTCCTACCAATGCATATGCAATGCCATATCAACAACCCATTCCACCTCCACTCCCTCAACAGGCACCATCAATGGTCGAAACCTATGCAATAGGGACATATTCAGAATACTTGAAAGAGCCCTTAGATTTCACCATACGGCTGTCATGCTTCTAAGACCTCTTCCCAATTTACCCAAATACAAAGGTGAGGGAGATCCAAATGCACATATCAAAGCTTACACTACAGCCATTCGAGAATTACTCCTTGGGATGGGGTTGTTGCTAAAATATTTCCTAAAACTTTGGAAGGTATTGCTCTCGATTGGTATTATATAATACATGAGGCTTCCATCCATTCGCTCAAGAAACTCGCTTTGAGTTCATCAAGGCATTTGACATGAACAAACTATTAAGAACAGGAATCGGAATTCTTGCACATTAAGCAAGAACACAATGAATCATCGCCCATTTCATTCGTAGGTGGTGTACGCTTCTTTATTCTTCGGCAAGTGCTCCAAATATGGATCAAATGGAACTATGCGATTTATTCCTTCATTCTCTCAGCAGAGAAGTAAAGGAAGAAGTCCAGAATTTTCCACTAAAAACTTACGATGAAGTACTTGAGAGTGCTCTCCGAATAGATCAAGCGGAAATTGATAGTGGTCGCAAGACATATGGAGCAAACGGGAGGTTAATCACCTCCAACCAAAACACTACAACTTATCCTACTATCACGAATGTCAATCAAGGACCTAAAATTCTTAACAAAAATCGTGGAGTGACAACGGATGGAGTAACTGATCAGGATAGAAAGACAAATGTTGTGAATACTCCACCACAAATAAACAGTCAACGAAACAACAACTTTACCCTGACAATCAATGCAGTGGATTTTAATCATCCACAACAACAACAACAACAACAACGGCGAAGCCCTACACGGATCCAAATCAAAATTCAACTAGGTATCAAAACCAGAATTCAAACCAAAAACAACAAACGCAAAACTTTAATAGGCAATGGTTTGATCAAAGTTTTGGGCCACAATATGCACCAAACCAACAAACTAGGAATTACAATCCTAATTCGTATTGTGGTTTCCACAAAATTCGGGGCCATGACACTAGAACATGCCGTGACTACAATAAATTCATGCAACACTTTCTAGATGAACAAAGACAACTTTTCATAGATATGTTCTTGGCAGATCCTATGTCACCAAAGACACGAATACTTTCATAAAGCGCTTCCCCTCAAAATGCACCCCTCAAGATCTTCAATGATCTGCTCCCAAATCACAACAATAAAAGTTAAATCCAAATGGAACAAACAAGGGTGTAATTGTAGGAAAAAATGATCATGAAGCTTCAACTTCGCTGAATCCATTAGTTGCGCCACAACTAGGAAGTCAGCCACGACCTAAGATAGTCGGATTAGTGGAGTTAGATGCCGAACTACCCATAGAAGTTGTAACAAGGACACAAGAGTATTCCTCTTAGCCAAGTCCAAGCTACCCGCTAGAAATAGACAATATCCAACAAGTATTAATGAAGCCCGTGGGTGCTTATGACTTAATTAATGATCTAACGAAAACCTTCTCACATATCTCCTTTTTGGATTTATTGAAAAACTCCCTACTCACGGGGCGGTTCTTTTAGAAGCATTGGGTTTAGGTCATTTAATTAGCATCACTCCACCTCCCAAAATGCAGGTAAACCATATAGACTTTGATATCCATCCTCCGGGGCAGCCGGATAGGGATGTCGAATTCATATTCAAAATAAACAAAATGCCAACAGATCTGAGATTGCATGCCGAGGTGATCCGGCCTTACACTTGCAAGTGTGGGTTTATAACAATTATGTGAAAGGCGTGATGATTGATGATGGGGCAGCAGTTAACATAGTCCCCTTCTCTTTCCTTCAAAAGTTAGGGTATGGAGAAACCAATTGTTCCACAACTCGAAATACGCTAAGAGGCTATGACAGCCTTAAAGCCACCTCAATTGGAACAATAATACTACCAGTCACCTTAGGACCCAAAACAATCCTGACTGAGTTTTATATTATAGATCGGGAAACCAACTATAATATGATCCTCGGCTAACCATGGATACACCATATGAAGGCAATCCCTTCTACGCTATTTAAAGAAGTACGGTTTTACACTTAGGAAAGATATTCGTAGCTAAAGGTGATCCAAAACCATTCGATGTACACCTAGCTGACTTAAAGAAAAGACCAGGCATGCACTCGGAGTTTGAACTCCCAACAAACCAACTTAATAAACCTACCGACGTGAAACTAGAAGAAAATTTGGTACCTAAGACAGATCTTGAGACTATGAGTCTAGTCAAGACAACCCCAGCCCCCAAAGATGAGGCTAACACTATAGAAACAGTATCATTAGGAACTACTGCAAAAATTGTTGAATTACTAGAACAGATCTACCAATGTTCCTACCATTTGATTCTGTAGGCATGGGGTGCACCCTAGGTGTCGGCTCTCTTCCAGCGGTAGATCTCTGCATGGTAGAGGTAGAAGATGTTAACACAACAAATATCCTAATGCCCATATTCCCAGCTAAGTATTGGACTCTCCATTTTGATAGAGCTAGATGTCGTTACAGAGTGGGCAGTGTAATCCTTACTTCTCCCGGGGAAAAGTCCTACCATTTGCCTTTAAGCTAAAATTTGAATGCACTAACAACGGCACCGAGTATGAAGCCCTTCTCCTTGGCCTCATCCTAGCTAAGAGAATCGGTGTTAATAACATCGAGTGTTAGGAGACTCACAATTGGTAGCAAAAACCAAGTCTCTGAAGTATATGGAACCAAAGCCGAACACTTACAACTCTATAAAACAATTGTACTAAACTTAAGCAAAGAGTTTGACTTCATATCAATCGAAGCAATCCAGTGAGAAAAAAATCTTCTCGCCTATTCAATAATGAACCTTAGCATCGCGCTTTACTCCAAATAGTAAGTTAGAGGATACACGTTTCATGATATCCCTTCGTGATGAACCATTGATAAAAACAATGTCAAATCCTCTTTTAAATAGAATTGAAAAATCTACTATCCTAGACCACATCAATAGTGATACAACCACTCTTTTCTTAAACACCTATGCGGCATTACATCTCACCCATCACGTGGTAGATTTATCTTTGATCCCACATTCATCTTCCTATTACGGGAATCCCATGACAGAGCTTCCCCCACAAAAGGAACCCAACATATACACAGTCGAGAATGGAGACGAGCTGGAACTACCTCCAGCCCCGCCTAAGTTTGAAGAAGGTAACACTTCTTTAATCGAAGAAACAATTGATATTAACATTGGAATGGAAGATGAACCAAGGATATTGAAGTTAGGATCCTCGCTAACTCCATTAGAGGTAGAAATACACACTCGGGTCCTCAAGGAACATCGAAGGATTTTGTATTTAATTATAAAGAAATGACAGGGTTGCACCACACATTGCGGTGCACGACCTCAAATCACTAAATCAAATGCAAAACCGATTAAACAAAAATTGAGACCAATGAAACCCAAGGTAGCTCTCATGGTAAAAGAGGAGGTAATAAAGCTCCTCCAAGTAGGATTCATCAAACCAGTCGATTACTCTCAGTGGGTATCTAATATCGTTCCCGTTCTAAAAAAGAATGGGAAGATACGCATCTGTGTAGACTTCCGAGACGTTAACAAGGCATGTCCTAAAGACGACTTCCCATTACCATCCATAGACATCATTATTGATGCAACAACTTGGATTTGAGCTTTTGTCTCTCATGGATGGATTCTCAGGATACAATCAAATCAAAATATCTGAATAAGACCAAGCTAAAACCACATTTATAACTCCTTGGGGAACCTATTGCTATGTTGTTATGCCATTTGGTCTCAAGAACGTTGGCGCTACATACCAGCGAGCTATTACATATATATTTCACGATCTTATTCACAAAATTGTGGAATCCTACGTAGATGACTTGTTGGCCAAGGCCAAGAAGCATTGTGACCATCCGGAAGTGCTTCGTGTCATTCTTTCACATTTGATAGAATACGAGTCACGCTAAATCCATAAAAATGTGTCTTTGGTGTGACAGGAGGGAAGCTCCTAGGTTACATTATATCATCACACGGGATCGATGTTGACCCAACCAAAATTAAGGCTGTCCTCGAAATGGTCCCACCTTCGGATGAATCTGGAATTAGATCATTTCTCGGAAAACTTGGTGCGATTTGGAGATTCATCTCGGACTTAAGTTTCACCATTCATCCAATCAACAATCTACTCAAGAAAGATTATAGCATTGATTGGACTGAAGATTGCAATGAAGCTTTCAACACAGTTAAGTTTTTCTTGTTATCACCACCTACGCTAATGCCACCTAAGCCGATCACCCATTAATTTTGTATTCACGAGCTACCAATGTCTCACTAGCTTTATCTTTGGCTCAAGAAGATGATGACAATAGAGAACGTGTGATCTACTTCATTAGCCGGACATTTCTCAACAATGAAACACGCTACATGCAAGCGGGCGAGAATGCCTTGCCATAGTCTTTGTAACCAAATGCTTAAGACATTATATGTTAAATCAAGAAACAAGGGTCATGGTAAAAACAGACCATTTACGAACTTTCCTCACGCAAGGGTCCTTGTCTAAAAAGGCTGGGTGTTTTATAACCTTAATGGGTGAATTTGAATTAACATTCGTAAATCAAAAGTCTGTTAAAGGACAAATCATCACAGATTGGTTAGCTGATAATCCATTAGACGGAGGTGATCTAGTAGATCTGGACTTTCCAGATGAATGCGTATACTACATTGAAACCAGACCTCCTATCTCTGAGTGTCCTTGGTACACTGATATCATTAATTATATCATGGACCATACGTATCCAGAAGGTGCTACTCCGCAACAAAGAAGGTGGTTACGCATTATCGTAGTGAAATACGTCATTATAGAACAAGTCCTCTATCGAAAGGCGTTCGATGGAATGCTTCTAAGATGTGTCGACACAGAAGAATCCAAGACGATTCTCCATGAATCTCATAGTGGAATGTGTGGAGGCCACTTCGGTGGCCATGCCACCACTCGTAAAATACATCGAATGGGCTATTTCTGGCCCACTCTAGAACACGATGTAGTAGATTTTGTACGCAGATGTCATAAGTGTCAAGAATTCTCCCACGAGATTCACATGCCAGCACAAGCTCTACAACCAATCACTACTCCGTGGCCCTTTTCCACATGGGGCCTAGATTTGATAGGGAAATTCTCTCCCTCATCCACAGATGGCCATAATTTTATAATCACGGCTACCAAATATTTTACAAGTGGGTAGAGGCTATGCCTCTTACTCTTATCTGGGTTCTATAATTGCCAAGTTCATTTTGAACCAAATCATTTGCAGGTATGGTGTCCCGCAAATCATTATCTCAAATAACGGGACTTCTTTTAAGAATGACGAAGTTTGTGAATTGTGCAATAAATTTAAAATAAGCCATCATACAGCCTCCTTGTATTACCCTCAAGCCAATGGACAGGCTGAGGTGACAAACAAAACATTAAAATCCATTCTCCTTAAAACGGTGAAAGAAAACAAACGAGATTGGCACTTGAAGTTATATCCGGCCTTATGGGCCCACCGAACCTCAATAATAACACCAACAAGAGTGAATCCTTTCGCTAGTATTTGGGGGCGTAAGCAGTTCTCCGCTTGAGGTTGAAATACCCAGTCTCCGCATTTCATTACAAGGGATTCTAGATGAAGATGCTTATATAGAACACGTCTCTCCCAACTAGAAAGCCTAGATGAAGCTAGGTTAGATGTTGAACAATGGCACATAGTCTATGCTTTGACCAGGGATGTCTTTGGCAAGATAACAAGAAGGTCTATGAACGTGACATATATGAAGGTGATCTAGTTCTAAGGCTAGGCAGTGGATCAATAAAAAGACCGGCAAAGGAATGAAGTTCCACCCAAATGGTTGGGCCCATACCAAGTCATGAAGGACTACGGAAATGGTGCATATCTCTTATGCACATTGGAAGGTGAGGAATTTGGTGAAATAGTCAATTCCCTACCCCTCAAACGATTCTAATGCGTAAGTAATAACTAGCACTACTTATAATTATATCTACATTGCATCTTCATATAGATTAGGGTCATTTTGTCTCCACTTGTTTCGTACAAATTTGTGATCAAGGAATTTATTCTCAAAGCAATTCATTACAAACTCATGATGTTGTTGGCATAAACACTCTAATCATACTTCTCTAATTCCATGATATCATCAAACTATTTCAGAATCATTTCATCAAATAAAGCTAGATATGACAAGTCTTAATGGTGACCATACCAAGATCTGCAGGTTTGTTCTCACTTTTGGTTTCTTCTAAGGATAGGTGTCTTGCCTATGGTCTGCATTCTAGAAGCTTCATGGTGTCACATCTATCCCGTGTATATATCTCTCTTTTAGAAATAAAAACACACCGACATTTTTCTCAAACAAACAAGTCGAATATAGATCAAACATAAAATTTTAAATTTACAAATTTCCTCTCCCCACCAACCTTCGGTGATGAGCTTGCATCTCTTACTAGTGATGTAGGGTTGGGAAAGGATGGAAATGCCCTTACTCACCTATATCTTGCCTATGGTGATAAGCACATACTTCTTACTAGTAGCATGGGGCAAGGTGTAGGGGTCCTCTTGACAAACAAATGCAAAAGGTCATATACAAAAATTCAAATCTTGAAGTCTTGAGTCAAAAACAAATGAATCGGATGTTCAAAATTCCAAGAGAATTAAAAGCCTAAGAACCCAGTTTTGTCTACTATGTGGCCATCTATGGATCTAAGTATAGATAAATTGCAAAGCAAGTTGCATCCCAAAACTATGAAGTCACTCAAGTGGAGTAGGCTTGTGGTATCCTAATTTGGTTCCGCTAAAGCTTTGTCTATCTTTCATCAATATCATTTCAACACATTTCATAACTTGCGCCCTTCCCAAATCTCGGTGATGAGCCCTCGCATCTTACTAGTTGCGTGGAGTTAGGAGTAGGGCAGGTTTATCTACTCATCATATCAGCTTATCTTCACCACTTTGCCAAAGCAAATATGAAGTGTTCAAAATTGCTTATAGAAACTAAGATTCAAAATCACATTATATCTACATTATCATATATCAACATCATGAAATACAAAAAGAAAGTAAACACTTGCATCATTTGTTTTCCATTGCATACATTTTAAAGAGCATACAAGCATAATATCATAATTTACATGAGGAAACTGAAAGGAAACAAAGCCATGAATGCCAAAAGTATGATCCAAAAAGAATATATATATATATATATCAAAATTCCTGTACAATGCCATCATGCGCTAAGCATGGTCAAAACGCTCAAAGAGCCCGGGATATACAAAAGAATATATCATACAAAATCTAGGAGAGCCAAGTGGCTTCTCAACCCCTATGAGACCCCTCCGAAGGTACACGCCCGCACCTAGGACTCCGGCTACGCCGACACTTTGAGTGCACGGAGGGCTCAGATCCCGGGGCGGCCACGCGCTCGCCATGAGAATGACTCCTCATCGGCGCTCGGCTGCCCTATACTCGCTAGCTCCGTGCGGAGAGTCGATACCATCCTGGCCACGTGCCAGACTAGGCAAAGACATCAGTGTGTCTACCAGCTGCTGAGGGCTCCCCAGCGTCCACAGAACAACTCTGCGCGGGTCCTCTCCATGGGGATCATCAGGGTATCGGTGCATACCCTGCGAATCAAGTCCCGCCACTCATCGGCGGTCTCTGCAAACAAAGGAGAAAACAAATTAGAAACAAAACAAGAGATAAAATACAAAAGCAAACAAAAGGAGAGATAACAACTAAGGAAATCCTAATTAAAAACAAACATTAAAAGGAAGGATGGTAACTTACTCGGATCACCAGGCCTCCAGGATGGATCTCTAGGGTCCGCACCGCCACAGATGCGCCACTGGCTGAGGTACTCCTCCCGTGGCTAGAGCAACATAGCATCCTGCAACGGACTCATCCTCCCCACCATGGCCCTGGGAGAGTGGCTCCTCTGAAACCAGAGTAACTCTCTCTGCACTCTATTCGGCCCTCGTTGCCTCGCATGATATCCTCAAGTATCATACCACTCGGGATCACTGTCCTCCTCCTCCTCCTCATTCTCTCCCCCTATAAACTCCTCGGACTCGGAGTCTATGTCGATGGGGTCATCGCTGCTATGGCGGACCCGTGGCAATCTGAAGCAAGGTGCCAAGGCACACGGCTCTCCTCGGGCATGTACTACCCTCCCGGCCGGCCATAATAGGAACACCGGGAGTAACAATAACCTCCAACCCCGGCCTCTAGGACCCCTCGGCCTCTCGGTGACCTATATACTTGGCGCTACAAGGGGGAAGCATGCCCATGTAGGGTAGGCCAAACTCTGAGGAACTCGTCCCGAAGGGGTGTATCTCCACTCGCCCACTCTATGAATAAGCTTTGCCTTGTGGTGGAGCAGGAGATCAAAGTAAGAGCCTCCTCGCCCCATATGCCTGCCATGGTCTGATATGGTGTGGCCTCCATGTCATCGGTGGTTAAAGAAGAAACTGGCTGATGAGGTGCTCTCGGCATGTGACCACATATCTCGTCCCATCTAGCCGCCCTCACAACTCTCTGGGATCTGTCACCTCTACATCTCGCCATAGGGGATGAAGTGCTTATAGACCCAACTCATGACCGGGGTCGGGTGGCTCAAAGATCGCCCTATAAACAGGACTACCCTATACAAGTCATGGTAGGTAGTCCCAGTATATCCACTCCCCTAGGCATAAATCCAGCCATGTCCCTCATATCACATGCAATGATGGGGAACCAGCAAGGTATGCAGTGTGTCTCCTTCCTTGTCCCGATCGGTCTCGAGGCAAGGATCCCCATAATAACTGGCGAAGCAAGGGGATGGGCAAACTAGGAATAGATCAAACTCTGACCCCCTTCTTCGAACCCATGGAGATGACTACATCTCCCATATAAGTGGCCCACTGTGCTATCTGGGCCCGTGAACCTGTTGTCTCAAGGGTAAGACGTCTCCCAATGATCGGGACCCCAAATATGATAAACATCCTCTAGTGTGATGGTCCACTCACCTTGGACCCCTGGTAATCGGAAGGTGTTCCGATTAGCATCCCAATAGGAGAATAAGTCACAAAGAATGTGACTGGATGGTGCAACATGTGGAACACGTGAGATACGTAGTATCCCGGCCCTCTGAAGAGTGTCCTCCTCATCCTGTGAAAGTGCATCTAGTACTGCTGGGAGCCAGTCACACTCTCTCTCTCTGGCTCCACCGAATGTACTCCTCTCTCACCTGCATACACCCAAAAACACACAAAACAGAGCAAGTTAGCATCCGAGTAATACTAGAAAAATCATGAAAACACATAGAAATGCTAAAAATGCAAAAACAATCTCAAACAGATGTTCTTTTGGCATTCTATGCAAAACCACCGCCCTGAGTAGGGAGGCGGTTTTGTAACCGCCGCCTTAAGGGCAGCGGTCATGTCCCGAAACCCATGCGGGTTTTATAACTTAAAAATCCCAAAAAAGCCAAAAGAGGACCATTTTTACTAAAACAAGGCCTACCCAGTAGGCGCCCCCCCTAGATGGACCTTTTGAACCTAACATTTTCAAAATTACCCCCATGACAAAGATTTTAGCATTTTAAAATTAAGGGGGTGAAAAGGATAAATTGAAGAAAACTAACCTGTGATCTCACGGGTTGATGTTCCACACTCGCGGAGCATGATCACTATCCCATCACGAATGTTTTGGCTCTAATCGCGCAAGAAACCGTCCACTGTGGGTTCGAGATCTCGAGAATCAATCAAATCAACTCACGCAAAATGAATAGGAAAATGGGCCCACTTTCATATATATAGCGAACCTAACTTGTTTTAAAATACTTTTTCAAGGTTTGGAGCGCCGACGAAGGTAAGTTTTATCCTCACACAAATGGTACGTCCTCATTTCCCATTATTTTAGCGTTTATTTTCCGATCTATTTTGTCTATCTACACTTGATTCCTCTTTTCATTTTGCAGGTAGCGGGAATTTTGGATGGCGTCATTTCGACACACGGACGTATCAGGTATAATTTCTAACTTCCCATTTTAGGACCGCCATACTCGGACCCACCGTTTTACGCCTCTTCATGGCTAAAACGCTTCTCCGAGGGGGCAATATGTACGTACCCAAAATTGTAGGGTACTGCACCGCCGGAACAACGTAACACGTGCCCCAATGATGATACAGGTCTCCTCGCAAGGTGTTCGGGATCTGGAAAAGCTCCCAAATGTGCGTTAACATCCCGCATGCCCCGCTTAGCCCCTGCGTGCTTTGTTTTTCTCTTTTTCCCTCTTTTCTTGGCCTTTTGCTCTTCAGTTACGAAACCGCCAGCCCGGCGGTCTCGTGACCACCGCCCTAAGCAGGGCGGCGATCCTGTAACCACCGCCCTGCTCAGGGCAGTGTCCTTTACACATTTTCCAGAATGCTCTTTTAACACGACTCACGTAAATTTCAATGTTTACCAGCTTTTTTCACCGCCATGAGCTTGCATTAATGATTCTGGTTCCCTAGAATAGTGTTTTACCATTGTTTATAGTTTAAGAGTTCTATTTGGTTTTTACCTTGGGTAAATGCAAATGCTATAAATAGTTGGCTTGTGCTCAAGAAAATGGCCCCTCAAATTTGCCTCTAAATTTCTCATTGCAATAGATTAGTCTTTCATTTTATTTAGAATTCTTAGTTTCTTTCATTGCATGCCTAGTTAGCATTGTTTTGCTTTGTTGGAAGCCACATATCCATCTTGTGCAAATCTTTGTTGATATTTCATCCAATCCATTGGAGTAGAATAGTTTGTTTTCAATAGGAAGCCATTAAAGTTGCAAGTTTTTTCTTCAAACAAGATAGTTTCAGGTTTTGGACGTTTTATGTTGCATGACTCGCAATAAATCCCGCTAGGAATTGCATAAGCCAAGCTCTGTACTCTTGCGCTATCTCTCTCCTACTCGCATTGTATTCAGTCTGTATCCTAAGCTGCCTTTGTCCCAATATCTACTTCTGTTGATGCTAGCATTACACACTTTTCTGGATCCAAGTGAACACGAAGGAATGAGGAGATCACACTGAGGGGACATAGCCACACACACCATCGATTCACCACTGTTCACAGAATCCAGGTTCTAGCTTTCAAAGTTCTAATTAGAAACATATCAAATAGAGTAGCCAATCACTTTATTTCAGTCAATTTTACTTTCGATATTACCGGAAGTTTGGGGATTGATAGTTTCTGAGAAACTATGATTCTTTCCTCACTTCTGAGGTAGGATCGAGGTCTTGCAAATAGACTAGATCAATTATTTCATTATTTAGAATAGGTTCACAATTGCACAGACAAATAGCTATACTCGGTTATTTTGTTTGTTTTAATTTGTTGTTTTAGTTATCAATTCTAGATGTATTAGATAGTTGTTCTTTAAATTTTGTTTAGTAGATAGATATATCAGATTCAGGAATATGAATAGATGTATCTTTCACAATTAGCCTTTTTCACATCATTAGTTAGATTTATATAACTTTCTTTTGTATGACAATCACGGGACCTAGAGAACCCGGAGAATACGTATTCGATCCAATCGTGCCCCAAACCAATCTCATCACAGCGATAATCGATATAGATCAGAATATCGGGATCCAAGTCTTCCAAACAACGGTAAACTTACAACAAATTGATTCCTAGTTAAGCGGGTTAAACATAGAAGATGACAAAGCTCATAAATTTTGGTCAATCAACTAGACTACAGATTACCCTAGATTCATATCTACATGACTGTAGAAGGGTTTGAAAGAGAGTAGACATTTGGTTGTGATTCTTTGGTTCCACAAATTGTAAACAGGGAATACTCTCACGGACATAGATACTAGCTTGAGAATTTAGGTTGCACAAACGCATGTAAGATACTCGAGAAGATCACACAATTGTTAATTCTAAATATAGAAGCGAGAAAGTATATGATTACTTTGGATACTAGGGATTAGGGATTGATCCCGCACATGACCATAGTAGGTCCACAACAACCATGAATCTACGGTTATGACCCACAAATCCCACAGCCAAAAAATCCATAGGTGAATCAGACATAGATGCTGGCCTACGTACACTAGTATTCAGATCTACTCCACTTCCACCTATCATCATTGAATAGTTATCCTTGTTAGACATAGCAGCTAACAAAGCTAAGGAGTTCTGGACTAGGCCAGGAATCGCCCATAGAGTCAATTATATTTACCATCCACCCTATGACCTTATCTGGAGATATACACGAAACTATCCTGAGTCATTTTCCACGTATTCCACAAAACCCATAGTAATCGAATCACGCCGGAGCTTGATATTGATTGGAGCCTTCGAGCAGTCATCCTCCTTTGATCGATTTATCACACCAGTTAAGTTAGGAGGGCCTTCTTTGTGTTAGATTCACACTTTCCACTAGTGCGCGTCGAAGATATCAAATTGCCCAACTAGTTTGTATGCATCCCACGCATATTCCATCCCCACACTGCCGTCTCGGCATGACCTCGGGAAGTCGGGTGTGAGGAAAAGTTAGTTGTAGATTCCCACGCTCACTTATCACTTTTCCATCATACAAGAACATACAGGTCAAATTTTGTGGAGAAACTAGGAAAGTCAAGGATTGCCCCAAAAAGACACATATCAACTGTATGGACAACATTATTTCCGTAATGTACCATCCATGTCTTATCCATTCGTTCAGCTTTTCTTTTTAATTTCAATGCTAACTTAGTAGATATAAAACATTCAGTAGCTCTAGTATCAAAAAGTATAACCACAGGTATACCGAATAACTTACCCGAACTTCTATGGGTGTGACTTGCTTTTCAGCTTGTTTGTTAGCCACCACAACGTGTATCCTATGTTGCTGATCACGATCATCCTTCTTCAAAGGATAATGACTCACGTAATGGTCCTTTCCATAGTTAAAACATTGACCTCCAACGGGCCCCTTCCTAGGCTCAAATTTATTTCCAGCCTTGAAGTTATCATTCTAGCTTCCATAGGACTTTTGTCCATTACCACTATTTTTGGTAAAGCCATTCTGCATACTAGTAACAGGTTTGTTCATCCTGTTTTCTTATTGTTATCTACAAAAATTTTGTTTTTCATGCCGAACCTCTTCTAGGGTCCCTTTTTAGGTGCAAGAGATGAAGAAGAGTTGGGAATCTTCTTCCTAATCTCCTCCCTATGAGTAGAGATTGCTCTCAATTTCTGTTCTTGTCTTATTGCCTTTTTGACAACTCCTTCCATAGTGGTCAGACCGTGGACATCCACCTCACCACCAATGATGGGATTCAGTCCCATTATGAACTTTAGATCCTCGAACTTCTGTCGCTGAATGGTACTGGTACATACTTAAGGAGTTTAGTAAACCCTTCCCAGTATTCTATCACAGTCAGCTTTCCTTGAGACAAGTTCTGAAATTCAATCATTTTCTTATCAAAAAAAGTTGAGGCAGCCATCGTTGCCTAAAGTAACTTTTAAATTGATCCCAAGTTATGTCTATTTCGACAATGTTCAACTCAACCTTACGGTTGTCCCACCATGATGATGCTTCATGAGAAAGCTGATATGCTCCCCATATTGTTTTTTTCCTCGAGAAGTTTCTTATCGCAAAGTACTTCTCCATTTCACTGAGCCAATTTTTAGCCCCGTCCCCAAGTGTAGTTCCATCAAACTTTGGAGGACTTATTCTTTTTATATCATTTGTGAGTTCAGCCGCTAATCTTGCCCTTTTATTTTCAGGATGATTAGGAACGTTCACATTACTATTATCAACACCGGATTTCCTCCATTGGTGTTGTCCACGGGAGGTGGCTGATCATTAATATCAGCATCTTCTTCCTCCTCCTCATTGCCCATTGCTTGTTGTTCCAAAATAGTCAAACGATCTCTTGTATCTAGCAGGGCAACAAGGATCTCATCTAGTTTTTGGGTAGTAGCTGCTTCTCCACCCGATGCGGGTTGTTCGCAACATTCCCTCTTGTTCTAACCATTTTCTTGTTCAACAAGAAAATGTAAATCTTATTAAATTGTGGACTCATTAGGTCCAAGAGCTACAACCTTCAGCTCTGATACCAAGATGTAACATTCCCATTTTAAGACACTAGAACAAGGGAATTTTTTTTTTTTTTTGATAACGTTCTCTGCTCTAAATTACGTAATTCAGAACACATGTTTCAAGTTTTAATAATTGTTCTCTATTCTAAATGACATAATTTAGAACACACAATGCTTTTTAGACCAATGTTCTCTATTCGCATATTCATAATATGGAACACACATTCCATGCCATTCAATCATATAACAGATAACCATATGCAGCTGTAATGACTCGAAGAACTACCGATCTCCCATTTCATGGCTTGGAGTTTCATCTAAAGGTATAACATCCCCATTTTAAGATACTAGAACAAGGGAATTTTATATATATATATATAACATTCTCTCACATGAATTATAAAACTCAAACACACGTTCAAGTTTTAATAATTGTTCTCTGCCCAAACAACACGATTTGGAACACACAATTTCCTTTTAAAACTAATGTTCCCTGTTCACATATTTATAATATGGAACACACATTCAATGCCATTCAATCTTATAACAAATTCTATATGCTGCTGTAAATGACTCGAAGAACTGCCGATCTCCCATTTTCATGGCTCGGAGTTTCAACGATCTCTCATTTCATGACTCGGCAACAACCGATCCTTCATGTTCGTTCATGCATAGTATATTATATATACAAGTTCTCTTAACCGTTTCCGGTTATCGAAGTGATCCATTTAAGAAGCTTATCTGAATATCTATTACTGATATTCATCTGACATCCTGCATCTTAAATTAAGTGATTAGGACAACGCAACCAGCACTTGCGATACTTTGGCCAAATATTTTCACATGCTTTGCATGATCATATTCCTGGATGTGATACACATCAATGGAATACGTCCTTCACTTCACTTCACCTGTTATCTAGAATGGTCTTTCCTGGTTCCTACCAGTCCTTTCAATTTAAGGTTAGATTTAAACTTCCAATTTCCAACTAGCAATATGAGCGAATATAGGAAGGCACTCCAGGTAACTAAAGATACGTAGACATACGGTGTCGTTCCCCATGACTCCGTGTGTCTAGTTATCTTTAGTCCTCAGAAGTCACTCAGTATACGTGATCATACTCCTATCCCCACCCGAGAACTTCACATTCACCCTATGTATTCTTGATGATTTAATTCGGGAGGGCATTGTAATATGTCAGGCTATAACATTGTGTCATCATGAAGACCCCGTCTTCATGAAGACACCTTCTTTATAGGCGGCGTATGTCAATGTCCTACGGAATCCTCCCATCAGTACACATCACCTTTCTCAGTGATTTGGATATGATCTTAATATTTAAGATCAACTTTCAAGCAACCATCTTGATCCTTTATCCTCGTTCCCGTTACAGTTGTACATAGCTAAGAGAGACTAAATCCGTCTTCTAGCTTGCTTTACATCTTCTCCTTCTTACCGAGAAGGGTTGCGTTTTCCTACTTGGTTCTCTTCTTAATCGTTGGATTAAGCAGCCCGTTCTCAAACGGACGTGATAAGTTTAACCTATTAAACTTAACCAAGATTTTACAAGCTATAACTAAATTCAGAATTCCAGCTTATTAGACGTCGTTTAAACGAGGTCTAATTCCTATTAAATGTATTCATTTATTCTCCTTAACCTTACATAGTTAAGGTCCATTAGCTATGGATATATTTATCCCATATCCTTTCTTTACGAATTTAACATACGAGGTTATTAATGGAGTTCAAAAGCGAAGTTCGATTACTCTAAGTTAATTGATATTCCTTAGCTTCCAAGCTAATCTGAATACCTATCAATTATGGAATCATATTCTTCCTAATCCTTTTTAATGTCAATTAAAAATTCATCTTTACCCAAGTATGAACTAATTGCACATTTCAACTTAAAAGTTGCATTTAGGTAAGAATAGATATCAATTCCTTTTTAACATCCATCGAGGACAAGTAAATAAATCCAAATCAAGAAATAACATTATATTTCCAATTTAATCAACAATATCAAACTGATATAGTTATTAAAATATCACACTTGTATTTGTATTCATCAATCCATTTCATAATCCATACATTTTCCAATCCAGTATTGGACTTTGTTTATATAAAACATCATTACAACTCATAGATAGAAGAATGTACTTTCTTCTTTTCACAATTCCTCGTAGAGAATAACAACTAACAAATACAATTCATCTTCGATAATCAAAAGAAGCATCGAGAAAACAGCCATGTCTTCATTCTAATCAATTTCCATCTGCAAAATTACTTGCACGGTCGATTGATGGCCCGAGCATATTAAGCACTTGTCATTAAAATGAGGTGCTTTAATTAAGCTGTCTCGATAAAAGAACCACGCTTTTATGAAACGAAAGTAAGAACATCAATCAAAATCAAGCATCGAAAGAATGGAAAGCATAACAATGAACCATCAAAATACCATCCCAATCAGCCAAAGAATTGTTGTCCTATTTTCCACATAATTACAAGTTCCAAATTACAATATTTGTAAAGTTTAGGAATACAAGTAGCATACTGCTGATATAACATAACTGTTATCCTTTCCATTCCTTTCATTAGTAATAAATGCAAAGGGTAAAACTAACTGAAACGTAAACCAATTACTTTCCTTTCAGTTCATGCATCACATTGGATTCCAAGCAATCAAACACAGACGAGAAAGCAAACAACAATGCATATAGTTGCTCATACCCAAGCACTACAAAATTCGTTCTTAACGATTACGGATTTCCAACTGAATGAAAGAAGAAAAGATCATTTTTCCAAGTTATCCATCCACATTCCTATTTCTTTCCTCATGACTGTCCTAAAAATTGAATCCAAGCGGGACCAAATCAAGATAACGATTCGAGTGAAACTTACAAAATCCATTCGAATTCACTTTCCCAGTGCAAAAATAATTTCATTCATAATCAGCTTTAAATGAAAACAAGGAAGAATTTATCGTCCTTATCAATAATTCATTTAAATCAGGCTCATATGAATACCCAAAAATAGGTTAGTACAACATCATATTTATCATAGAACAAATAGTATAAGGATGCATACTATGTACTTACTTGTCTTAGAAGAATCCATATTTCTTTCTTGTATTTTTAACCAAATAACAATTATACAATCACGAAATCAATTATTCACATGACTTTCTATTTCCATGAGCACGCATACTGATTCAAAATACAATTTACTCATTGTTGTTACCTCTGCACAAGACCAATCATAGAGCACGATAAGGCTTCGATGCTATTTCGAAATTCAAACAACAAAAGAGAAAATTTCATTCCTTTAATCTTTTGCTAAGAAAACAACCATTTTCTTCAGACTCAACAAGAATTGTTCAGGCCGATTTCATTTCTTCTAAATGACAGTGCCAAGATCAGAAGACCACACGAAACAATTAAATATTTCATTTGTACAGAAAGCACTGACACTCGGAAAAATAATCTAAATACCATTAATCACTTCAACAATCCAAACTTATAAGGTTCAAAACCCGATTACTTATTTCTTTGAAATCTAAAACAATGAGAGAAAAGGAAGAACTAATTTCCCCATAATTTGATGAGAAACAATCATTTGCTCAGAATGAAATAAAACACCCAAATCGAGCTCACTGCCAACAAACATTTCTACCCGAAATCCATTTTTCAAGTTCATGATAATATGCAGAACTTCAGAATGCAATAATCAGTTATCAATACCTCTATCAAAGTAAACCCATATAGGGTGTTAAATGCGTAAGCTGAGTATGATCAAATGAGCAGACCCAAACAATGAAGACAAAATTCCCATGCATTTCTTCTTTTGCACAGCAATCCAAAGTCAAGTTCGCATTCACAAGACAGTTCGAATCAAATCCAAATCGCAACCACAAAACGCAATGGAATCAACTTTCCATCACAGCAAGAAGAAAATATAATCATTCATTGCACAAAAATACAAGGCCAAGTTTGTAATTCGACTGACATGTATCGAACGGGAAGGCCGAACAACATCATAAAACACAACAAAAATCATCCTGTCCTCCATCAAGCAGAAGGAGAATGTAATCATTTATAAGTTCGAAGAAAAACAATTTCTTTTCCAGGCTCCCACGAATACCCAAATTGTATTCGTCCATTTATATATAAAGAAGAAGCACATCATAATTACATTACTATCATTTCCTTCTAAATCGAGCTCGTAATGCTCGGATAAAACTCTAATGCCAATTCCTTTAAAATCCAAAAATGCTATTTCCTTCTAATCCAAAACAACGAAGGAAAAGAAAAGTCTTATTTCCTTTAAGAAAAATTTCAAGATAGAAACGACATCAAGCAACTCGTACATCACATGTACAATTTTATCACAAAAGTTCATATAACAAAAGAACAATCACACAAAGAATGAAAAACAACCCACACTTTATGCTATGCTGACAGTTCTTATATAACATTTAATGAGAAAAACCCATTTCGAATTCCCAAACCGTCAATGACCCAACACAACAAGTTCTTATTCCAACTCAATTCATGCAAGATAAATCAAATCACAATAGCGAAAACAATTTCACCCATATCATTTCAAACAATGAAACAACAAGAATCGACTAACCCAAATCGTCTCAACATGACAACAATCAAATAAACCAAAAACCCAAGAGCGGGGTTGTTTTAATGAGGCAGCTTTAAACAAAGCAAGTGTTTTAAAGAGAAGGGCTTAACATGCCTGCAATTTCTTTCTCGAAACTCGAAGAAAACCACGTCTACAGAAGGTGTTTCCTTCCACGGTGACAACACGAGCTTCCCAAAAATCACTTTCCTCTTACGAGGCTCGTGCATGACCTCCGATTTCCAAAAAAGCGGTGATAAAAACCAAATGAAACTGGTTCGGATTAGACAAACAAAAACCAAATGCAGAGCAACTTCTCAAAAATCCGAACAACACAATAAACAATCAAAATTTCCTCATACACTTTCCAAGGCGAGCTGGTCACGAAGACCAAAAAAATTTAAATGCATTAAAGGCTCTGTCTTTTCCTATTTTCTCACGCCACTTTTGAAACAGGTTGGTTGGCGAACCATCAAATTTAAATTTTGCATGCAAAACCAAATTTAGCTTCATAACCAACTAGATTCCTCTAGTTTTTCCCTGTTCCCTCCAAAATGGCGTTGTCCACGTAAGGACTTCTCATTAATGCCATTAAACACCCTTCATCCTTATCCTCTCCCTCCAAGGGTCTGTGCGTCCCCTTCTAGGTTAGGATTAGTTTAGGATTCATATTAGTGTTCGACCTAGGTCATAGCCTAGTCTTTAGGTTAATAGAACTTAGGTTTATTTCCACCTTTTTTATATATATATAATTTAAAAATCCACTTAGGATAGTAGTTTAGGATGTAAGGTAGAGCTTAGGATTAGATTAGGATCTAATTCCTCTAACACCTAACACTAATCAACATTGATCCAGTCAGTCTTCCCATTGACTTCCAATTCAACCTTTATGCGGGACATTCCGTCCTTTGTTAACATGCCTAAGCCACCCGTATCCGGCATTTCTCACCTTACGGGGTCTCCGCCTTTGAACCTTTATGCGTTAGCATTTACATGGGTCTCAACCTTGATTCGGTTTAAGAGTGTATGGTTACAAGTGACATCGAACCCACCACGACAATTTTGTCATCTAACACACAAGTAACAATAACTATTGTCCCATCATAAATTACGCATGCAAGAATCCAAATTTGCACACATTTATATCAACCTATATCTTAACATGTTTGCCTTCATTTCAGTGAGTAAATCGTATGAAAAATAATCACCAAGATAACTTACAAAATCGGGGTGTTAATATGCCCTCATCGACCTAATAAAGCAGTTCTAGCACCTTTAGTCATCGACACTTATGTCATATTCAACGGTCGAAAGTAAACACGAGGCAAGTCCAAGCTTATGTAAACCTAGATTATTCGATTGGAATGGTGTTAAACATTACACATTGTGTCGAAATCCTTCAGAAGACACCTTTGGCATGTGCACATTCCCCTTAAGATCAAAATATATATTCTTAACATGTTTTAAGCCTTCATCCTCTAACCTCATTGTTCATTACAATTGCATAGTTAGAATGACTTGAATTGATGGCGATTTTAAATTCAAGTTTCCTTTACATTAGACATCATTTGAATGAAGTCTATTTCCTATATAAATGTATTCATTTATTTACAATTACCTTACTTCAGTTTAAGGTTTGTTAAGAGGAGATATGATTTCCTCCTTCCGAATATCCTTTGGGCAAGACACCCCAAAGAGTATTAATGAAATCGAATACATAATTCATTTGTCCTTTCCTTAATATTCATTAGTTTAGAATCCAATTCAATATTATTTATACAAGAGTTCATATGTATCTTACTCTTTTACTAATGTCAATTAAAAATCCATATTGACCTAAGTATTAATCAATTGCACATTCCAACTTAAAAGTTGTATTCAAGAGAAGAGTAGAGTGTCAATTCCCTTCTTCTCATTATATCCTTTTAAATCTAACAACCATCATTTGTATAAGTACAAATTCAACGAATAGGAATAAGTTCACGATTTTATTTCAACAATTCAATAATGGTACAACAATTAAAATAACACACCATTCCCTTCTCTCATTCCTCAAGGTAAAATTTACACATTTTACAAGTCCAAACAGTCGGACCGTACTCATGCCAAACGACATTGATAACTCAAAAAATACAACTTTTCCTTTTTCCATTTCATTCGAGAAGAATAATAAAATCTCATAAAATATCCATCCTTTAGTTAATCAGAAGAAGCATCATAAAACAACATGTCTTCTTTAATACTCACGGAATCCATCTACAAAATTTACTAGCATGGGTCAGTTCATCGAACTGAGCATGTTAAGCACTTACCATTAAAATGAAGTGCTCTTGACTAACTGTCTCAATAAAAGAACTCTTGCTTTTATGAAACATCTCGTAATTGAGATGGACATCACATAAGAGTTAAGTACCGATAAGGATGAACAATTTAAACAACCAAGTCTCAATAAGTAGCATCAAAATCAGACAATACTATTAACTAACAACTCCTCAAAATAATTACAGCAAACACGCAATGATATATCCCCATTTTCTTACTGTTTCCTTCAAAACGAAAAGAGTTCATTCCAGATTTAGACAAATATTACAAGGAATATTTTCTCTAAATAATCTCATATTAGAAGCATTTGTAAGAACTGATATATATATTATTGTTCGAATGCAATCACTGTCAATTCCATTCCATCATTGTAAATGGGATTCATATAATGAATTGACTATAAATTTAAACAGAACTCCTTCACCTTTTTACTACTCACTTGACTTCAACCAATTCAAATGCAGAAGAGAAAGGCAATCATACATCATGACAACAACCTATGTCACTTTTCAGAATTCAACCAACAACATAGTACTCATCCATTTCAGAGAGAGAAAACAGAACGTAAAATGCATTTGCATACTCCCGAAGGCAGTCACATGTGGCTTCAATATCTCTTTAACGAAATTTAGATAGGATACGAAAGAAAAGAAAATACTACTTCCAGTTACCTATTCAATAATCCCTTTCATTTAATTACAACCGAACTGGTCGATCTTATGCAAGAAGAGATAACAACTAGAGATAACAGTCAAGGAGAGAGCTATTTAGAAGTCAATAATCGAATGAAAGGAAGGAGATTCGCATTACTTCTTTCCAATACATAGCCAAATATCAAACTATGACGTGTAGACCTGTTATCAATAGGGTAATTCTTCCCACGCCAGACTGTTACAGTCTTAATAGCTTACTAACTACCATTCAAGGAAAGTATTCAAGAATTCATTTTACAACTAAACCAAAAATATCAACAACAGAGCTTCCAATTACAACCAACGTTAATAGTTGTATACACTAACAACAAACATATTCAATCTAAATATAAAATGATTAAGAGTTTACAACCAAGCAAACATGGTCCCAAATCTTCCAGGATGAGAAATCATTTTTCAATCACAAGAGTAAGGAATCTACTCAGGTTTAGTTTCAATGAAAACAATGAAGAAGTCTAAATCCACGAATATATATATATTCATCATTGAGTTTAAAGGAGAAGTAAAAACTGTACGCTCTACCCCAATCCATCAAATAGACAAATTACTCTGTTCCAAGTTCGATAAGAATTTATTTCCAAACAGTCATTCATGGGTACCGAGAACAAAATAGGAGGAACATCGTATCGTTTTAGAACAAGAAAATGTAAAGATGATACGATGAACCTATTGTCCCTAAGAGAACTCACATCACAATTAAACTGTAATATGGGCAAGGAAGAACAGTTCACACAAAAAGTCCTGTCAAAGCATTCCCACGAAATCCATAACTTTTGAGCATATAAAACTCAGAAAACAATATACACATCATTGTCACCTTCAGCAAGTTCAAACCCACAAGAGACAACAAAACCAAATACCCATTACTTTCAAATCATAACAGCAGAGATGAAATCCATCTTCACTTACTATTTCAACAAAGAACACCCATTTTCTCATGCATGCATCTAGAAGATACCCAAACCGCATCTTTTCCAAATGACAACTCAAGCAAAAGATCACATCTAAAGCATACAACATATTTTCACAAAACCATGCATTTCTAAGAGCAGAGTTCTTTTAATGAAGACGTTTAATAAAGAGCATAACTGTTTAAAGAAAAGAGCCTAACATGCCTGTATAATTTCTTGTTAGCTTGTAGAAGGTCACAGCCGAGCTTCTCAAGAGTTTCTTCCCTCCAAACAACATTAACAACCAGATCTCTCAACTGCTTCCACGTTTCCATAGGCCCAAAAACCACTCGGAGGCGGTCAAAACAACAATGGCCGAAAAATGAACTTGCAGGTTCGAAAGAGCAACAAAATGCAGAGCAAAACACGAAACCCAAATGAATAACAATAACTCACAAAAAATCCTCTTTCCTCTTTCCTAGCGGGCTGGTTGCCAAAACCAATGCCAATAAATGCATTGAATGCATTTTCTCCCTCTTTCTCCACGCCACTGCCAACTCAAATTTGGTGAGTTCTATCTTATAATTTGCATGTAATTCAAATTTAGTTATATTGCTAGTTAGATGCCTCTAACTTCCTTGCTCTGCCAAACTTGGCGTTTAAAACTACAAGGACTGCATTTAAGTCCTTCATTAAAGTTTAAAACCTTCCCCCTTTATCCTCCCACTTGACATGTATCCCATAGGTCCCTTTTAGGACTAGTAATAGTTTAGGTCACAATTTTAATAGTTAGGTTTCCTTCTAGCTCGTAGGTCCTTAGGATTCACCTTAGGTTAGTTTACAAACCCTTTTTAAATTAAAATCCATGTAGGATAAAATATTATTTCATAGGTTAAAACATAACCCTTAGCAATTCCATAACAGGTTCCAAGTAGGTTTTACCACCTTAGGCTTAAAACCAGTATAGTGCAGGACATTCCGTCCAATGCTAAATATATGCCTTAATATCCTTGTATCAAACCTTTTTCTATCTTACGCTTTCCGGTATTACAACTCATATGTATTCAGGAAATCAAACCTTACCATTGGTAGCATGGTGCCAAGTAAGTATACCTATAACCAGGTTCTTTAAAATTTACAACAATCTCCAGCTCGGTTCTAGACTTCATTTTATTTGGAAAGTCAACTGACAAGATGAAAATAAAGAAGGCTGAAGCATACCTTGGATCAATGGAATTGATTCAAGGTGTGTTGTCACATAATTATGAGTTCATCAAGTACAAAAGCAATTGCAGGTTCTCAACTTTGCAAATTACAAGATGTAATGACATCATTTCCAAGTAAGCAAAGTTACAGTATGCATGAATTCAGAACAGTAATACTTACTCATTGCAAACATGACTTTCAAGGTCAAGGAATACACCTTCACATGAAAATTCTCATTTCCACATTTGCAGCATCACAAATAGAAGTTATCGTAGTGCTTTGCCAGATCGAATGTTATAAAAATTCACAAATTCCTCTCCGTCCCCGCAGCCCCACCAATTCACTTTTGGGAAAATGCTTCCGCGGGTTTGCGGGCTGCACCCTCAAACTTTACCTTTTAAACAAAGGGCGAAAAATCTTAAGTCTCCCCTGCCATTCCACTTCCCCACCTGTCCTTTGTGGGTCGACATGTGGCTTCGCTAGGTGTCGGCGGAGGCACGGGGTTTTGAACCTTTTTTTCTTTCAAACAAAAGAGTTAAAATCCAAATTACCTCTAACGACCCGCCTTCCCGCGTTGGCTTAAAAACGTGCCATGTGTCCCTTGCGGCTTGGGAAAATTTTCTTCCCGGGCCCATAGGCCTACCTTGGGAAAATTTTCTTCCCTAGGCCCGTAGGCCCGCCTTTGGGAAATTTTTCTTCCACATGCCCACGAGGCTTGCCTTTGGGGAAAAATTTCCTCCCCAGGCCCGCTAGCTTGTAACTTAAGAAATATGAGGAGTTAAGAGGACTTCTTTATATCATTGGAAAGGGGAAGAAATTTCCTATCTAATGGAAATGTTTTCAAGAAACCTTAAGTGTGTTAAATATGTGAAAAATTAGGTTGAAGTGCAAAGATGAGTCTGAGAGTGGGTAATTGGGAAATTTCCTCTTTTTAACTTACATGTTTAACTCTAAAGCATGGGTTGACCTTTTAGGGGTCACATTAGGGGATAAGAGAATGTTTTTCTATCCCATGTAAATAAGAACCTTGGTTATTGTTTAGACCTAGTGAAATTAAAAACCTTGGGCATTTAATTGCTTGGGCCCCTTTGACCCTCTAAAATTAATTAAGGAACATTTAAATATAGTGTTAATTTAATTATTTATTAAATTAAGGTACCTAAGATAAATTTAACTATATTGGATTAGATTACACTCATTAATTTTGTGGTGTGGATTTAATATTTGTTATAACGAGAAAATTTTATTTAGTAATTATAATTGACTTTGAATCTTTGTTGTGACAATTGTTGCTTAAAGCTTTAGTAGTGGTCACACTTTTAAAATAAAAATAAAAACTATTCCATAATTTTTCTATCTAAAACTAGGTTGTTCTTGGGTCCCAGTGGTCATTTTAGTGGCGTTACATGGACTTACATTTAGCTTCAAAACAATCATGGATGATGATAATGGATAAATAATTGTTTTAAGAATAATTGGAGTGTGTTAGGAGTCTAGGACAGAGACATCTTCTCTCTACTTGTAAAATTCAAACTTTGTATCAGGTTTCTTTGCATTTAAACCTTCTCCTTGTCTCAAAATCTTCTTCTCTCTACTTGTAATGAATCAATGATATGATGACATTAGATGTGGATGATGACATTAAAATAGATATGGATTATGATGAATTGTGTGGACATAGATTTAGCTTTAAGAACGATCATGGATGATGATAATGGATTTTTTTTTTAAGAAAATTTGAAATGTCTTAGGACAGAGACATCTTAATACAGTAAAATCTTCTTCTCTCTACTTGTAAAATTAAAAATCTATATGAGGTTTCTTTGCATTTAAACCTTCTCAAAATCTTCTTCTCTCTACTTGTAATGAATGAATGATATGATGACATTATATGTGGATGATGACATTAAAATCGATATGGATGATGATGAATTGTATGTGAACGTAGATTTAGCTTCAAACACGATTGTGGATGATGAATTGTATAATAGATATTTTTTTAAAGAAAATTTAGAATGTGTTATGACAAAAACATCTTAATATGGAAAAATATTCCTCTCTCTACTTGTAAAATTCGAATGTGTGATTTTATCCCACAAAGTTTAAACACTTTATCAAAGCATTTTACAAATACAAAAATAAATTAAACATAATTGTAAAAAATCAAGCAATGTCATATGATAGGGTTTAAGTTACCTCTTGTCTTTTAGATGGTTGTGACAAAGCATATGGAAGGAAAATGAGAAATCATCCTTCGTAGCATGCTAGAAGATCTTCGATTCAAGAAAAATCAACATGAGAAATGGATTAGTATATAGATGGGTGAGTTGCCTGACATTGTCAATCCCGAGAAGTGAGAGCTTCCTCGGATGGATGTCAACCCACGATTTAAAAAAAAGATGAAATAATGATTGATCGGATTAAGGAAGAAACAAAAGATTAAAGAAAAATGCAAATGATAACATGTACATGTCTGGATAGTAGAAGTCTAGAAGTCGGAAGAGTATAACAGTGGAAGAATATGCAGATCTGAACTCTGAAGGTCTTGCAAATTAGTATTCGACAAATGCATGTAACAAACAAATTTTTAAAACAAAATTTTGTATTCGACAAATCCAAAATAGTAATTATATAAAACATATTTTTATAAATAATTGTATTTAAATAAATGTAAATATATATACATAACATCTTTAATGATAACAAGAGCTGAAACAAAATTTGATAAAAAACCTCCTCAATCAATATTTGCATCTGTAGAGTTAATATGAAATTGAATAAATAACCACAATTAAAATGTAAGGTGACAAACAATAAAAGTAAGGTCAAGGAGATACCTATTTAAAGCTGAAACAATCCATTATCAATAGCTTCTTCAAAGTCAATGTTCTCTTATGTAGAGTGTGACGACGCACCAATTCCAGTCTCATCGTTGGGAACAATTGTACTTGTACTTGTATTATTTACACCTCCTCTTTCGAAAGAGAATTCCAATGCGCAATTTCTTTGTCGAAAGGAAAAGTTTCCATGGAGTAGCGAAAAACATAACACCTCATGCAACTTTCCATATTTTTATCCAACTTGTTTCTCAGTTTTTATTTTATAAATGATAAAGCACTGAAAACCCTTTCGTCCTCCACAAAACCCAAAATCATTGTTTGGCATAACTCATATAATCTGAAATATTCAACGATGTCTTCTTATAAGATAGTACTTTGATAGATTCCTCACCGAGTCTTATAATAGCACCACTCTCGGAAGGTTCGTCTAAATTTTTATATTGGTTCCTCATTATTGTTATAAAAATTTTAATTGAGACTTTAATAAATCAACATTTAGTATACCTTTGATTTCCATACCCTTGACCTCTGAAGTCTTTGTGAAATGTTCCATTATTGTACCCATGGATTTATGGAAATGCTTTCTTACAAAATCTGCATGAGCACCATGGATTTATGGATTTGTGGATTTGTGGATTTGTGGAAATGATTACAATAAAATCATTTCCACAAATCCACAAATCCATAAATTTATGTACCATTTTCTCATCCATATATAAAATCCACAATATAGATTAATCTCCCATGTGCATGCTTCATCAATGTCTTGATCTCTTGCAACATTGGAAGAATACAAACCAATGTAAGAAATGTCTCCAAATCGTTAAGCGGGACAACAAGTCCCTCACCTTGTCAACTTTATGACGATATTTGTGCATGAAACCAACCAATGAAGGATAATCCTCACGAACTCGAATGCATGTTCATACAAAAAAATCCATCTCGTCTCAACATCCTTCAAAAACAATTTACCACCTATAATTCCAATTGCAAATTTTGGAACTCAAGAAATCACTTCTGGGCTACTTTCCATATAGGCATAAAGTTCTCTTATAAGGTCTTCTACTTTAGCAACATTTTTAAGTAGTTGCTTACCATTTTATACGCTAAATTAATTATGTGATTCATACGGTGAATTGCTAGCATATAAGGAGCCACTGTTGTTTGCAATCTAACACATATCCATGTTCGATGACCCCGCATGAATGATGCACCATATGCTCCGACGCATACCAACTTCTTAGCAATTTCATAGGCGGTCATTCCATCAATATCTTTCAAATGAGAAACAACTATTTTATGTAGGTTTTCGGCATTACAATTTTCAACCATTTTCATAACACCCAACAAATGAGGTGTCCTTATATGACTTTCTAAAGTATAGACGTGGATACATACCCATGCGGTGTTGTTGACATGTTGTCGCTTCATCAATTGAAAGAGAGATAAAAAAATTTATATTCTCTTTCAAATCTTCCTTCTCTATCATCAAAAGGCATTTTTCCATTTCCCATGCACTATTGTTAGACCAATGAGACTGAGGTACGTTGGGCATTCCATTATATTGATACAAAAATTTGAAATCAAGGAAATCCGAAATCGGTCTTCCTTTCTTTAGTATGTGAAATAAAGTAGAGAACTATATGAGTTTTCCATGTAGATTTGTTTGATTTGAATCTCACCAATTTACGATGTGATCTTTCCTCCCTTTTCCATGAGATGTCTATGTTTTTCTATTACGCTTCATATTCTCTTGCATATTTAACATGCATGCATTATTTTTCATTTTCCACGTGTGTGTTTTGATTTTTGGCCATCCTCCCCCATTACAGTCAAATATTTTTTTCCACAGTGTTTTTCAACGATTGTCCAAGCTTGATTGCATTTTTTCTACTTTCCAAATTTCCACATACATATTGTACATGTACATTCAAATGGGATCTCTTAAGAATTAGATGGTTGTATAGGTTCGATAAACGAAAACTTGGAAATCCAATCAAACTTGTAAGTCCTCCCAATTGTCCACATATTCTTGTTTGTTTTCAATGTTTTACATTTTTAGTAGAATTCTAAGCAATATCACAATCACTGGTTTCCTCTTTCATGAACCAGTTTGAATTTGATTTTTTGTTCCATTTTTCTCGAGTATTTTTATGTGTGATATCTTGATGCACTCTTGGTTGCACTCAACAAAAAGAATATCCTCGAGGATCTGGCATCTCAACAAGTATATCTTCAAGATCTGGCATGGTATCATCATAGGTGTCATTTGATTGATACTATGTAGAATGCATGTCCACCTCAATAATTCCTTACACACAGTCAGTACTCTGATTCTTTCCGGTGTCAGCTATATGGGTGTTGGTGGTTGCGGTGTCTATAAACGTGAGTTTCTAAAATACTTGAACAAAGACTTCTGATATTTCTTAGTTAATTTTTGAGTCTTCTCATTCTGAGCACTAACACCTTCCATTATTCTCGAACGAGTGGTGTGTCAAGCCAAAGCACTAAATCACGCGTTAGACAAAATTGATTCGCTTGTTAGCAAATACAATGAGTCACATGTCGGAAGGAAACACAGAAGTCACGTGTCGCAAAAAACTAAGTCATGCATCAACAAACAAATCCCTTTTACGCGCGTTAGTAAATGCGATGAGTCGCGTGTCAACAAATATCCTTGTCGCGCATCAACAACCAACCCTTTATCATGCATCAACAAGATCTCCTTGTCGCCCGTCCATAGAAAACCTTTGTCACGTGTCAATAAATATTTATAGTCACGCATCAACAAATAACATTTGTCACCCAATTACAAACTACTAAGTAATCAAATGATAAATTTGTATTGTGCTCTAGTGCTTAGAGTATGCAAGTTCACAACTTCACGGTATTGGTAAGGTACTAGTGGTAGTATACTACCCAACAAATCACCTAGGTTTTTATAGGAGATGTTTTCAAATGTAGGCAAAGATGACCCCAAAAATATATATATACGTGAATTTCAGTGAATAAGACAACTGACTTTGCTCCGAATAAATCGCCTTTTCAAATTTTCCTAAAATGAAATTTTTGCCATATTACAAATATTTGCCACTAAAATTGTCCCCTGAATAAGACACTAGCTCTTTGGGTGCCCTTTTATTTTTGTCAACTGCTCTACCAAAGATATATGGTCTAATTTATCTTCAAAATGGTTGGAAATATCTTCCCATAAATCATCCCAAGTGGTAATAGAATTTATTCTCAAGCCCTTATAGATATTTTCCCTTGAAAGAAGTCATCAATAATCAATTCTACATTGTCTTGTGTTACATGGTATAATGAATAGATATTTGCAACAACATTAATGTGTTTGATGGGTGTTGTAGTGTTCTCTCCGATGAACAAAGGAATATGCTTCAAATTTGTAACTTTGATGTCATCATTATAGACACCTAAATTCCGATTTTCCAATATTATTGCTAAAGACACACAAATCACTCTCATTCATACCATTTTCATTATAATTAGTGATTTTTGCTAATTAACTAACATTTCTTACCATTTTGGTTAATTAAGAGTACTTTTTTATTATCTAACTCTTTTTGTATTCGGGATGCCACTTTATGACACATCATAAGTCAAAATCCTCTTCTAAACAAATAATTAGCAATTATTAGATAATTAAGCCTATTTTTACCTTGTTGTAGTCAATATACCCTATTATTGGCTCAAACCCCTCTTCCAATGCCATTCAAAATAATCCATTTCCCTACACAACATCTCAAGCAATCTTCAAAAGCTTATCCTAACCTCATAATTGACCCTAAGTGGTGGATTAAGGCTCCTCACATCTTAATCACTTGTTAATTCACTAATTGTGATTTAGAAAACCTTAAACATGATTAGAAATCCTTTATCTAATTTGTTATTTTAGTCCCACATGCACCAAGATGTAAGTTTTCCTCAAAGGAAAACCTATAAAAAAGGACTAACCACATACCTTAAAACTTTACACCATGCTTTGAATTGCATATTATATAAGAAATATGATTAAGAGTTTGAAACTCAATCTTTTCCTTCCAATCTTCACATTGGGTAGTAAAGGAATATCCAACTCGGTCTTGTAGCCATTTGTTGGAGAGATCTTCTCACCTCTTGTGAAGTAGCAACAAACCCAATTTTATTTCCCTCCTAGATCTAATTAGGTCTTTTTATGTAGAAAATCATACTAAGTAGGCATGCTTTAGCTAGGTTTTGGATTATATTCATGTTGGTTGTTTCAAGCATTCCATTAAGCTTTTATCATTGATGTAACTATTGTTAGATTCAATAAGAATTTGTTAATTAGACTATGTGGTGTTAGTCTTGTTATTTTAGCTTTGCTTTGGAACTTTTAGTAGTCTTGAATCATATTGAGCTAAAATCGGAGGACTTACTCCATTGAACTTGACAAAGGATTGATTTCTTTGATGATCCATAAATGTGATGGGTCTTAAAACCATAGAAAGAAAAAAATAAATTCCTACTAGGAGGAGTGTAGAGACCTCTATCTGGAGGTGATGGATATCTTTGCACTAATCTACCTTTTCTTCTTCTCCTTGGTGACAACTAAAAATAATCAAAAGACACTCCACTTGTTATCCTTTACCTTGTCTAAATTCTTCTCATAAGATAGAGAGAATTTTTTTCTTGAAACAATAGATACGATGATTATAGTCACCATATGTTTTATATAGAGCCTCCAAAGGATAAATATCACCAATCTCACATCACTCTTTGATATATGATATCGAATTCAACATAATGTAATCCCATCGGGTATGCCATAATTGTTATCACCAAAGCGGTGGCATCCTCGGAATGGTCATGAATGAACATCAACAATTTTAGTGAACATGGGTTTGTCTCCAAGTGTGAGACTTACAAGGTGATATAACCCTCCATATAAGGTTGGTTCCTTTTGTCCTAGTCCATTAAAAACTAACCTAAATCTTTAAAATGTAACTAAAAATAAATGTAAACTATAAATTCAAAGGTTTTAGGGTTGAGGTTAAGAGAGAGTTGAAATTTTTACAAAATGAAATAATTTGATGATCAAAACTAAAATAGGGTTCATATATGACATGTACTGAGACACAAATAAAATCACGATGTAAGAATCCAATTAAAACACGAGAGTTTGTAAGGGACGAGTGAATAAATTTAAAATAAGATAGGAGGGCCAAAGATTCACATAAAATAAGAAGTTTTGAAGGAAAAAACCACGATTGCATATCATTAAAAAAATTCACTTGCATTTATAGAACGAGGTTTTGGAATAACTTGTAAAATGTAGTTATAGAGGTCTAAGGGAATGGAAAATGTAAAAATCCAAGGAAGAGCTCCTAATCATATAGAAGAGAGTCATTTTTGTGAAAAAACACATACATCTATATAAGAATGTGAAAGGGAGAGAGAAAGGGTGGGAAAACATGAAGTAAACTAATCAATGAATGGAATTCACTGCTTGAGGACCATGTGCCATATTTTTTTATAGTTTGAAGCATAAGAAATTGTTTCCTACTTACACACAACATTAGAAATCATAGATAGAAGCATGGACACCATTAAACATTAAATCTTGTTTGGTGAGGTGGTTGGACGCTTAATTTCACTAGAACTACACTTTTCTCTCTTTATTCCTATATTTGCATCTTTTTCCCTCCAAACAACATCAATTCCTAAATTTTACTATGCCAAAATGTAGTGTTACAAGAGATGACTTGAATTTCACTGGTTTTGTTCAATTTGGACCTCCACTACAAAATAATGGCCAAAAACCAATACCTCTTTATTGTGCGGTTTCTCTATCTTGTTTTCCTTCTTCCCACAAAAAATCTTGTGCTTGGAAAATTTTATTTTTTCATGTGACTTTGAAATAATCCTATGGCTTTACCATTTGTTTTCAAAACTGCGTAATACTTTTGATTTTTTATTAGTATAAATTCTCCTTTTAGGCATCATTTTAAGTCTTCACGAAACTCCAACATTAAACAAATTTTCACTTTGAATGATCTAGGGATTTTGCATCACAAGACACTAACTCCTGCATACCCATGACACATGTATTTTCCTCCTCCACAAACCACGGAGGCCTAATTCTTACTTTGTAGCCTTTGTATAATGTCTATAACCTTTGTTATGCAACATTTGAAACCATTGCTCATTTCCTTTGTTATGTGGGTTTCAAAAACCCAAAAACACTATTCACAAATCCCATGCAACATTATGTTTCCATGTACTATAGATTCCCCAAGCCATAAATCCACCCAATTCCACCACCTTATCCTCTTTGTTTCACGGGTTTTGAGAGTCTATGGAGCAATGAATGCTTAAGAAACCTGCGGAACATTGAGATAGTGTTTCACAAGTTCTCATTTTTTCAACCCCAAACTTAACCTTTTGGATCCTTCCCATCATGCCACCTTCACCACCTTGCATCGCTTGATATTCGAGAACAAAAGCCATGTTTTGTTTCTTGTTTTGGTCAGCTCCTTATAAGATTTATCCGAACTTTTGGAGTTCAATTCACCTTTTTCTATGGGTTAATAGAACACTGGAACACTACATTCTTAAAGTCTCGTGAAACACTAGAAAATAGTGTTCCATGGATTTTGAAACAAAACATTTCCTAAGTCCAAAATTGAGTGTATACTTTTCATAACATCACATGGGTGATTATTTTGGACAACAAGACTGCCTATAAAGAGCTTAGTATCTTGAAACTTTCTATAATGCCATCGATCACACCACTACAAATAGGTCTATTCCCAATTTCAAGGTATATAGACACAAGTTATAAAAAGAATGAGTTCCCCATACTCTTTCCATGTTTTTACTTCTAAATAAAATTATGGAATCTACTAAAATGCCAATGGAGAAGGAGACCTATCCCCAAAAACATCTATATTTTACAACTAGAACTTGGTACTAAAGAGGAGAGGAAGTGAAATATTTCATACCCCTATAATATGATCTAAACCATCATCTCATTATGATATTGTGCTAAAATTTTGTATTTATGTTGATAGATATATAATTGTAGGGAAATCTAGTGTTTTTCCTATGTAAAAACATATGGTGTGGTCATAATTTCTCATAAAATCTTGACCCTTATGTAAGGTTTTGACATTAAGTGTTTTCTACCAAAAGTGAATGTTTAAAGTTCTTTATGAGTATTTTTTCCCTATGAAAACATGTGTCCAAGTTGTGATTTTTCCCGTAAGTGCACAATTTGCCTTGATGAAGGAACCCCCTTTTGGGGTGTGTGTGAAAAACTATTTGAGCATGTGACTCAAAAATAATGTGTGCCCACACACTATGTGTTTGATAATCTCTAGTACAGTGTAGAATATTGAAGAGATAGCCACCTTGGAGAACATATAATTGTAAAAAGGGGTTGTCCATGGTGGAAACCATAACACGTAAAGAAGTAAAAACCATAAAAATAAGAGTAATAAAAGTAGTGATAGCAACTAGAACAATAGTAGTAGAGATAAATAAAATGTAATAGAACTAAAATAGAGACTAAATAACAATAAAGTGAGCAAACAAGAGCAATATAATGTAAATTAGAGTCACACGAAGGTATAGATTTGCAAACATAGGACACCCACAGTGTTACAAAATAATTGTGGCACTTAGTCTGTATATAAGAGAAGTTGTGTCACCTGAAGGCATAAATCCATAAACATGGGATAACCATAGTTTCACAAGGTAAGCAAGGCACTCAATCCATGCATACAATGAAGAATTAAAGTATTAACACACAACTAGTAAACATGTCTAACAAGTATAATGTTTAATTGTGATAAAAGTAATAAGAGATCATATGAAGTAATTTATGTCAAGACTAGACAAGACACATTTGTTGGTCTGTTAGTTTGAAAACTAACAGATACATAGTATATGCAATCAAGTGTAATGAGAAAGTAAAAAGGAACTATAATAAAATGATAGCACCTTTATAGTGTGGAATTATGCCCCCAAGAAATGATATAATGAACCATGATATCTCCTATTAGCATGTAATGATCTTTGTGTCATGAATCAAGCTCAATATACCTCATGAACACATGTGTGTAAAGAGTAGAAAAAATATGCCATCAATTAGACCACACCGAGTAACACCATATGTAATATAAAGTACTAACTATGCAAACTATATGTATACATTTGTGTTTAGTTTATTTGTAAATATATGAATGTTCTTGTATTATTTAATATAGTTATGTACATATAGAGGAGTGGCAAAAACTACCCGATGATGTCCTTGTGAGGAGGTGGATCTAATCCATGAGAAAAAAGAGGCATGGGCACCAAGTGTGCTAATAAAGAATGGGCATATGCAAGAGGTTATATAGCATTATCACGTGTCATAGAAACCTAGGGAAGAGAGAGATGGAATTGGTGTGTGGGGGGTCTCATCTAGTGAGATCCACAAGAGACAATTTGTGCACAAAAAGATTTGTTATGATCCTAGGAAGGTGAGATACAATATATATAATATGTATGCGAGAAAGGCCATCGGGTGGCCTAGGATTATACCAACTAGATGGGGCATAAAATTGTATAAAAGATAGAGAAACTTGAAGGGTGTGTAAATAAATAGGACTATAATGATTAAAACTAAGAGTAGATGGTAGTAAAAATGGGACCAATGAAGGACTGATGGATTTAATCAATGGATTTGGTGGGTGAAGAGAATAATAAATGTCCAACGAATCTATAGGAGGAAAACCAATAACATGTGTATTGATAGTACCATTTAAAATGGATGCATAAGGGGTGGAAATAAAAGGTGTGAGTGAAGAGGACATTCCCTCCGAGGGTTGTACCACAAGATCATATGAAGGAGTGATACGATTATTTTTATGAAGATGTATAATATTATTAGAAGTGTATCAAGATTGATTCCAGGGAACTATTTTAAAATTCATAAACATTGTAACATTGTGAAGGGGAATATGGAATTCCACCAAAGTCATGGGTATAGTGTGAGTAGAAATAGGAGGAAGGCTATGAGAAGCAATAGGAGGAATGATATTAGAGAAGGTTTTATAATGAGCTAGTGGCGATATTGCATGATAATCCTAATGCTTTTATGAAATAGATATAATACTATTGAGGGAAGGAAGTGGATAAGCACATGATACGAACTCGGTAGAATAATTAGTGGGATTATCCCATTTGATTTCATTTGTACCAATAATTTATTGTATAACATGTTTAAGCTTGAGACACTAATTAGTGAGGTGGTCAATACGTCTATGGTAGTTGCGTTAAGTAATAGTATCGAAACTCTTATTGTGAGGTTGTCTTGCATCAATCTCAAGAAGTGGAGGGAGAGACATGAGGTTTTAACCAAGTAATTTTTGATTAAATTTATGGAGTAAAAGCTAAACACGTAAATTATATTCATGCATGAATTAGAAATGGTTGGGTTCTAGTGGATATGTAAAAAGTAGAACAATGATGAGTGAAGTAAACCCTCATAGAGATAATTGTAATACACATAAAATGCACCCATAGTTTCCCAAGGAGGATTTTATAAGGGTGCTTATTGAGGATAACATAGAATAATATGTTGAGGATTTTAGGACCAGAAATAGTAGGTGGGATAATTTTCGCAAGTGTTTGACGAGTGGTATTGGTATAATCGTGAATAGTCATAGTTGAAGAGGAGAAATCCTTAATAGATATGCCTATATGATGAAGAAAATAAATGTTTTAGAGATTAATGGTCAAGCCATGACTAATTAGTACATGATTAAACAAGGTATTGTTTATTGTGGCTTGAATATATAAATTAAGGCCATTACGACACATATTTGGTGAAGGTAAATTAGTAGAAGTAAAGGAGATGGATTTTCCAAAAGAAATATTTCCATGCATGTGTTCCCAAAAATAATAAATGGAGGTGTTAGGAAGAATTTAGTGCATTAAAATGTTTAATAAATGATATCCTTACATTCAAGGTGAAGTTCCATACACTCAAGGAAGGATAAAGCGATAATCACTATATGGATGTAGCTAGTTGGCAACTTGAATCCTTTGAATCATGCTTGATGTATTATGAACTTGTTAAGGCTTGGTGATAGGAATTTAGTGGGTTTGGATGTGATGGAAGATAGAATCCTTTACCTAGTTGATTTCTTCATAACTATAGTAGTGGTTTCCCTAATGGATGTGTCTTATCTTTAAGAAGATTTAGGGAGCCTCGAGTTCCTTTTATGAGTGTTGCAAGAGAGTATGTCAATAGAATTCCATATGATATCTAGGTGAGTAAATGAGGTAGTGTTAAATTTATTATATAAGGTTTTGAAGGTAAATTATTATGATAAGGATGACCCAAGGGGATAAAAATACCCAAAAAGGATATTGCATCAAATGCGAAGTTGGATAATGTGGTTGTGTAGGATCGTACAAATTGACGGGGACCAGATTATAAAACCTAACCAAACTGTAAGTTTTTATACAATAAGATGGTGAATAAAATCTGAAAGTTTCACAATGATGGTAAGATCTTAAGTATTGATTTTATGGGCTTGTATTGAGAGCTTATCAACACATCAATGTGTAGGAATAAGAAATTTAGGAAAGAGATGGCAAGATAGATTGAGTGGGAATAAGATGTGGGTGTGTGTCTTAGTCAAGAAGAACAATTGCAATAAGTAATATCAAAAGGGTAAACTACCAAATTTGAGTTTCTACATGTGCGTACATTGGATGTGCATATTGATAAGGGTTTGAATATGCTTCTTATTTGGAATTGTGAATCTAAATTTAACTAGTATAGGATTGTATAGACTCTTATAAGGAATAATATGGTTTGGTACTTGGTTGTACAATCTCAAAATTGATTATCCTAGGTTATACAACTTCTAGCAATAGTTTGTGGCCTAGAAATATGCTTCACTTTTTATGTTATGGTTATCCAATGTGTGAAACCTTTTGTAGTGACCTATAATAGATTAATCCCTAGATACTTGTATCAACACCTTGTGAACACAATTAGATAACAATAAGAAAAAATAAATAACCTTGTGATCTTGTTATGAATTGACTCTATGATCTTTGGATGCTTGTAGATGGGGAAGCTAGAATCTTGAACATAATTTGAGTGCTTCATGCCCGAGTAGTAGCTCTTATGAAAGATGTGGGAATATTTATGAGATCCTTGAGTGTTATAGGAATGTACATTGTGATAGGTTCTCTTGAGAATGTCATGTGAGTTATTAAGTTCATTAGAATTCCTTATATAGGATTTTATGGGTTAATTATCATGACAAGAATGATTTGTAGGATAAAAAACAACCCAAAAAAGATATCAAATAAAGAAAAGAACTACTTTGGAGAGTATGAGACAAGACCGTATAGGTTAGAGCATACCATAGTATGACTTGGTCCCATCCTTATGGTTTTAGACAAACAAAACACGATGTCTAGAAATATTTTGAGCGAGATGCATGGGAGTAATACACTACTTTGGATGGATGTAACTATATATATGAATAAATGAGAAGTGTGTACAATAAAGCAAGTCAAACAAGATAGAATGATATGTTAATTACACTTAGGATGTGTGTACAAGTCATAGTGTAAATCCAAAGCCAAAGTTATCATTACTAAAGGATAAGTTGCTAAACTTATATGTCTACATGGCGATGGAATATTTGAAGCTTCATAGAGGATTGGCCCATTTGAATTTGTACTTCATCTTTGAGTGTGGGGATAGAAGACATCAACTTAATGAGGACATTGGTGATGAGCTCGACATATAGAGTTGGAGAAGAATGAAAAAAAGACTCAATTCCTTTCTGATAAACACCATGGAAAAATTGTACCTTCGTATGAAGAACCCCACTTCAACTACTACAATCTCACACTGAACTATCAAACTACATGAAGATTCTATTTTTCGTTGAAGCAAGGAAGTAGAAATCGGGTGCGAGGTTTGTAAAGAATTACACGACTTTGGTTGAAAGTTATAGAATTATGCTAGAGGTAAAAATTAGCCAACACTTTAGTTATTTATCACGGGGTCACAATATTTCAATATTTTTTTACGTGGGAGCTATTTTTTTGTAATCATGTTCAATTTTAGGTACAACAAGTAGAATATATTCAACAAGTCAGCTATTTCATTGGGATTTATGAAGAGGTGTTTTCTAATGTTGACTAAGTCTTATATTAGATCTTGGTCATTTGAAGCAACATAATAAATTACAAGGACCATTCATAACACTACTATTCAAATAAGCATCGACACTAAGAGAGAGGTACAACTATGGGATCAACATGAGCATCGTTAAGAGTAACCATTTTATTTTTCACCGAAGTTCTATGATTAATCAAAGGAATTGTTGTATATATTTCCCCCACAACGCGACAGCAATAAGAACAGGAGACGTGAAAGGAAGCGGGTTCGGAGGCGGAGGAGCAGGCGCATAGGAAATATGTCGGGGAGGCAGAAAAACCCGACACCAGGGCAAATCGCGGGAGTCGGGAGGACAGGGGAAGAGCATGGCGCGGGACATGTTGCAGGGGCCGCAAAACCCGACGCGAATGCAATCGGGAAAACGAATCGGAGGAGCAGGGCGCAGAAGCATGTCGGGTGGCTTTCAAAACCCGACAACAAAAGACATGCCGCGAGGGTTGGAAGACCCGACGAAAAGGAAAGCGGGTTTCATAGTCGGGTTTGCACGTCGAAGAAGCATGTCGGGTGGCTTTCAAAGCTCGACACCAAAAGACATGTCGCAAGGGATAGAAAACCCGACGCACAAGGTAATTCGGGTCTCCGAGTCGGGTCGACAAGTCGGATAAACATGGAAAGGAAGCATGTCGAGCCAGTTTCCAAGCCCGATGCAAATGCACGAGGGAGTTCCGAACCCGACAGGCGTTGGGGATCTCATCTGCCACCATGGTTGTTGAAGAATTGAATGCGAGTTTGGAGGTGGTTGGGAAAAGGGAGGGGCGAATTTCTCTCCTCTCATCTTTTCTTCCATATATAATGTAAGGAGGGCTGTTTTTAAAAGGTTGGACATTTTTGTTTTGCACCCCTCCCTTCTCTCCTGCAAAGAGAATTTGTGGAGTTCAAGCCTCCCATATAATTGTAATGCCACTTTTTGCCTCTTGCCATTTTGCTGATGTATTGAATCGATCCTTTGAGCAAATATATATATATGCAATGTGATTAAATCTAAATCCTCTCATGTATTCATTGTTTTCATTTTGATCTCTCTTTGCATTTTGGCTATCTGTGCATGGCGTGATATTGCATCTATATGTTACGTGTTTATTTTTGCAAAGCATATGTTCTTCATTCCTCGGTGCATCACCTCATTAGCTTAGGTTTATTTTTATGCATTTCTCTCTCCCTGTCTCCTTGGTAGTTAGATTAGGTTTTGGGTAAACCTCTGCGTTTCATTGGTGCATCTGAACAGAGGAATAGGAGCCGGCCTTCATCCGGAGAGCTTTTCCGATTTCACGAGGTCCCACACTTGGGAAAAGCTCCATGTTGTGCAATCGCACTGGGAGTCTCAAACGATCGCGTTGCGGAGTCCCAGGGGTGCTGTGATTCGACACCAACAGTTTTGGCACGCCCGGTGGGACCAAGAGGTCATTCCATCAAAAAATTTGAAGGAGTTTTCATGAAATTTGCACTAAAAATTGCAGTTTTTACAAATTTCGAATTTTGCATCTCTAGCCTGAACTCCGAAATCATTTTTCAAGGGCTTAACTTGCTCAAAACAAGTCAAAATTTCAGCAGTTGGTAGATCTGAGGGTAATCTTCAAAAGGGTATCTTTAGATTTTTGAGATTTTGATTTTCAAAATTTCGGGTTTTTTAGTGATTTCGGGTTTTCGGGACCCGAGAACATCAAAACAACAATTTCGGGTTTTGGGAGATGCATTGCATGGTCCTAATCCCGACAGCAAAGAAAATCGGGATTTGAGGGATGTCGGACATGTTCCAAGTTCCGACACATAGCAATTCGGGTTTTGTGAGTTGCATCGCGTGACTGAGTTCACTTTGTACTTCGGGGAGAATCTGCTTGCCTGCGGCGGTCTAAATTCGGAATTGAAGTCTGTCTCCTCTGGGTCCTTCAAGGTTTTAAACTCCATTTTTAATATTGTCAAGTTTGGTGTGTAACTTGGCAAAATCCAGCCTTTTAGAGGCTTGTTCTCCAACACATCTGGCGACTCCGAAGGGATTGAATTCAGCGGTGTAGCAGCACAAGTTGCCCAGGCACATGAGAAGGATTCGGACAAGGTCTTATACTCGAGAAGAAGGGCTATTCGTCCATCTACAACTTTCACCAGGTTGGGGAAGGAGAGGAAGAAGATCACAAAGATCGCCATCTCCACCTAACAGGACTTTATCTACACCTCCACAGTAGGCCTTTTCTTGCATCAACCCGGGGTTCTTAGGCCAATCATAATGGTGCATTTACTACCACCGAATCCCTTTGTCAATTTCACGGGCGGTAGTCCACTTGCCTAAATGCTCGAGAATCAAATTCCGGTTGCGCACTAAAAATATCCCCTACTTCACGGGAGAATCATCTTCTCTCTATTGATCACATCCGGGATATTGCTAATGTATGTGCGATCCACGAAATAAATCAAATGGATGTTGCGGTCAAGTTGTTAGCTTCATCTTTGAAAGGCAAGGCCTTCTGATGGTTTAGGAGCCTAACGGCCAGGTCTATTACAAATGGAACCAACTTTGTTCGACTCTTTGCGGCCGATTTGGGGAAAGGGCGAGATAATTTGTCTTTATTGGAGCAGTGACAACAATCAAAAAGGGCTCTAACGAGCAAATGGCAGATTTCAACTTTAGGTTCCAACGGACATGGGACAAATTCCAATAGGCATTGTTAGGCCAACGGCCGAAGGAGCATTCCTTTATTTTTTAAAGGCTATAAATTGAGACATAGCCATGATGATCCAATCATGGGAGGGACAACGCTGCGGGAGCCTATGACACGGCGATCGGAGCGAGAACTGTTTGATCCAAGGTGGTAGCTTGCACTTTTGGCCCAGGCCGCGATGCCTCTCTATCCGGATATGGGAAATCCGACAACGATCGAAGCACGAGTTGAATCCCATTCCAACTCCTAGAAATCAAAGCAATAATGAGGCATCCACACCTTGAATACTTGAAAGGAATTACGAGAGGTTATGAAACAAGCTGAGAACCTTGGAAATGAGCTAGTGACTATCAAAAGACAGCAAGCTCAAAGTGCTAGGCCGTATCAGCCTCAAGCGCAGTGCCAGGCTAGGCCCCGTACCAACAAAATAGACCACCACCACCTCAGGTTGTGAATCAAAACCAAAGCCAAGGACAACCTCAGGCTGCCAGGCCATTTCGACCGTATGATCCAAATGCAACGACATCCTCAAGAGCCTTGGTTCCAACACAAAATAACATGGCACAGGAGTACGACTGGTGTTACCCTTGCAATCTACCTCACGATCGGTCGGCATGTTTCAATGGTGCCTTGAATCGGAGCCTTGATGGTGCGAGCCATTGGTGTGCCTCAAAAACCAAGCCAAGAAGGGAATCGGCGAAAAACACAACAAGAGAGACCTCAGCGAAACCACATTGGCAAATTGGCAAGCGGAAGACTTACGTGGAGTTAACCAACAACCTTTTCAAGGCGTGGCTACCAAAACACGTCATTGAAGAGAATCATGGAAGAGGGACAACCGTGTAATCCGATTGTTTCTCGGACCACTCCTACCAACAAGGGTCGGTAGACCAAACGCAGCTCAAATGTGCAAAATCAGCTTAAGGTACTGTTGTAGCAACACACATGCACTGTTCAAGCTCGAGAAAAGGTTGCACCAAGTAAGGGACAACAAAGGGATAGTTCATTCCCTTGACATCATCGATCAAATGAAGAAGACACATGTGAACATCTCCATGTGGGAATCACTTTGGCGATCCCGGGCAACGAGATTTATTGCAAGCTGCCATGGCTAATTGGTCTGCTCAAATGTATCAAACCAGGGACATGAGAAAGTTCTCACTAATGCGGTCTGCACATGATGGGGGCAGACAAGCAAAAAAATTTGAAGCCTCCACCCTTACATGTTTCATTGATTGTTGGAAACCACTTGGTACACAAGCTGCATGATAGATTCGAGGGCAAGTAGTTCGGTGATGCCGAAGCAAATAGCGGACCAACTTGGTTTGAAGTATGAACCGAGTCTTGAAAGGAGTAGTATGCAGCTAGATGGAGCAGCGGTAGGAAGCTGTTGGAGTCATCGAGGGTTAAGCCTAACACTACATTCTGTCCTAATGTTACGATTCTGCAAGATGTATGCAGTGATTGACCTCCGCCACTCTTTGCGTTGTGTCTATCGAGAGACTTCACTGCAAAAATCGGTGGATATTTATCTGCAGATTGGTCACACATGATTTTAGGACAAGGTATGGGGCCAAAGCAAAATCAGTCGAGAACCAATTGCCAATTTCCATATTGAGCCTCATGTACCAAATCCTATCAATGCAAATTGCTCGATTTTTGATCGGGAGGAGTGTCCAAATGATCTAGAAAGTACTAAGGTCGAGGAATTCTGATTTAACTTTGGATGAATGGGCGAACAAGAGTCATGAATTTGACCCATCTGAGAAATTGAAGAATCTGAATTGGGCGTGTATTGTGTACACGAAGAAAATTCACCCATTCCCGACATCATTCAGCTGAACAAAAGGATGAAAATGAAGTTTGGCAACTATTCTTCGATGGTTCGAGAAGCAGACAAGGTGCTGGAGGTGGTGTAATGTTGATTTCACCACAAGACATCAAATATTATTCAGCTTTTCGTTTCCAGTTTTCTTGTTCAAACAACACGGCTGAATACGAGGCATTAATTCATGGACTTCATTGGGCGGGAAAAGGGGCATAAAGAACTTGCGGGTGTTTGGAGATGGCGAGCTAATCGTCGACCAAGTTAGAGGACAACATCTTCTGAAAAGAATGACTGTTGAGGAGCTATAAGAATAGGGTATGGGACCTCATCGAGGACTTTGAAGCTTTCAACATCATGTCCATACCCGGGAAGAAAAATGAAGTTGCGAGATAGGCTCGCGGCGATTGGTGCAACGTTTGATGTGGTTGAAAACATCGAAGGGAAAAAACGCAACCACATATTCACGTGATTGTGAGGCGGCGATTCAGATAATAACACAAGGTGGCGGTGTGTTTGAGAACGATCAACAGATCGTCAATTTCTTACAAGAAGAGGCTGAATTCTCGGCTAGGAATCGGGACAGACTAGAAGCGCGGTATGGGGATCAAGTAGTGCATTTCTGCGACAAACAAGCTTCCTAAGGGTTTAGTAACATTGGAGTCTATCTTGACCCTAACGACCCGATTTCGTAAGGAAAAGGCTAATATACGAGTCAAGAGAGAAGATTCGGAGCCAATTAGTTGGGAAAACAAAACACTTCAAATTGGTAAAGTGGCCACTAAGCAGGAGAAATCAGATTTCATACTGACTTTGCGAAAATTTCCGGATGTCTTCGCTTGGAGCTATGAAGACTTGAGAGGATTCGATCCGAAGTTGGCACAACATACCATAGAATTGGATCCGGATGCTAAGCCCATCGGGCGAAGCAGAGACCATCGACCCTCACATTGAGCCTCTAATGAAGAAAGAGCTTAAACAAGCTAATAGAGGCAAGCATTATATTCCCGATCAAGCACTCAAGGTTTGGGTTGCGAACTTGGTTCGGTCGGGAAGAAGAGCGGAGAAATCGGGTTATGTGTGACTTAGAGACCTCAATAGGGCATCTCTCAAAGACCATTACCCACTTCCTTGATGGAACAAATATTGCAAGTAGTATCCGGTTCGGAGAGATTCTCTCTCTAGATGGCTACTCGGGTATAATCGGAGTGATGGTGAAAGAAGATGACCATTCAAGACGGCTTTCACCACCAAATGGGGACCTATGCCTCTGAAAATGCCATTTGGGCTATCAAATCTTTGGAGCCACTTTCGAAGGGCAATGGATATGGCATTTAGGGGTTGATCAATAAAATAGTTACGATATATCTTGGCGACATCACTTTGTATTCTCAAAAAAATGCGGTGGATCACCTCTGCCATTTGAGGCAAGTATTCGAGAGATGTAGAAGATTTGGGGTATCATTGAATCCCAAAAAAATGCATATTTTTGGCTCACGAGGGAAAACTTCTAGGCCATATTGTTTTGAAAGGAAGGGTTGGCGATTGACCCGAGAAAGAGTTGAAGCAATCGAGCATTGCCATTGCGAAGTCACAAGAAGGCTCTTGAAGCTTCTTAGGAAGGATCAATTTTGTCATGAGTTTGTTCCAAACTTTGCGGCTCTCGTGAAACCAATAACGCTGATGTTAAAAAAGCATGGCATTTAGGTGGACATTTGAAGGCAAGGCAAGTTTTGAGGCAATAAAAGAGGCTATATCTCAAGCTCGACTCTCGTCGATCCAGGACTTCTCCAGGACTTCGTCTTATATGCCTTTGGTGGCGGAGACACAATTTCTGCAATCTTGGTACAACAAAACAAAGAGGGATTAGAGCAACCGATTGCTTTCTTGATCGAGGCTTGGAGGAATTGAAACTAGGTACTCTTTCATTGAAAAGCATGTCCTTGCGGTGATCGAAGCTTAAAGAAATTCAAGCACCTAGTCTCGAACAACAAGATCCAATTATTGGTCTCTCATGCGGGAGTCAGGACTTCCTTCTAAACAAGGATCGAATGAGAAGCGTGCGGGATGGATCACTCGTGTCATGGAATATGACATCGAGATCAAGGTCACCAAACTAGTAGTGGAAAGGACTATGTGAACAACTAGCCTTGAGTCAACAAGTTGAAGCGGGTGATGAAAAAGAGATTGTCTTGGTACTACGGGATGAGTCGAGAACGAGGAAAATGATGATGTGCCACTCCTTGTTGGACTCAGAGTATGATACACTTCCTACGGACATGACTATGCCCCCCAGGAATGAGCAAAGCAAAAAGGAGATACTTCAGATTACAAGCTATTCCTTATGTGCTTGTTAATGGTGTTCTGTTCAAGAAAGACATCAATGGAGTTTTATTGAGGTGCATTGGGACAGGTCAAATTGAGAGGGTGTTACGAGATTTTCACGATGGAGGTTCTGGAGGACATTTTGCCCCATGAGTAACGACTCTCAAGATAATGAAGGCAGGGTATTATTGGCCCACAGTGTTCAGTAACTGTTATACATGGATAAGAAAGTGTAAGAGATGTGCACTCTTCACAGGCAAAGAAAGACTAGCAGCACTTCCATTGCACCCGATTTTGGTTGACCAACCATTTATGCAATGGGGATTGGACTTCATTGGGGTCATAAATCCAAACTCAAGCCAAGGCCACAAGTGGATTCTCACGGCAACAGACTATTTCACCAAGTGGACCGAAGCGGTAGCGCTCAAAGAGGCAAACGAGTCCAACATACTAGACTTTTATGAAGGGATAGTAACCAGGTTCGGTGTGCCAGCCACTATCATATCAGACAACGCATTGGCATTCGTAGGTTCCAAGATCACAGAATGGGCTGTCAAAAATGGAATCTACTTGAGCACCTCTTCCAATTATTACCCACAGGGTAATGGGCAGGCAGAGTCCACGAACAAAAACTTGCTAAGAATCATCAGGAGGACTCTAGATGAAAATCAAAGAACATGGCATACCAAGCTAAAATCAGCATTATGGGCTGACAGAATAACACCAAAAAGGTCTACAGGGAATTCTCCCTACAAGCTGGTCTATGGGAAGGAGGCAGTGTTGCCCATATCATTAGAACTGCCTGCATTGGAGTTCATGAGGCAGTTGGAGTTAGCTGAGTTCGAACCAATGGAGGCCAGGTATGCGGAGTTGATGGAATTGGAAGAAATAAGAGAACTTGCAGTTCAAACAATTGAGAAAGATCAGGCCTTGGTGAAAAGATGGTTTGATAAGAAAGCGAAGCAAAGACCTTCCGGGGAAGGGGACCTAGTTACGAAATGGGATGCGGATCGGGCAAAACCGGAAAGCATTCCAAGTTTGATGCCATTTGGAGTGGCCCCTACATGGTCACGGGATGTAAGAATAACAATGCCTTCCATTGTCTACATTGGATGGAGAAGAACTCCGATTCGGTTAACGAATCTATCTTAAACTTTATTCTTCTTTGAAAAGAAAAGGTTACCCTTGTAAATATTAGCTTAGATTTCAATTCCGCTAAGTGCGTATGCACATTGTCTTGTTGTAGTTAGGTTTGGTTTCCCTAAGTGCTTTGCACGAGTTTCATTGCTCTGGTTTGGTTTTCTACGGTGCGGCGTGTTCTCGGAGAGGAGTTGCAAATCTCGGTTTAGTTCGGGTTATTGCTTATAACTCCATGCCCGATGGATTGCTTTGAAAGGCCAACGATCTTCTACCTAGCGGGCGAGTAATCCCGTTGAGTCGCCAAATTGTTGTATATATTTCCCCCGATGCGGTAAATAATAAGAAACGACCGACGCGAAAAGCGTTCGGAGGCGGAGGAGCAGGGCGCATGGGAAATATGTCGGGGATGGAAAAAAAACCCGACACAAATGGGCAAATCGCGGGAGTCGGGAGGACGGGAAGAGCATGGCGTGGCGAGACATGTCATGCGGGCGAGGCGCAAAACCCGCGCGCATGCAAATCATGGAAAAGCGAGGGTCTCGGAGGAGCGGGCGCACAGCGAGAAGCATGTCGGGTGGCTTTGAAAACCGACAATGAAAAAGACATGCCGTGAGGTTGGAAAACCCGACGAAGAAAGGAAAGCGGGTTTCATAGTCGGGTTTGCACGTCGAAGAAGCATGTCGGGTCGGGCTTTGGCAAAGCCCGACACCAAAGACATGTCGCGAGGATAGAAAAACCGGACGCAAGGTAATTCGGGTCTCAGTCGGGTCGAAACAAGTCGGATAAACATGGAAAGGAAGCATGTCGAGCCAGTTTCCAAGCCCGATGCAAATGCACGAGGAGTTCCGAACCCGACAGGCGTTGGGGATCTCATCTGCCACCATGGTTGTTGAAGAATTGAGTGCAGTTTTGGAGGTGGTTGGAAAAGGGGGGCGAATTCTTCTCCTCTCTCATCTTTTCTTCCTATATAATGTAAGGAGGCTTTGTTTTTAAAGGTTGGACATTTTTGTTTTGTGCCCCCTCCCTTCTCTCCTGTTTGCAGAGAGATTTGTGGAGTTCAAACCTCCCATATGGATTGTAATGCCACTTTTTGCCTCCTGGCCTTTGCGATGTATTGAATCGATCCTTTGAGCAATATATATATGCGTGATTAAATCTAAATCCTCTCATGTATTCATTGTTGTCATTTTGATCTCTCTTTGCATTTTGGCTTTGTGCATGGTGTGATATTGCATCTATATGTTGTGTTTATTCTTGCAAAACATATGTTCTTCATTCCTCGGTGCATCACCTCCTTAGCTTAGGTTTATTTTTATGCATTTCTCTCTCCTGTCTCCTTGGTAGTTAGATTAGGTTTTTGGGTAAACCTCTGCGTTTCATTGGTGCATCAGAGCAGGAGGAATAGGAGCCGGCCTTCATCAGGAGAGCTTTTCCGATTTCGCGAGGTCCCACACTTGGGAAAAGCTCCATGTTGTGAAATCGCCTTTGGGAGTCTCAAACGATCGCGTTGCGAGTCCCGAGTCTTTGTGATTCGACCCCAACAGAATTTCAACAAGATCAACATGATTTCAAATTTTACTAGAACACTTTCTTATTGGAGTCTTAGATCTAATCAATTTGAATGGCATAAACGATATAATATGTAGATAAGAATATGTTATAGATATCAACAAAGCGGGTAGGGATAAAACATTTGGAGTTCCAAAAACGAACTCTAGAATGATCAAATATAACACAAAAGAGGTGAGAGTTAATCCCTAAAGGGGTATGAGCAACATGATTGCAAAAATATATTCAAGAAGCATGGAGAAATCGAAACTTACTATTAAATACTTGAAATGATACTATAGAATTAAAAGTTTTAGAATGATACACATTAGTTTCATGAACATAAATATAGTTGTTAAAAATATGCTTGTGAAAAGGTCTAAACGATTAGAAGGTGAAAAACTCAAAAGAACCATACAAAATGAAGTTGTTTGAATGTGATCACAACTTGTTTCATTAGTGGCACAACTAAAATCATAACGATCATGGTTTTGGTTACTCTCAAAAATTAAAAAATGTGAGAGAGAGTAAACAAAAAAATAGTGGAGCACCTTAGCAATTAACTCTTATCTCAATTTGTGCTTTAACTCCACAGCGGTTTAGCTCCTATCTCGATTTGTGTTTATCTCCTTTGCCAATTTGTTTTAAGCAGTTGGGGCCTTTACTACATGAAGACACAAATGTAGACTTATAGTCTGCCCGTTAAGTTTGAAATTGCTTTTCTTTAGATGCGTTAAGTCCTGTTTTGAAAATTTATTTGCAGTTGAATTGCTGCACGAGACAAGAGTTCTTTTGATTTTTTCCCCTGTAATTGTTTGTGGCGCTACACACAAAGACTCCATGGCAGGTAATTTGTGGCCCTTTTGCCTGGTTTTATGTTCGGCAATAGGCATAATGACTCTAAAAATCTTCAACCTCTGACAGTAAACAAGATCTTTCTTTAACCTATTTTCTTGTTTTATAATTTTGCTAAATAGCCATGTCTGATCAAGATCGTGGGATGACGCTGAGAGTCATGAAGCTTCTAAGGGATGCTGGTTGGTATCATACTCTTCACGAGTAAGTCAAAATGCTTCTGGTACTTTCGGCATTTGCTCTGTTTATTTCACCTAAATGTGCTTTTCATAATATCCTAGTGTATGTAACAGCTTGGAGAAGGAAACTTCTGTATTCTTCGACATAGATTATTTTGGTGATCTTGTGATGGCGGGAGACCTTAAAGAAGCTGAATCCTATGTTTCCTGCTTCACCAGTCTCGAAGATAATGAAAACTCCACCAAGATGTTTTACAGGATGAGGAAACATAAGTACTTTGAGGCCCTTCAGAGGTACTGCACTGCGGACAATTCCATCATTATTTGAACAATTTCATTTAAATTGCATTGTTTAACAAATAAAGTTCCATTTGGCGTACAGGAGAGACTTCTCGGAAGCCATCCGAATTTGTTTTAAAGAACTCAAAGTCTTTTCTAGATTTGACAAAAAGATTTTTCAGCGACTGGTTTCTCTATTGACGCTAGAAGATTTCAGGCAACACCAAGAATTGAGGAACTACGGCTGTGCCGAGAGCAAAAGGCGGGAAATCTCATTACAGCTCAAGGAATCGATTGTAAACAATGTCGCGTTCAAGGACAAACTTGATTTTCCAAGTGGTGATATCCTGGCTGCAAATCCGTTTATGCAGAGAACACCAGAGACATCAGCTGAAACAGAAGCTTTTGGTCCCTAGCCTCTAGGTCAGAATTTTTACCATGGAGCTTGCACTGCAATGCTTAGACCATTCGGATCTCATTTTCATAATTCGTTTCTTGTATTTTATCTTTACATTGGGAAAATTCTACTCTATACAATGATTGTTGATTCTGGGACGTGATTTTATGTTGTGGTTAGATAGCATTTATGGACAAGAAATGGTTGTTTAAAACAACTGTACCAAAGAAAGAATATATCCTTGAAATTGTACAATTTAAGGGCATTCATTTCTGTAAACTAGTTGAATGGGTTGTCATTTGAAAAGGGCAGTGATGATATGTCTTTTTGATCTGTGCAGTTCGGAGTATTAGATTTTGAACCAGGGTATCCCTGACACTATCCTTTTCTTCCAATCTCCTTGCATTCTGTTCTCCTGGGTTCCTTATTTATCTACTCTCCATCATTACCCAGATGATACATTGTATCGATTCCGTTGGGGATTGAGCAGCGCTACTTATTTTAGGGGTAACAGGCACTCAATAGTCCCCATTGGAGGATGCCTAACGATGTTCCGAGGTGGGTAGTGATCTTCCTGCCCGACTTCACGGAGCTCTTTGCTAATGTTCATTCTTTGGTACTTAAGAATTCCTATTACTGTCTAAGTCGGTGGGGATTTTGAGAGTCTTGCCTGGGTTTCCAGGAATCCCTTGATGCCCGTTGATGGTTGGGACTTGGTACATTCTCTGGCTTGGTCTCCTACAAAACAATGCCACCGCCATGCCGCACTAGTCTTTTATCTGCTCCATTGCTGCAATTCTTGCCTCCCTTTGTGCAGGGGATTCTACATGTGCAAAAACGTCAAGTGAGATTCACAAGCATATTTTATAAATAAGCTAACTATAATCTTTCTACGACTTCTTTGAATTTCCTCCCCAATCTAAAAATAGTTACAAATCTTTCAGATTTTGCTAATTAGCTGCAAAGATCCCATTCTATATTATTATGATTCCCTTCTCAGTTCAGCACGGATTCTGTTAGGCCCGATCTTTGAATTCTGTATGAGTTGCCTTGCAAGATCCCTCTTCCAAGTTATCTATGCCCTGCATTTTCTTCTTGGTAGCATCCAGGGCTGGATAATGCCTTCCAGCAAGAAGAAATCTGCACCAGTAAATATTCCTGCAGCTGCTCGCCTGCAATTCTGAACCCCCATCCGTACATGCCAACTTATATAGCATAGCGAGACTGGTCCAATATACTTACATACTGTAATAAATTTAAAATAGAAAAAACTCTTGCCAGCCATCAATTGTGAGCTTGAGTTGATTTTGGTTTGAAAGTATCAAATACTCTCTTAAATCTTGATTGAAGGTTGCAGTCGCAAGTGGTTTGGAAAGTATCATTATTCTTTCATCTAGTTTCTGGTGTGAGATATATATATATATATATATATATTCAGATCAAAGTTGGCAATTGGTTTCTTTTGGATGATTGTAAGGTTTAATCCATATTTCAGAACTCTGCTCTTTATGACAGAATTTAAGGGGCATGTTACTTTGTTAGGTCCTATATCGGGCTTAGGCATACAGGTCTGTTTTCCTGTTTTAGTAGGCTGTAAACTTAATCCCTCTATGTTGTATACACACAAAGTGTTACACAGAGGCAAGGTGAAATCTGAGCTTAATCCGGACCTGTATTTTGCTTTCAGACCCTGTTAGGGCTTATGCGTAAGGACTCTGTCTCATATCTCTTGGGAGAGCAATTCTTAATCGTAGGATGGTAATCTGGGGCATCTGTATTTGCTCCTGCACATTACTTAATGAGCTTCCAGATGGAATAGGTTGTATATATAAAGGACTGCATAATCACTCACCGTGTCAAATCGGCTAAATCTGAGTAGCAGCATACTGATGGGAGATGAGCATGACTTCTCATGGATGAATGACATATTGAGCTACAGATAGTTGTCTGGCTTTAATAAGTATGTACCTATAACATGTAAGATATTAAACTTTAGCAGGAAATGAGTGTCATATTCCATTGGGAATGCCAGATGTTAAGACTTTTGTGATTTAGTGTAGCTAACTTGATTTTCTTTCTTGATCACTTGATTATCCCGGGAATCTTGCATAGAATGGAAAGTACTTGTAAATAGGTGTGTCTAAGCCAAATCTGCTGTGTAATAAGCATTAAGAATCTGCGAGATCAAAGTAAGATTTGAAGAACATAGAAAGCCAAGTTGCATTACAATCCTCACATAAGGCGATTAGGTGTGGGCTAATGAGATCAACTTACCTTGTAAAACTCTAAGATTTGATTCTTGTTAGAATAACCAGCTCATAACCAATTAAAGTTCTGGCCTATGCTACATGCCTTGTTGAATTATTTTGCATTTGGGACTTCATGGTAAAATGAGGAGAGAGTGGCATGAGCATTGTACTTACGTGCATGCATCACTGGTCATTGATAATTGAGATAACTCCTTGTAGCTTAAGCCCGTGAGCATAAAGGGAAAGTTGAGTGCTTAAGTATTTGACTCTGACTGGGAGTATCTTATTCTTGACTGCCTTGTTGACATGGTTTACGAGCTGTACCTTTTCTAACCAGTCTTCTATTATACCCCTCAAGTTGATCTAAGTTAAATGATGAAAATGCATGAGTGGGAATGATGTTGTGAGCCTCTAGTGATTGCTCTGGATTTTATAGGATTAATTAGGCAAAATGGGATCGATAGAACCTGATGGGAACTTAAAACAACCAATAGTAGCTGACAACCTTAAACATCTCTTCAACCAAAGTCCTTACTTACTACTGATGTCTTCAAGGACTTTTGAACCATTTGGTTGGATATGCTCCTCCACCGACTTGTACTATGCTACCTTTGGAGCACTGAGTTGTACTAAAATACCATAGTGGTAAGTCAGGCAGTGTGGCCACATGTATATGCATGTGCGCCCAAGGAAATTGTAATTCGGAGATAGTTACCCCCTTCTGTAACAGTAACCTAAATGCATGATTGTCTAATTTTGATTGGTACTTTTATTTTTCTGGTTGTTCAATAATTCTATATCATATGTGTGGCAGACCTAGTATATATAGATGTATAACTAGATTAGACTAAGAAGTCACTTAAGAGTTACCTGTCTTAAACCACGGAAGACAAGGGTTTTTTTTAAATTGGCGTATATTGGATAAAACATACAACTAAACTCCTCGATCAAATAGCCAATAGTAAAACAAGAGAACCTGTAAGACCTACAAGCTGACAACTGAGCTCCCAAAGCCCATGAGAAGGATGATATTCTGCTCACAGTTGGCAAGGAGTTCTAGAGATTGAGAGTAGACTCAGAATCTAGGTAATTGGTTGTCATTATAAACCTAACCTAATCAGGAGAGTTAAATATGAGGTAAGGCTTTGACTGAAGTCCTAATCGGACTTCGTGCAACTCGGGAAGTTCTATGAGTAATGTAGAAAGTTTAAGCCAAAATGGCCCAAAAACAAAAGGTTAGGACAAATGAGATGAACTTTAAAGTAGATTGAGTTGTCTATGTTGCGAAAGAATAACTATGCAGTGTAAGTGTAGTGGGACAAGCTCACAAGTAGCTAGTCGAGGACTCGGGCAATGGTCAACATAAACTAGGAGTGATTAGTTGACCTGGGAACGCAGTTGATTAGGTTCATTAGTGGTAAATTGAATGGTTAAATTAAGGATGAAGACATTTAGTTAGCATCTCCTTTGCCATGATATTTGTCGGTTAAGCAGAAAAAAATCCAGCCTGTTTTTCAAATGTCTGGTGAAGAGGGATGTTACACAGAAGATGATAGAACAGATAAGGGTGAAAACTTAAGGGAAGAAGAGCAAGGTACTGGTAAAATTTGATCTAAAGCTGAGGTAGAAGGTGATTCCATGGCCGATGAAGTACTATTTAATTGCCAAATTTCCACCATACCTTTCTTATAAAATCCCCTAAATGTGTTGGTAGCTCTCATTGCAATTCTTAGTTTCCTTGGAATCATTTTCAACTTCATTATCATGTTCTTTAATATCTGATTTTTGCTTGGAAAACTGTGTCTTTGGCCTTTAAACATGCAACTTCCATTTCAAGAGCCATATCCTTTGGATGCAATTTTTCAGGGCTGCTACTTGCTTTGTTCTTACAACTATGACCTTCTGGTGTTATTTCTTTGATCTTATCATTCGTATTGTTTGACAATGTATTCATCTTTGTATAATTTTCCTTCAATTATTCTCCATCTCTCTATTACAGCCAACTCAATTGCTCTCTACTCAGTCTTTGAATGCTTATTCCACTTAGCAACAAACATATCATACATCTCATGATAGTCTTTCAAATGAGTGGTCACTTTCTTTCAATTTATTATGGCTGAAATAAAATGTGAGATTTTTGTCCAAGAATGCAATTGATCAATAGCCCTTTATATGCAAACACAGTTTGCGTTTTGACCGTTGATGTTACCATATTGTAGCTCTTTAACCTTATCATCATGCCAAAACTATGGTTTTGGAATATACTCTTGATTGAATAATTTTTCTCATTTATATAGCACAATGTTATATAACTCCTATATTTTCTTCATGAAGATAGTAGTTTGGAACTGCCACCACATTATATCTAGGATTCTAGATAATAAATTTCATGTGCTATCCTAATATGGAATTCAAACAGTTATGTATGGCTTGAAGCTCACTGGATAACTCCATGACAGCAAAGCTGCATTTGTTCCCTTCTGCTATTTGTTTATCAATTTGTTCAGCTGGTTCTGACAAACTTCCAAAACTCTATTAACATTGTAGGCTGCATGGGCTGCAAAACAGATTGCATAGGTTGTGCAAATGGCTGAGTGAGTGGCTGTACTGAGTCTCTATTTGTGTATGGCCAATAGGAAATAAGTTGGACTTAAAAATAGTTTTTGCGGAGGTCTGAACACCATGAGGTTGTATGTACCCTGCTCAGGCTACTCTATGAATGGTTTGGGCTGCAACATTTTGGGCACAAACTGCAGGGGTTCAGGCTTCTTGTTGACATTGACATCAATGTTCATGTGTTAAACAAAAATGTGAACTTGCCACATCTTGATCATCATCTGCCAACCAACAACTAGCCTATATTTTCAAAAAAATTACATTGACACAAGTCTCTGACCTAAGGTGCTGTCATCGTACTGCTTTCATGTACAGTAGTAGGTTTTGCAACTGATACTTCATTCTCCTTGATTACTTTCAGTGGTTATGGATTTGCAATGTACATCAAATTTATATATAATACATTCCAGATAGCATTGTATTGTCTTCTCCTTCATTTGTAAATAAATGGCAAATGCATATCTGAAAATCAAATTGCTTCATTTATCGTCAAAGCTTGGATGTGTAAGTGGCGTATATGAAGTTCAGTTGTTTCTTATTTGAATCTGTTCTCTTTGGGTATAGCATCGTTGTAGTCAATCTGGGATTATTTAACAACATGTTCCTATGCATTTGACTCATGCCAAGTTCCCTACATTTCTATTGTATTCTTTGTGATTACAACCTCTATTGTCTGTCAGGTATGACTTGCTGATGTAATTTCCATACCAGAGTCATGGTTTTAAAATTTGATTTGTAAATCTAGCTAGACTAAGTATTTCAAATATTACTTAGGCTACAATTGGAAATGAATGTCTAGATCATAAAATCAATAGGTTAACTATGGAGGATAATAAGAGAATTGCTCTTGTAATTAACTAGTTTGCAAGACTTGTGTCAAAGGTGATTTTATCATTGAGAATTATAAAATCCATTTTGGGTTAGTGGTTATCTGTATGCTGAAACTTGCACTAATTTTCTTTGCCATAAAAAATAAGAGAAGATTCATTTTGTTAGTGTAGTATGTTGTAAAATATTTCATAAAAAGTTTTGAAAAATTCTGTCACAAACATCATAATCCCATTTTTCATAATGTCTTTTGGTTCTTTTGAGAAGACTGGCCTTGTACTCTTAGTCACTTTGTGTTATCGTTCGTTGTTTGTTTTTGCCTTTTGTATTTTTTCCATCGTATGAAAGTTTGAAGAGGTGCAAAAATATAACAAAAATAAAATTTGATTGTTAAGCTGCAGTTTTATGAAGGAGGGCTACCTAAATCTTCTCCACACGTATTGTTGAGAAAATTTAGCCAAGAAATTATAGGAATGCCAACTTGAACTTAGCAGAAATCCAATCTAGTGACTACCCCATTTCATTGTTCTTTTGTTAAGGACCCAGTCAAAGGAAAGAGTCTACATGCGAAAATGTCATGTGGGGGAGACTTCTAGCCCGACCTCCTAAACAACCTCTGAAAATTAATCGACAAAAAATTGAGGGCTGCAATTTTATAAGGGAAAATTCATTTTATTCCTATAACATGTTGAGAAGCAATTCATAAAATCATTTACTTTCATTAGACTGCACCCTTAGTATTCCTCTGCCCTTCACGAGGCTGCCCTCATATTCCTATGCTGCAAAAAATGAGTCTTTTTCTTCGTCAACAATATTAATGTTTTAAGGCTGGGAGCCATTTCTTTTCCTTCAATATATTGAAATCAGGGCATGGATGCCTGATGCTAGGCAACTTGGAGTCCCTCCTTTTCTTTTTGTTTACATATTTTGGGTTCAGGTCAGAATGTTTGAAGAGAAAATGTAGGGTGCATTCCGTTAAACTAAATATATCTCTGGTTAATTTAGTTGTAAAGGATTGTGTAATATTGTCCATTGGAACACAAATAGACTTGATGTAGGAAATGTCTATCAACTATTTTGTTAAAGTAAAAATATCTTTGGTTAACTTAGTTTGAAAGAAATGTGTAATTTTGTGGATCGAATAGAGGCTAGACTTGATGTAGGAAATGTCCATCACTTATTCTCGCTAAACTAAAATTATTTCTAGTTAATTTAGTTGAAAAGAAATATATAATATTGTTAATTGGAAAGAAATGTGTAATGTAGGATTGTTTTTGTCAATGCTGGGATTCTTTAGCAACATGTTCCTCTACATTTTACTCATATCAATTTCCCTTCATTTCTATTCTATTCTATTCTTTGTGATTACAACCTCTAAGGTCATTAGGTATGACTGCTCATGTAATTTCCATACCGAGTCCATGGTTTTAAAATTTGATTCTTAAATCTAGCTAGACTAAGTTGAAAGTGAGTAATTGTAACACCAATACATTAAGATTTTTAAAATATTTCAAATATTACTTAGCCTATAATTGGAAATGAATGTTTGGATCATAAAATCAATAGATCTAAGTTAACCACAGAGGATAATAAGAGAATTGCTCATGTAATTAACTACTTTGCAAGAGTTGTGTAAAAGGTGATTTTATCATTAAGAAATGTATTTTGGGTTAGTGGTTATCTCGTATGCTGAAACTTACACTAATTGTTATTGTAGCATGTTGTAAAATATTTTATACAAAGTGCGTAAAAATTCAGTCACAAACATCATAATCCCATTTTCAGAATTTAGCTTTTGGTTATTTTTAGAAGACTAACCTTGTACTCTTAGCCACGCCACTTTGAGTTATGTTTTATGTTCGTCTTTGTCTTTTTATTTTTTCCATCGTATAAAAGTTTGAAGAGGCACGCAAAAATATCGTGAAAATTAAATTTGACTCGTTAAGTTGCGGTTTTATGAAAGAGGGATACCTAAATCTTCTCAGACATATTGTTGAGAAAATTTAAGTAAGAAATTTTAGGTATGCTAACTTGAACTTAGTAGAAATCAAATCTATTGACTACCCCATTTCATGGTTCTTTTGTCAAGGATCCAACCAAAGGGCAAAATCCACATACCAAAATGTTACATAGGAGGAGACTTCTAACCCAACCTCCTAAACAACCTCTAAATATTAATAGACAAAAATTTGAAAGCTGCAATTTTATAAGGGAGGATTCATTTTATTCCTAAAAACATGTTGAAAAGCTATTCATAAAATCAATTACTTTTATAAGACTGCACCCTTAGTATTCTTATGCTATAGAAAAATGAGTCTTTTCCTTAACAATATTAATGTTTTAAGGCTAGGATCCATTTCTTTTCCTTAAATATATTGAATTTAGGGCGAGGACGTCGATGCTAGGCAACTTGGAGTCCCTCCTTTTCTTTTTTGTTTACATATTTCAAGGGTTCGGGCATGATGCTTGAAGAGAACATGGAGGGTGCATTCCGTTAAATTAAAAATATCTTTGGTTAATTTAGTTGTAAAGAAATGTGTAATATTGTCCATTGGAATAAGGTTAGATTTGATGTAGGAAATTTCCATCAATTATTTTGTTAAAGTGAAAATATCTTTGATTAACTTAGTTGGATAGAGGCTAGATTTGATGTAAGAAATGTCCATCATATAAAAGTTTTGACAAACTCTATTATTTTGCTAGACTAGAATTATCTCCATGTCACTTGGTTGGAAAGAAATATTGAATATTATCAATTAGAAAGAGGCTAGACTTGATGTAGGAAATCTCCATCAATTGTTTAGCAAACCAAAAATAGTTGTGGTTAACTTTGTTGCAAAAAAATGTATAATATTCTCAATCGAAAGAGACTAAATTTGATGTAGGAAATTTCATCAATTATTCCACTAAACTAAAAATATGAAAATATCTCTTATTAACTTAGTTAGAAAGAAATGTGTAATATTGTCAATTGGAAAGAGGATAGATTAGATGCGGGAAATGTCCAATTATATCCACAATTGATGATATGATGGGTAGAGCTAATTGTTTCATGCCAATCTGGATACATTTAAATCCTCATAATATTCGGTTGAGGGTGTTCCCATAAACTTGAAAAATGTGTTTCAGGTTGTATGAATGTATTGAAAAAAATTTAACCATTTTAAAAAACCATAGGGGATGAAAAGAATAAAACAAAATGAGTAAATAATATTTGATGTTTCTTTACAAATAAATTATCATACATAAGGACCCTAGTTAGAGGGTAAGAATTCAAGAATCCTAGAATGTTGGTTTATTGGTAAATTAGGGCAATTGAATTTGTTATGCTAGGGTTATGTGTTTTATTTTGCAGTATTTTTATCTATCAAATCATTGAGCATTCATCGATCTGCAAAGGAATTTTGAATTTTATTGTTTATTTTGTATGTTGAGCTAGGGTTTATTCTACCCTTTGGGTGATGTCTGCCCATGTTAGCATCCGGAGGGTGTGTGAAAAGTCTATTTTGATGAGTATTAAGACCAATATCAACAACCAAGGAAGGATTTTTGAAAAATCTATTTTTAGTAAGTCATGAAATCTATTTTTTTGTAGGTTTTAAATAGTTATTAGTATTTTGCATTTGAGGATCTTCAAGAATTTATGCGCTTCAAATTGTATAATGATATCGAAGTGCTTATTGATGTAGCGATTTTTTTTAATTCATTCCTTCATCTTTCCAACAAATCCTGCAGTTAGCAAATTAGATCGTTGGGCTAGGAGATATGACCCCAACAAGGAGCACTACATAATAATATATAATATTATTTTTTCGCATATTGTCTTTTTTTTCCCATTCAAATTCACCCCAAAGGTGGATGCATGTCATCTCCATGTAGGATGACCTTTTAGTTCCCATTCGGAACCCTTCATTTACTATTCCTAGCAACCTTCCATCTTCTACATTGTTTGGCTATAAAGAAGATAGTTTTTAATACAAACATTAGTTTGCAAGTTGAATGTTTTTGTAGGCATAAGTTGTAGGTTTGCAAGTTTTGAAGTACACATATCTCTTATAGAGTTTTCCATTTGTATACATCTTCATTTGCGAAAGGATTGTAAGGTATACATCTCCCCACAAAGTTTTCCATTTTGCATATATTCTCAATTGCAAAGATATTTAGCATGCATCTCTCTTATAGAGTTTTTCAATTTGTACACATATTTAATACAATTTATTTATTTCTACACAGAATAACAAACTTACTTCTACAATAGAGTTCATTTATTCTACTATTTAAGTTATTATGAATTCATTGTTATAGCACATTAAACACCATCATTAATTTATTGTCCACTTTGACTTCCAAAATAATTTTGATAAGTTGTATCTGTTGGAGCTCAAAATTGCACCCTACCTCGAGTCATAGACAACCCAGGATTTTGAGGCAAAATGGGATTGTCTCCAAGTTGTGGGAGTTGAACTGTGAGACAGACCTCCAAAGAAGGTTGGTTCCTCTACCTATTCCTAATGTTAAAATTACTCTTAAGGAAGGAAATGCAACTATCTAACTCTACTCTATCATTCCAAGGGACCAAGGTGAGAAGGAGATGCATAAAACAAAAATCCTAAACTAGAGAGGTGATAACACCAAAAAGAGGGGTGGAGACATTCTAATGAGTGAAAATTGGGAGAAAATGATGAAGGAGAGGGCAGAAAAGAGAGACACATTTTCAAACAACATTCAAACGTCATTTCCCATAGAGAAAAACACATTTGAGACCCTGCAAGGAGACAAAAGATGCACAAAAACTTGCAGATGCAAAGGAAGGCAAGAAAAATACAATAGAACACTACTAGGGCAAAAGAATAGCCACAAAACAAGTGATTTCATTGATTCAAATATGCACAGTCCATTACATTAGAGGAGAAGAGGCAAAGGATCATCATGCAAGATGTTCAAACATGAGGCTTACTAACTCACAAGTGTTCTGGAACCATTTTGATAGAGTTCCATTACAAAAAAAAAAAAAATCCCCCTTTCAAATGAGATGTATTACAATATATAGAAAATGAGAAAAGAGAGGGAAAAGAGAAACTCAAAATTCTTCCTCTACCCACCAACGAGATTCAATAAATATCGAAAAGGGGCACATGCAGCATTACAAACCCATTCCTCCATTGTACATTGCTTCTAGAAGAAGAATCGGGCCCCATACTTCATTAATTTCAGTAGTTAGACTACCCGAAACTGTTCAATTCAATGCTAGAGATTTTTTTCCCTTTTTCACCCACCTACCTTCACCTAAATCAAAAAGTTAAATGACATAGATAATGTTGAGACATTTCCAACGACATAAAGTTTGCAAAAATTAGAGCTACAAGTCAAAAGTTATGGCCATTTTAAGTTCGCACAAAGAACTGTCATTTTCCTTTGTGGCGCGACTTTTCCTTATATGTCGTGGCTTTGTTCTTCTACCCGCGGCTCGCTCCTTTGCTTTGTAACATCCTCATTTTATACTTTAGAACAAGTGATTTTTTTTTTTTTTATTTTTGATAATTGCATCCTGGTTCTAAATACATAATTTAGAACTCACAAATCATTAACCATTCATATAACTGATACAACCATATGCATTGTAATGACTCTGGAGTACCTCCGATCTATTCATTCCATGACTCATTAATCTACCGATCTATTCATGAGTAATAAGAGTTGGTGTTTTTATTTAACACATTACTCTTGCGGTTCTCTTCCTAATCTGGGATTCGAGATGCTCTTGTCCAAGGAATCTAATCCGAATAATTATTACTATTATTCATCGGCATCTCATCCCTTAGACTAGGTGAATTAGGACAACGCAATCAGCAGCCATTGCGATACTTTGGCCAAAGATTTTAAACATATGCATTTATGTCTCGTATTCCTTAACGGCATACTCGTCAATCTGGAATACGTCCTTCACCCCATTCATATGTTATATAGAATGTCCTACACCGACTATGTCTGTACAGTCCTTCCTTTCACAATGGCGAATCACTCGGAGGTAGATTAACAGGTGATAATGTTATATGGATGCCCACGAGGATTAGGGATATGGTGACATCTTGGTTCAACTCTTGCAGTTCAACCAAGGTGTCATGATACCCCGAATCTCCTGGCAGCCCTATAACATGACCACGTTCTTAATCGGACCCTGAGTAACTCGTGCGAAATCAAGTGTAAATCTTAGCGATCAATGCAAAGGGTGTCGCCATAAGTCACCTGCATTGTTGTAACTTCGAGAAGATCCTAATCTTCTCGGAGGTACAACCCTGCAGTTGACTTGTGTCGTCAACCTTTAAATCCGCCTCGAAAAGATCTACTTAATAACATGCGTTACGCACTTGAGTTTAAATTACTTTAAAGACTTTTCCCTAAGGTTAGCCTTTCCCGATCCCTGGATTCTTCGTCTTAAGACGACCCTCCTCTATAAAACCCATTACATGGTAGAGGTATTAAGGTCAAGTTCTCATCAAGGAGTCATTAGAATACACCTGATTCTAAAGCAACAGAATTGGACAATATCTCATAACCTTTACTTGAGATTGCCATCTGAACTCCATTTGATTTATATCAGTTCTCTTAACTGAATTTATATCATACTTATTAGTATAAAGATATAAATGATTAAGAATCCAATTAATATTGTCCTGTCATACTCAGGACTAGGGATTAGTAATTTAATCCAACTTGTTTAGCGTGCTCTTTAGGCTCATTTATAACCTATCATCTAGAAAGAAAATATTTAAATCCAATATTGCTTTCGCTAGAACAAATTAGAACTACTAAACACTCATAAGAATTCAATCTCATTTTCTTGTAAGCTTTCATTGTCAATCACAAAAGCATCCATATTACACAAAGATAACGTTACCACTCGCATATATACCGAAGAAGGTCAACTATCGAAATAGAATACAACACATAAGTATCAAACACTTATTTCCATTCCTTTCAAAATTATACAATTACATTTTATGCAAACAACATACTTGATACAATGTTCAACGGAAAAGAAACATCTTTCCACATATAGTACATTTATAAAATCAAGTTCGTAATTCATTATAAATCAATTTAAACAATCTGATCAATTGCCGATCTGCATTGCTTTTACCTCTTACGGCAAACCATCTCGCAAAATAGTCAACATGAGTCAGCCAATGAACCGAGCATGATAAGCACTAACTTTTAAAACAATTGCAATCCATCAATTGTTTTCATTAAACACCCTGTTTAAATGAGATCAAATATCCACATAAGTAAACATATTCAGACTATGCCCTTGTAATACAAAATGATTACAAATATGTAACTCTATCATTGTTACAAAAATAGTCTTAATCACTTTCTAATATTTCATCAAATATTAAAAGAAATCAAGGAACGAATGTACACAAACAATCATTGAATCCAAAAACACAACATTGGTCAGATTGTTTCATTCATCCAAAAAGGGAAATATCATAACAATTCGGGATTCCTCCAATATGTTACAAAACAATTCCCACTGTTAGACAGATATCAACAAATATTAAATAAAGGGAGAGAAAGAACCAAATCATTCATACTTCCTTTCACATAAGTTCATCACTGTACTGTCTTCACATATGAAAACATTCAACCAGTATGTATATGAACAAGTCAGACGAGCCACAAGAAAGATCGCTGTTTAAATCAAGAAATAAAACACAAGCAAAACTCCTGTACAACAACTAACACATCAACAATCCATATATCAACCTTAAGCCCAATACTAGTTCCTTTTACACAGTAAGGCTTTTTGACACAAGTTGAAATCAAGGAACTTCAAGCGTATCGCTGTAAACAACAAACTTCATTGCATTAAGCAATTTGAGGTTTCCTAAAGACTATGCCATGACGACCACACAGTATTTCCGAAACATGCTCAGTCAAAATCGGACTGAATAAACGGAAAGGAACATAGCATATCTATTCTTGCTCAGTCTAAATCGGATGAAGTAAGCGGAAAGGAATATAACCAATCTATTCTTACCTTGGCGCATGCAAGTCTTTAGTGTGGTATTCGCGACTCACCCCAACAGGGCCAGAACACGAAATATTCATCCATACTCAAGGAACAGTGACAAAACGACAGTGTCCCGAAATTCAGATTCAATAAGGTTCAAGCAATACAGATACCTTCCAAGAGTTCATATGAATCCAAACAACAATAAGACAAATAATTGCATACGATTACATCCGAGCCCATCAATGGAGCTTATTTAAACATCAGGCAAGCAAATCCGATTACTGAATTCAAAACAAGAAAACCGACTGTACCTTGCCAATCTTTTTACACAAATTTGCACAGATTGAAGACGTAAATATTCACCTAAAGAATCTGTACCACAAAATCCATGCAACACAAAAGTAATTCCAGAAAATAACAGAGGTCTTAGTACATGTTATTCCTTCAAGTCACAGGTTCATCAATCACCAACTATTTAATTATATTCAACTTGAACAACGGCTCAAATATAAATATAAATCATTCAATCGACTCCTCAGAGTCGTCCAGATTACAACAATTATAAATCTATATATACACACTGTATACTGTTAACGGGTTTATACCCATAACCGCTGAACCCAACAACAGCGTAAGATGAAATTAGTTGATAAATCCTTCTATGCCATCCATGGCAATCATTCAGAATAAAACAAGTGTAAGCAAATCGAATACCCATTTCAAAGCAAGGAAATCAACTGAGCCTCTTCAAAACTCTCGAACAGCTTACACAAAAGAAATGCAAATGCATACCCAGGAAATCTATATCCATTAATCATTACAAATAGCAGTGAACAAAAGACCTGTTACCTCTACAAGGCTTCCACGAAAACAAATAACAAAACTCAAGGATGAATCTATATTCTCAGCAGTGGATAGTAATATACGATTCAATCAAGGACTCCACTGAGTCGTTCAAATAAATTATAGATATATCAATATTGTATACAGTCAACAAATAATCCCGTTACCACAATAACAAGGAAGAACAACTTCCACTGGGTCGTATAGACTACGGTAACACAACAGTTACCTATTCCCAAAAAAATTAGAAGACAAATGAAACCCAAAAAGTATCATTAGCCACTGTCACCCAAAAACCACGACAGAGTTTCCAAAGGATCAATAAAACTGATCCATCATACGATATCCATCAGTATCCCTTCATACAGTTCCCACAACAAGAAACGGCGACCACAAATCAACAACATAACAGTGGTCTATACCCAACACAGGTATATTCTATGGGCTCACGCCGAACAGGCCGAGCATTCATACTCATTTATAAATAAATATCTCACATATTTAAGCCAGAATGAATACTCAAAGAAATAGAGCCACAATTCGAATTTAACAAACACCCATCAAGAGGAAATTGAAAAATCGAACCAGAAGAGATACAGTACCAAAAATCAAACAAGATCTCCATAGAAAATCATCTATTTTCTCAAAACATTTGAACAGAGTTGTTCTAATGAAATCACTTGAAAGACAACAAGATATTTAAAGGTTAGGGCCTAACATGCCTGGATTTTTGATCAAATTTCCGAAGCAGACCACTGGAAGAGCTCAAACTTCCTTTTCTTTTTCCAAGTTAAAGCGACCAACAAAATTTCGCTATCTCCATCACATATATATCCTCCATGACAGAGAAAAGAGCTAGATAAGTTCATACTTGCCATGCAACACAAAGAGGACTGGTGCGAAGAACCAGTAAACAAGCAGAGAGAAATCCGAAAATTGCGACAAGCCAAACAACCCCACAAACTTCCCATTTGCATGCCTTCTCGCGAGTTCCGAGCTCGTCTACCGAGAATATTGAATGCCATTAAACCAACTTTCCCGCTAAGACTCCACTTCCACCGACCGCCAGAGTTGGCGACAGTCCAACGAAAACTCAAGTTCATTTCCAAACTTAGCGACCTGCCACGTCAGAACAGGTTAGCTGCTGCTTAAACCTCCGCCATGACCTGTCCCTCATCCTTATCCATGCATTAAATGTCATAGAAAACGCCGCCCATGGTTCGCACCCCCTTCCATAGGCCCCTTTCCATTCTCCTCATTAGTTAGGTTAGTATCTTAGGTTAGAATTTAGGGTAACACATATTCTAACCATATTACACATAGATACTTGTAGACACTTAAAATTGGTTACTCAATTTAGTGTCCCTCACATTCGTTTACTCGCTTAGGTAACTTTGGGGCACGTTTACGTCACCAACTATCCCCTTGGATATTATCCAATTTGTGATTTAATCACTTACTCTAAAATTAATTCACCCCATCATATCTTACCCATGAGTGATTAAATATTAAATATTTAATTACGCTTCTTCCCATGCATCTTAATCACTTATCCACCCCAAAATTTATTCTATCTATGTATCACATCTATTTTTCCTCTCTCCCTAAGCGGGATATTTCCCGTATTCGGGATAAGTCTTATCTTTCTCGAAATCACTCATTTTGGCCATCTCGGAGTCTATTCCGCGATCGGCGCCGACCCATATGGTCGGCGCCGATTTTCTAGGAGCGCGCCGATTATAAAAGCAAGTCCGAACTCGGTTCTAGGGACCGAAAAAGAGACCACAAACGAGCGAAAAAGTGAATGCATTTAAAAAGGAAGCACTTACGCACGAACAGAGGGTGAGAGAGATTCGGAGTTGTGAGAAAGAGAGATCTTTTTAGCATCAATTGTATCAAATTCGGGCAGATCTCGTCCCAATCAATCCCCGAGAGGAGCACCGTTACTCTCATCCCTATCACATCAGCATCACACACAACCATCTATCATCTCGGTGACTCTGCTTGAGTGTCTCACCAACTCGCACATCCAGCAGACCACATTCACCTTCCAATTCCCAAATCTTATCGCACAATCCTGATTGATCGATCGCCTCTAGTCGACGCCGATCTTACCTGGTCGACGCCGATCGGTCCTCAAGTCGACGCCGATCGTACCCCGACGCCGATCCATCTCAACCGACGCCGATTTCCCCTACGATAGGTAAAAGGATACAGTAACACAAATTCGGCATTATTTCATAGTTCCTCGTTTTACGTGCTACTTTCATGCCTCATTGTTTAGATTCTGTCTTATTACTGCAATCAGAAAATCTAGCCTTTTACTTACATCTTTTATCATGCATGCTTCTTTTCTTAATTGAAAACGTGGACTGACATCCGCCGAGGAAGCTTATCGCTTCCCGGACCCGCTTCTCGGCGAGTCCACCTAATATCTTTTAACGTGGTCTTTTTCATCAAGCATCGGTGTTTTGCGGGTTACTCGGATCCATTGCGCGAATTGCTCATGTGCGCCGTCTTATCTATATCGACTTCCTCATCCGTCTACATCTTCATCCAGTGTATCGATTTCATTGGAGTTTTTCAGGTTTCGTGTTTAGTTTGGTGCATTAACTTGGATAGGTAACAAGCGAAATTCTTGATCTACATTCTGCACACTGGTGGGACCTAACCAAAGTCCCTTATTGGTAAGTTCATTTCTTTTTTAGTTTTGAGCTTTGTTCTTTTTCTTCACTGATTTCTATCAGTCCTATTTGAGCATTCTTTTCATCATTTCAATCTTGCTTTTCTTAGGCGAATTGTTATCTTTGAAATTTTTCTATTTCCTTAAAATAGAAATTTCGTTCACCATTATCTGGATATATCTTTCTGGGTCTTGTTTGTTGTTTGCTTAACCTTTTCTTGTGGAGCACTTTGCTTGTTCGTGGGATTGTTCGAGGGGAAGAGCTCAACAACGCGCCTTTTGAAGTCCACACACCTTGGAGAGCTAAATCTATAGGTATTCCTCTTTTACGGTGTTTTCTCCTTTTTAGGATTTCTTTGTTGGTTGTCTATCACATCCAAACACTTCAATTTTTGGTGCTTAAAAAGAACTTAATCGCATTTGGGAAAGAATTTGTTTGACTTGTCTTCATCGAAATCAAACACTTCGTTTTTAAGTGCTTAAAAAGAACTTTTCCTTTGTCATTGCTGCATGTTTTTCATCTAGTTTTAATTAGGCTGGAAAATTGATCAAAATCGGTAGTGACACTATTTGATTTTTATTTTTCACCCTTGCACACAAAGCCAAAATCACTAGGTATAAAGCATTTAAACAAAACTCCTTCCCTGGCCTCGCCTACTTGGAAGTGATATCCAAGAGGAAGAGCCTACGCGGTACTCGGGCCGCGCTATAAATTCACGGAAGATTTTGGTATATATTGGCAAAGCACCCGACTCCCTTATCGCAGCGGTGTGTGAAGTGCGGGGTAGGCCCCTATATCAAGCCACGTACTGGTCTTTTATCAAGTGCCTTCGCGACTCCTCACCAAACATTACCCAAACCATCCTTAGTTTGGCTATCTCGAGTAGTTCTGTTCTAAAAATCCTTCCCTAACATTTTCTTTTCTTAAAAGCATCAAAATTTAAAGGAGATAATCACTTACGCTTTTGAATTGTCTCAGTGCATTAGATAGGTCAATCTTCTTTTCTGCGTGTTTATGATGGTTATCACTCGGTCACAATCTAGAAGAATGGCTCAACTGTTTCCTTCTTCCTCCGAAATCACCACTAGTGTGGAGGTTTCGGCACCCCCAATCTTCCTCGGGACCACCATTAGTTGGTTCCCCATCCTGGTCATATAATCCTTTCCATCAAGCCAAAGCAATCCCATCACGTCTAGCTTCCCTAGTCCTTCGGAAATATCATCTCGCTCGAGTCTACATTCCCGCGGGATCTCGAATTCAGCGTTCCTCGACCGCAATCCGATAGCCCTCATGGACTACCTAGTACACAAATCTATTCAATATCTCGATCAAGGACCACCAATCCAACAAGTGTATGATTATCCTCGTGGATCATCCCAAGCCTTTGTAGAGCGGTTTGCGTCATCTCTCTTGCCTCGAGTCACGGAGAAGGGCGAGGCCCCTTTGCCTCCCTTTTCTCTTCCACCTACCATATCAACTAGTTCTCAAATAGTCTTACCTATTCCTAACACCACAGTTACCTCGAATATTGCACAACCTACTTCGAGAGGTCTTCGCCTGGGCTTTAATGAATGCGTCTGCACACCCGCATATTGCTGTTAATTCATCTATGCCCTCCATCGTGTCCCAAGGTCAATACCTCTTCATGAGCCAACTCCCTCCGAATAGTCAGTTGGCTCCTACTTCTCGTCCTCTAGGAGGTCTTTCTTCCAGTGTTCCAAAGAATCGTGACCTTCGCCCATCCTCTAACATCGGCACCCTTAATACCTAATCCGCGTAGAAGGTCCCTTTCAGGTCTTGTTCCCCAACATGTCCAATCCAACCAACACCCATGTTCCTCAATCTGTCCCGATCCAATCAACAAACATAGGAGTCCACCAATCACAGGCTCCACCCGTCATCCAACCTTCATTTTCTCAATCACTTATTATCTCACAGCCTGCCTATACGCAAGCTACCTCACAGCAAATACCCCACCCGGTGTCACCCAGAACACCTGGTTATTCCTCTTATCATCCTATCCATCAACAGATGAATCCCCCATTGACACCTCAACAACATCCACCACTTGCTTCTCATGTAGGACATACCAATGTACCTCCTCCTCAATCTGACGTGGTTCAAATTCTCTTCAAGAAAATCGCAGACTTGGAAGCCTCCACAAAAGGGGCTCGTCCTTCATACTCCTTTGAAGAAGTGTGTAATGAACCCATTCACCCCTCAGTAGCTTTCAAGCCTTATCCTCCCCAATGGGAACTTCCTAAATTTTCAAAATTTCATAGTCGGGAAGACCCTCAACAACATTTGCGAGCATTCAAGCATGCTTGCTACCTCATAGTCCAAGATCAGGAGCTTATGCTCCGTACCTTTCCTATGTCTCTAGCGGTCCCGCTTTAGACCGGGTACAATAACATTCCTCAACATTCCTTGTTTTCTTTCTCTCAATTGGCCCCGAGATTTTTGTTGAAAACTTTTCAATAAATATCGCGCATAAGATCTCGATCACGAGATCTTTATAACATTCACCACAATTCGATGATGAGTCTATTGCAGACTTTGTCGCTCGTTGGAGAGGGATAATCAACCAATTGTCTTTCTCCCTTCCTCAATCCCAACAAATCGAGTTGTTTACTCGATCTTGTGCTAATCACATTTCTTCCACTTTAAGGATCCAAACTTTTCATACTTTTGAAAAAGCCTTCACGATGGCACGCAAACTTAAATCTCGCGCCATTGAAAGCAGGGGAAGCTAAAACTTCGCTCTAAATCTAAACCAGATTTTTCTCGGTTTACCAAACCAAATTCTTCCCTTCTAAAGACAAAAATCAAGGATCCACCAATGCTATCGTATTAAAAGCATCACGAGCCGACAATACTTCTAATCAAACACCACGAAGAGACCCTCATCTTCTCGAAAAGGGACTTCATCATCTCGATCCTTCGCTCCTTTAGGGGAATCATATGCCTCTATCTTAGAAAAAATGTTGGAGGTTCGCATGATCAAACTTCCCCCATTAGGGATATTGATGAAAGCCGAGAACGCCCATTCGGTATAGGAAAATGATTTGTCCTATCATAGAACCAAAGGTCATGACATCAACGATGTCGGACTTTCAAAAATCTTGTCCAGAATTCATTGATAAAGGCGAGCTCATTCTGGATAACCCAAATGCTCCCCCAAATCAGGCACTTGATGTTTTTAAACAACCTTTTCCCAATCATGCCCCGAACCATAATGCTTGAGTCTCAAAAACCAAACACCCACACTATCAACTTCATCTCTACCGAAGAATCTTCTTCTGAAACCAAGCCATCTGCAAACACATCAATCGAATCAGAACCTCCTTCCACTTCATCAATCACTGGAATTCCACCATCTACAGATAGCCCGTCTTTGAATATTCCTACATTACTAAGCACGAGTCATCTCTCTCCACTCCTTTGTCGACCTTCCATCCATACAGAGAGACAAAGTGTCATCCTCATCTGTCTCATCATCATCGACATTCTTTCAATACTCGAGGCAATTACATCCCTTTGAGTTTCCACTGCAGGACACATCTACTTCTGCTCCCATTCCCGCTTGCAACTATGCCCTTGGTGAATGTACCTATCATTGTGCCGACTTCGACGGAAGCATATTCGATTTTGACCCTTCCTATCTCTTTTCCTATAGTAGTTTCACCCATGATTCTTGCATCGAAGTCCCTTCGCAGGAACCGCTTCTTCATCACCCCCTTCTTCCATCACCAATGTTACTTTGCCTATTAAAGAAAAATCAAAAGAAGTAGCACCAACACCTATACACTCGGTTCCCGAACCTAAACCGAGACAACCAAAATCTTACGTTACACCATCAGTACCTCCCCACTTGCTTCCTCCAAAAAGGTTACAATCACCTTATGCCGTTGAAGTTGTCACCATCCCTGAAAAAGGAAAGCCCATATTTCGGACCATCAAGACTCTTGGTGCTCTTCCACAAAAATCTCTCTCTACGCCTCATAAATGATTGGATTTGCCCGCTGAGAAGGCGTCTTCTTCGCACACTTATCAAAGCCATCATCTTCTTCTAACACATTCTTCACCAATACCCCGAAAAGTAGACTTACCCACTAAAAAGACATCACCTCTTCTATCGGATCATCATCTTCATTACCGAAAACCAAGGCACCCTATGTTCCTCCGATTACCCCTACTTTGGGACCTTCTTCCTCTTCTAAATCAACATTATTTAAATCATCGATAAATTCGACCAAGCAACCTCCTTTATCTTTGAAGACCACAATACTGTCACATCTCCATCATCTTCAAAATCTATTTTAGGGGCTCCCCCTCCACCAAAGTCAATCATGTCTCACCTACTTCCATCTCAAGTGCCCAAACTGCTCCTCCAAATGTCCAAAAAAATAAGATGATCCCTAAAAAGACTGTTAAACCTAACATGCAAGTTCTTTTACCTCGGCAGTCGGTTAATGTAAAAGAACCACCTTCATCATCTCTATCCTCATCTTCGTCTACCGGATTCTACACCGAAATCCTTCATCAACTTATCCAATCTTCATCCATAACCCTTCCTCCGATTAAACCTTATAACCCTAAAGGAGTGAAACCTACCTGGTTTAACTCTGATTTGATTTGTGCTTACCACCGTACCCCGGGTCATGATACTGAGGGATGTAAAGCACTTCAAGCCGTTGTCAAGAACCTTCTGGAAGAAAGTGACCTTTTGCTGGAGGAGGAGGAACAAGTACCTCCTGTCATCTTAGCCCCATCTGAGCCTCAACGATCCACTCAGACCTCTGGTGATTCCACTCCACTTGATCTTCCTCCTTCTCAAATTGACACAATCCATATCGCCACTAGAACCCAACACTATGATAACCCATCTTCATCTTCAGCATCTCGACCACGGGTTGTCATTTCTGCAGCCCCTGAAGGCGTTTCTCCTTCCTCTTTAACCCCACGACCTCGAGGTCTCTATTCGTAAATCGCACCTCGGGCCCAAATTCCCGTGTCGGTCGAGGAGAGTGTTATGAAACAACTCACCTGGCTACGGTCAAAATGTCTCTTTTTGACCTCATCCAATCCTCTCCACAACATCACCAGGCTCTGATTGATAATCTGCGTCGCATCGCAGTAAATTCAGATGAGCCCCAGCCCTACGAGTTGGTTGTTGGATTGAATAGACCATCAACCGCCATTTCTTTTGAAGATTCGGAAATTCCTCCTCTTTCTTCAGAAGATTTGGAGGCTCCCCTCTTTATCACAGTCCAAATCGACAACACCACGTTAAAACACGTTATGATCGGCAGGTGGAGCTGCACTCAACGTCATCTCCTCGCACACATTGAATAACTCAAGTTACCAAAGAATGTGGTGTCACCCCCGCCTTTCGCCCTTCGATCATTTAACGATCAGCCAGCAGTCACTCTAGGAACTGTGGTCTTACCCATTCGAGTAGGTAAGAAGCTGCTTCACGAACTCTTCTACATCGTCGAAGGAAAATTCCACTATAATATGATCCTCGGACGCTCCTGGATTCGCGCAATGCATTGTGTCCCATCCACCCTCCATCGATGCTTGAAATATCAACACGAGGGCAAAATATATAATCATCCAGAGATCCTTTTCCTTCCGCACAATGCGACATGACCACAAGATCTCGCCTTTTAAAAGAAAATACCTCTTCTCCGACGGGGCCTCATATTCTTCCATACCTGCAACCAAACTACCGGATTTACAAAATCTAGAAGAGACATTGCAGCGTTTCTCACTAGGGAGCTTCCTCTCTTTTCTTTTGATGCCCATCTCAAACCTAATGAGTATGGTAGACTAGACAAACAACACGAATATCAACCGAGTCTCGGTCGTATCGTCACCATTGGTCTTGCCCAATCAACGTACTAATTTCATCTATGGTGGTCTTGATACACCTCATTATCGCCCGATTCTCCTCCTAGGACCAAACCTTACTTAACAGGGTTTGATTATCTACAGAATCCCACGTTTGCAAAAACTTATCTATATCGATGCGCGTGGAAAGGCTTTGGCCTGGGAAAATATGAACAAGGTATACATGACCTCAAATCCATTCCTACTCTCATGCCACATCAAAAATTTGGTTTAGGATTTAAACCCCTTTCAAAAGCCACCATCACTATTCTTGATGAGCCTCTTCCCTCTTGAAGAACCATCTTCCCCCACTAAGTCAGAAGCATCACTTGATGTGGACGATGACATTTCCATCCCACCTAACTTTTTTTTTTGATCAATACCATTTCCTTAGGGCCGTTAGCCTATGAGACTAACAATCGGTCCACTTCCATACCATTAATCTTCCCTGAAATAGTTGGAGACGACTCTCCTACTATCAACACTATCCATTGTGCGGATGATGATTCTGTCCTCACCTATCTGGGGGCAGAGGATTCATATCTTCCCAAGACTATTCCTTCTGACACGTCTACGCTTCTCAACGAAGCCACTATTGACCTTAATATAGGGACTTCTGAAGACCCTCGCATCATTAAGGTCGGCCAATCCCTTAATCCACAGAATTAGGAGATTTTACCACTTTTCTTTCCAAACATCGTCAAGCCTTTGCTTGGTCATATGAGGATATGCCAGGACTCGATCCCGATATTGTGGTCCACAATATCGTTACTCTTCCCAACATCAAACCAGTTAAGCAAAAATTACGTAAAATGCACCCTCGAGTAGCCCTTCTTGTTAAAGAAGAATTACAACGCTTGCTCTCGGCTAACTTCATCCAACCCATCGATTATCCACAATGGGTGTCCAATGTAGTACCAGTAACTAAGGCTACTGGGAAAATTTGAATTTGTACCGACTTCCGGGATCTTAATCTTGCTTGTCCAAAAGATGATTTTCCTCTACCTAATATCGACCAACTCGTAGATTTAACCGCGGGTCATGAGATGCTTTCTCTTATGGATGGTTTCTCTGGATATAATCAAATTCTCATCGCACCAGAAGACCAACATAAGACTTCTTTCATAACTCCTTGGGGGACCTTTTGTTATCGTGTCATGCCTTTTGGTCTTAAGAACGCAGAGAGCAACCTATCAACGAGTAATGACATACATCTTCCATGATCTCTTGCACAAAACTGTGGAAGATTATGTTGACGATCTCCTCGGCAAATCCAAACGTCGTCAGGATCATCTTTTCATCCTTGCACCTCTCTTTGAGAGGCTTATCCGCTTTTGTCTTCGTCTAAATCCATCTAAGTGCGTGTTTGGCGTTCTCACTGGTAAACTTTTAGGTTTTATCATTTCCATTAGGGGTATTGAAGTGGACCCCGCAAAAATAAAAGCTATCCTTGAGATGCCTCCCCCTTCTAACTTGAAGCAACTCCGCAGTCTCCAAGGACGTCTTCAATCAGTGCGTCGTTTTATCTCCCAATTGTCGGACCGTTGTCAACCTTTTCACCATCTCCTCCGTAAGAATGTTCATTTTGAATGGGATGAGCATTGCCAAAAGGCCTTTGATGATCTCAAAGCTTATCTTCTTTCTCCACCCGTGCTTACACCTCCACGCGAGGGGGAGCCTTTCTATCTTTATATCTCTGTGACTGACCATGCTCTGGGAGCCATGATTTCGCACCGGGACACTTGTGGTAAAGAACAAGCTGTCTATTACATCAGTCGCACCCTCCATGAGTATGAGACACGTTACTCCGAAGCTGAAAAACTATGTTGTGCTCTCTTCTTCGCAACTTCTAAGCTTCGTCATTATCTCCTTAATCACAAAACTTACATTGTCACAAGTGTCAATCCACTTAAGACGATTCATGCAAAGCCTTATCACAATGATCGTATCACTCGTTGGCTTATGCTCATGACAGAATTTGACCTCGAGTTTATCCCGCAAAAGTCTATCAAGGGTCAGGTTATTGCAGATCAATTAGCTGATGCTCCTCTTCCGGACACTCAAGACCCCCTTGCTCAATTCCCCGATGAATATATCCAACAAATTGATTTTGGTCTATCTCCATTTAAAGTAAAGCTCTTCTTTGATGGATCCAAATGCCAGCAAGGGGGAGGTGCAGGTTTTGTGATGATTCCTCCTTGGGGTACGCCTATCCCAGTCGCACACAAGTTGAACTTTGAGTGCACCAATAATATGGCTGAGTACGAAGCTCTTGTCTTAGGTCTTCAAAATGCCATTAATCTCGGCTTGCTCGTCATATCGACATCTTTGGTGATTCTCAACTCATCGTTAATCAAGTCATGGGCGTCTATCAATGCAAAAATGATATCCTTCAAAAATATCGTGACATCGTTCTTGCGCAACTCCAATCTTTCTATAAGTTCACTATCCAAGCTATTCCTCGCACCTGCAAATCGATTCACGGATACAATGGCCTCATTGGCCTCACTCATCCCGCCTTTTACCGAGGACTCACGTCTTTATGTGGCTATTCAACGATTAGATCAACTATCTCATCTTGAGCAACTAACCTCGATCAATGTCTTGTCCAACCCATACTCGGGATGAGTGGTATCAACAGAGATAGTTGATTATCTATCTCATTCGATGCTTCCTCCGGATCTAACTTCCAATGGTAGAAGGTCTTTTGTCCAACGTGCATATCGCTATACTATTCTAGGTGGCCTTCTTTACAAGCGCGGCTTTGATGGTATTTTGCTTCGATGCCTCAAAACCCATGAATCATCTAAAGCTATCCAGGAGGTCCATGACGGTATCTGGTGGACATTTTAGTGGATTAGCTGTAGCTAAGCGCATCTTACGTTTGGGATATTATTGGCCTTCTCTTAATCAAGATTGTTGTGAATACACTAAGAAATGTGTCAAATGTCAACAACATTCCAATCTCACGCACATCCCTAGTCAAGCTTTGCAACCTGCGGCGGATTTGTGGCCTTTTTCGCAGTGGGGTCTTGATCTTATTGGCTCATCAATCCCCATTCTTCACAAATTAGCATCATTCTATCATTACTGCTGAGTACTTTACTAAGTGGGTAGAAGCTATCCTCTTTCTTCAACAAAGGCTAAACCCATAGTTGATTTCGTCTATCAACACATCATTTGTCGCTTTGGGATTCCACACAAGCTAATCACGAGATAATGGTAAGTCTTTCAAGAACGCTGATTTGTAGAATCTCTGCAACGCTTTCAACATCAAACTCGCTTTTCTTCTCCATACTATCCTCAAGCTAATGGTCGGTGCCGAAGCGTCTAATAAAACTTTGCGTAGTATCCTCATGAAGGTAACTAGTCGAGCTGGTAGGGATTGGAATTTACATATCCCTTTTGCTCTCTGGGCTTACTGGACTAGCATTCGTACTCCCTACCGGTGCTACTCCCTTCTCTCTCGTCTATGGTCTGCGAGGCTGTCCTTCCTTTAGAAGTCCAAATCCCATCTCTCCGTGTTTCTCTCGGAGAATTTGTCTCCGATGAGGATTATCGTCAAAATCGTCTAGCACAACTTGAATGACTAGATGAGCGGCGTCTCAACGCTCTTGAGCATCATCAAGTCTATCTTGAACGTGTCAAGCGTGCTTACTGACAAGCACTTGCAACACCGTGACTTCAAAATTGGTGACCTTGTTCTTAAGGAAAATCAAAATGTCACTACACTCGAAAGAAGTCAACGTGGTAAGTTTACCCCCAATTTGGATGGGCCCCTACATTATCACTCACAAATATGGGTGCAGGGCTTATCGTTTATCTTTCATGGATGGTATACCTGAAGTGGAACCTCTTAATGCTTTTCATTTACGACCCTTCTACTTTTGTTAAAATCTATCTTACGCAAATCTAGTCGCAACACGTATCTTCCATCCATCCTATTAACCACATCTACTTTCGTGGTGATTTGAAATTGTGTGGTTCTCCGCCTATTGCCTCGTCTTACCTTAAATATGAGTATCGCGGCTCTACTCATTGCACGTTTCTTTTGGATATGTTCCTCCTCATGGTAGGAATACCTTAATCACCACTTCATCATCCCAAGTACTTATCTTAATCGGATCTACTCGGGCATGAGTGCATGTTCTTATGATCTCTTCCTCCGTCTGATCTATCTAGGTCTAAACTCAGAAAAAGTTTAAAAAAAAAAAAAAAAAGATGCTATCCAAAAGATAGACTCGATCCTTGAAGGACAGCTATCCCTTCATTATCAAGTGAATCAAAATAGACCATGCCCTTGAAGGATGGCTATTGTCAAAATTCTAAAAATATAGACCATACCCTCGAAGGATGGCTATCATTAAAATCAAAATACAGCACCGCTCCCTTGAAGGACGGTTGTTTCTCAAAGAAATATCCAAGGCTTCTTGTAATTTATCATCCTTTCACTTCGGTTTATACATTTTTAGCATCACTGAAAGACTTCCCGCATCGATCAGTCTTTCCATATCAAGCAAACTTCCCGCATTGATCAGTTTGCTTTTCTGTCAAAATCATGAAGCTGAGATTTAGTACCTTTTGTCGATCATATGGAGAATCCTATTTTCCTACTATGGACATGTATTATGTCCCTTGTAAATTCCGACAAGATACTTACTTATTGCTCCTTTCGTTTCCCTTCTAGATCTGTTTTGCGGCTAGTTAGTGTCCTAGGTTTATTTTAACCTTATATAGGGCCTTGTATGCATGGTCTTTCGGTTTCTATTAGGGATTTTATCTATGGTCGGTGGGAAGCCCGACTTATCATTTCCCTTCTTATCCGAGTATCTTCTCTTCTAAGTCACGGTTGTTTCCATTTACATCTTTGGCTCTTGCAAGGAGTATTCCCCATTTCTTTGTCTTGCATCCAGTTAAATTGACATTTCACATGTTAAATCCAATCAAAATTTATCTTTTACCAAAATTCATCTTATCTATCAAAACATCTATCTGTATTCATTTCTCATTAAAATTACATCCATACATCAATCACATCCATCTATCTATCCATCACAATGTACATCCAAGATATATTACATCTATCTATACATCAAACACATGTACATCCAAGTTACATCACATCCATCTATCAAAGTCATCTATCGGTCTATATCTATCCAATCACATCTATTTTATCCACATATCAATCTATCTAATCACATCTATTTCTATCATCTATCATCCTATATCTATCCAATCACATCTATTTTATCCTCTATCAGTCTATATCTATATCCATCTATCCATGTATATCCAAAATTAAAAGCATGAGTACAATTATATGAAAATCACGAATCTATATATATATATATACATGTGAGTCTCTACAAAAATGGGTGGCTTTCAATCAAGCCATCTATACAATGCCTTCCAATCGAGGCTACATCACTATACAGATACAAAATCTATCAAATCTCTATATAGTAAAATCCGAAGCGTGGAGGACACTATCTCCTCCACCCTCCTCTACACCTGGCTGTCTCTCCTGACCGCCGCCTATCGAGCTCGATGCACCTGCTGCTGGAGGTCTCGGCCCACCTCGGTCTCTCCTAGTACTCCCTCCACCCGAGGCTCCACTCGCCGTAGCTTTGCTGCTCTCCTCCTCGCCCGTCACAGGGCACATCTCGGGCATCTTCACGCTAGGGCATCCTCGTAATATCTCACCTCAGCGAGGAGAGACTGTATGTGCTCGTGCTCACGGTGCATGCTCGTAACGATCTTTCTTTGGTGTTCTTTGGGCTGCTTGGCGCTCTGGTGGTGCTCCTCCTAGGGTCGTGCCCTGTGTACCGGACTCTGATGTGGCACTGCTCTCCATATTTGGCCCTAAGGGCCTCCCTGTGTCGAAAGTAGCGGTCCCTCTGCTGGATCGCTGTATCTCGCTCCTGGCGAGCGGTGTCTCTCTCCACAATCAGGGCATCCCTCTCCTCCGTCAAAGCCCTGATCTCCTCCAGAGCTACCTGATGTGTCTGTGTGAGGGTGGCATGCTCTCCCTCTAATCTGTCCAGCGTAGCAGCTATGTCCTCCTCATCAACATCTATAGAGGGCGGGAGATGTCGTGGAAGCTCTGTGTCGTACCATGCTGCATAGCCCTCATCCACCCCCGCGTCATCATCACTGTCTGTGGAGGGTGGGGCCTCTCTCAATGGGTCTGCCGGGATCAAAATCGGCAAATCCGTCTCCCTGCTATCCCGCCTATATGGCGTGTAGGTGGTCGGCACTATCTGTACTAGGCCGAACTGTCTCGAAGATCTCACATGAATGGGACTCGCTCCCACATATCCGCCTCGGCCCCCACCACCGGCTCCGTCTCAATGCTACCAAGTGGGCATCCTGACCGCCCATGTTGAAAATGCCCGATATGGTCTCTAGATGACCTGATCTGGTGTAAGCGTCCTGAAACTCTCAGAGTACCACTCGGCTGATCTACCTGTATCCCCTCCCCATGCCGGCTTGCCATCTCCGAAATCCATAATCAATCCCTCCCACTCCTGCTGGCATCCAAGGAAGCCCGGATGGCCTGATCACCGCTATGTGCTCATACGCCCAAAGAATGAAGCACAAACCGACATCGATCCTCGTCCTCCGGCCAGTGGTGTACATCCATAGCTCATGGTAAATCTGAGCTATCAGGGCATCGGCGAAGGCAAAAACCTGTCTGTACTGCAAGATGTCGCACACACAGTCTAATAGTAACAATGGGAATCTCCCACCTCCTGAGTCTGGCAGGGCAAAATAGGATATCGCCATCTGAATCAAGGCTATCCGCCTTTCTCGGGGCTATCTCGCCAGTCTTTGTGAGGCTATCTCACTCGCCTCTGATACTATCTCGGAATCATCTCGCCTCCTCCCTCGTATAATCGCACCGCACTAGGGCCCTCTGCTGCTGCTCCCGGGGTGTGATCTCAATCGGGTCCCCATGATCGGTAATCTCAGGATCCTGAATATATCCTCATGGGTGATAGTCATCTCACCTGTCCTGAACCAAAAAGTGCACGTGTGGCTGTCCCACCGTCGCACTAGTGCCCGCATGAGCTCCACATCTCGTGACACTCGCCTAATATCGAAACCCTCGAGCCCGGCTAGCTCTAAATGCCGCCACCAGATCTGCACATCGGGAGAATCATCTCCACAGCTCGGGAATGGCATCCCTCATATGAAGAACCTCTCGTGCTCGCATCCACGACATCAAAAGCATAATTAATCTCTTATTTCCCAAATTAGATCCTCCAAAACAAAAATAAAAAAAATGAGGAAGATCTTTCAATCGGCGTAATCGATTTGGTAAAATCGGCGTCGTTAATTTTATGCTTAATACCAATCGATGCCGATCCAAAACCAATCAACGCTGATTACACTAATCGGGCGCGCCGAAAATAAACCGGACTCGGCATCCCATGCACAAAAAAAAAACAAAAAAAAAATAAATTAAGAAAAGTGGGTTCAAGAATGACCACTTACCCTGTGTCGTGTCCTCTCGCGCTTCAGCCGCTCCCGAGGCTTCCATGATGCTCAAATCAAATATCGCTTTCTCGATTCAATCGTCACATTGAAAATAAATCGCTTACGTTTTCCGCTCGCATATTTATATGTGCCTGGATTGGTCGGCGCCGATTTTTCGGGGTCGGCGCCGCTTGTTTTAGTTGTCACCGATTAGTTTGGTCGCCGCCAATTTTCATGTCTATTTGCCATAGTGTTGATGCTTTGGCTTACTTATCTATCTCGATCATTATTGTGTCCTAAATTTTTGCCTTTTGGCACATCTTTCGATACCATTGTCTATTTCGGTTTGTTCCTTTGCGTGGGACACTCATGTACTTTTGGCGACTTAGAGTTAAACGGGTCTTTAGGCACTAACGCCGCTTCGCTTTCTGGACCGTCTAGTTGTCCCTACCAATGTGTCTCTCTTTAGATCATGCCGACTATTTTGCGCTTCTCCTTACACTCATGGGTCTCAGTAGGCACTAACGTCGTCTCATGAGGAGACCGCTGGTTTTCCCTACCAATGTGAGTTCCTTAGGTTCTTGCCTTTTATTTACGTGTATCGTCATCAATGATCAGATCTACTCTAGACATCCGACTGGGGCATCCTGCATTTTCATCTACCTTTTTCAAACTTGGGATCATCTGTTCTATCATCCATCCCATCCCAAGTTTGAGGGGGATCACATCATCACTCATTCTTCCCTTCCTCCATCCTTGTGTTTTTGTCTCATAACCTTGCTTATCGCAAGTTACTCGACAAAAAGGGGCAAAATGTAGACACTTAAAATTGGTTACTCAATTTAGTGTCCCTCACATTCGTTTACCTGCTTAGGTAACTTGGGGCACGTTTACGTCACCAACTATCCCCTTGGGATATTATCCAATTTGTGATTTAATCACTTACTCTAAAATTAATTCACCCCATCATATCTTACCCATGAGTGATTAAATATTAACTATTTAATTACGCTTCTTCCCATGCATCTTAATCACTTATCCACCCCAAAATTTATTCTATCTATGTATCACATCTATTTTTCCTCTTCCCTAAGCGGGATATTTCCCGTATTCGGATAAGTCTTATCTTTCTGAAATCACTCATTTTGGCCATCTCGAGTCTATTCCGCGATCGGCGCCGACCCCATGATCGGCGCCGATTTTATAGATTATAAAAGTAAGTCCGAACTCGGTTCTAGGGACCGAAAAAGAGACCACGAACGAGCGAAAAAGTGAACAGACGAAAAAAGGAAGCACTTACGCACGAACAGAGGGTGAGAGAGATTCAGGTTGTGAGAAAGAGAGATCTTTTTAGCATCAATCAGTATCAAAATTCGGACATGATCTGTCCGAATCAATCCCTGAGAGGAGCACCGTTACTCTGTCCTGTCACATCAGCATCACACACAACCATCTATCATCTGGTGACTCTGTTCCAGTGTCTCGCCAACTTCGGCACATCCAGCAGACCACATTCACCTTCCAATTCCCGAATCTTATCGCACACTCTCCGATTGATCGATCGCCTCCGGTCGCCGCCGATCTTACCTGGGCCGACGCGATCGGGTCCAAGTCGACGCCGATCGTACCCAGTCGACGCCGATCCGTCTCAACCGACGCCGATTTCCCTGCAGATAGGTAAAAGGATACAGGTAACACAAATCCGGCATTATTTCATAGTTCCCTGTTTTCTGTACTTTCTGTCTGTTGTTTAGATTCTGTCTTATTACTGCAATCAGAAAATCTAGCTTTTTACTTACATCTTTTATCATGCATGCTTCTTTTCTTAATTGAAAACGTGGATGACATCCGCCAAGGAAGCTTATCGCTTCCCTCCGCTTCTCGGGCACCCACCCGAATATCTTTTAACGTGGTCTTTTTCTCACAAGCATCGGTGTTTTGCAGAGTTACTCGGATCCATCATTGCGCGAATTGCTCGTGTGCGCTGTCTTATCTATATCGACTTCCTCATCCGTCTACATCTTCATCGGTATCGATTTCATTGAGTTTTTCAGGGTTTCGTGTTTAGTTTGGTGCATTAACTTGGACAGTAACAAGCGCGAAATTCTTGATCTACAATACTAACTTAGGACATTAACACATAGCCTAGGTCTAGGTTAGATTAACACTAATCTAACCCCTAGGTTAGGTTTTAGTTTTAGGTTACTAACCATTAATAATTCCAGTTAGGTCTACGTTCTGTACACTCAGAAAAGACCTATATCATACCTTCTTGAACAGGGTTAGCTCCTGTTCTACTGCAGAATCGTATGTAACCGAATTATTACCTGGTCCACGATCGAGACCTTCCAGATATACTTCCATATCGGGAACCAATTTATTTCACAAGATCAGCCTGAGTCATACTCCTGACCAGCTTAATCAATGCTTCCATACCTTGCAACCTGTTCAAGGTCTGTGATCTAATTCATCACGAACAAATTTAAAGCAATACTTGGATCAATTCCACTGATCCAAGACTAGATCTTATAGATGGATAACTCTATAATTTATTCTGAGATCAGATTAAACTCAGATACAAAATGAAATAGATAAAAGAGTCTAATCATATTCTAAATCACCAAGATCTACAATCTGAAAGAAATTACAATACATATCAAGCATGATTTCTAAATCGAGGAACACATCCTTATATAAGAAATCACATATCAACACTTGTATGTCCAGGAGAAAGTAACATACATTCGGGTGTTACATGCTTCACAACTTTTGTTGACTTTCTTGGCTTGCCCAAGCTTCCGTGGCTTTTGTTCTTCAACGTGATTCACTCTTTTATCCACACTTTGCCTCTAAACTTTGGCGGCCTTCCTTTTGAGTCACGACTTCATCCAAATCCTTTGTGGCTTGCTATTTTCCTCCGTTGCTCTCATTCCTCATCCTGCGGCTCTCGCTCCTCGGTCCATGTCTCATTCAAATCCTCTACAACTTGTTCTTTTCCTCAATGACTCTCATTTTCATCATTTAATATTCATCAAGTTTTCAAGTCCGCATTTATCCAAGTTGTTCAATTTTTGCAAGGGTGCAAAAATGGAAAACATTTTGGTGAATCACAAGGAATGTCTACTTGCTAGATGAATTGATTAGTGGCCTTGAAGCATCCATTGGGCATGGATTCAACTTGGTACACCTAAAAACTGATCTGAAACTCTAAAATCATTTCACCGAACCATTTGAACATTGTTGGACCTCGAGTTGAATCATATTGCTCGAATTTTCCAAAATTTTATAAGAAAATCTTGAAATTTAGATCGAGTGGAATATTGTTTTGAACCTGGAATTCTCTTTTATCTTCCCCTTTGCAAACTGATCTATTGAGACAAGGATGAATCTGCCCCAAAATCTGATTTCTTTCCAAGTATGAAGAACTGAAACTAATGATTTCTTGGCAAGTATGAAACATATAGAAGTTTGTGGAACACATGCTGATTTGGATGCACTTGGGTGATGTTTAAAACTGATCTCCCCATGAATACTGCCACTTCTAGATGGATAGTGCAAGAACAAAAACAACATAAAAACTATGTACAAAAGGGAATATGATACATGTTCCAAGAGGAAACATACAGAGTGTGAAAAAGCACTTCTTCTGGTGAAAACAAACCTACTCTACCCTACTCTAACAATAGAGATGGGGAACTCGAACAAATCCTATAACTAGCAGGGAGAATTTTTTTCCCTTCCTCACAAATTGAGACCATGTGTTTGATTTGGCACTGAACATGGTCATTGGTAAGAGTGAAAAACTGATATGGAACCAATTATCCACCCAATTCATCAAAGTATCAACTGGAAATAAAACAAATACCTCTTTTAGTTGCTCGCATTTGGATTTGAGAGGTATTTCTACTCGATCTTTGGCATGTTGTAGCTTTACCTCATGCTCAAAACAAGCATGACTGATTGCAACTATAATTTTGGCTCCAAGCTAGCCAGATACCTGATCGGGCAAGGGGCCTTAGGAACCAATGGGCTGATCCTTGAATTTTCCCATCTCTTTGAAGCTCAATCCCATGAATGGGATCATCCTGTAGACTTTCCTAAAGAAGGTTGTTTGCAAGTTGATTTGAATGTTGCTCTTCCTTCGCAAACAACTTTTCCTCCCTCAAAAATTCCTTCTCCATGATGACTAATTTTGCAATTGTGTCATCATATCCCTCCTATCAAACATGAAGTTTGAAAGATCAAACTCTTCTTCACTTTCTTCATGAGGAAGATTTTAGTAGGTACTTCCTCAATGTTCTCCTCCATGGATGACTCTTGGGAGTTCTCTACAACAAGAGGCTCTTTTTGTTGAAAGAAGGATGGTGGGATTAAGAAGGTAGTGATCTCAATAGGCTCTTCCTCACCAACACAATCTTCTAATTTTGATAAAAAGATCAGCCTCTTCGTTGTCCCGATTTGTAGCACACTCCTCTTGGAAATCATCCTTTTGTGTTGTTGTTCTAGTGCATTTGGAGCTGATTCTCCCTTCACTTTTGACAGAATCCTTGTGAAGACAAAACAAAACCTCTGAGAATATAATGCCATCATGCACATTGCATTACGAGCAAAAAATTGTTGATCATCTTCCTTTTGTGCTTCTTCTTGTGCAATCACAATCTCCACATTGTGTTCTCTAGCTCCAACCTCCTTGACCTATTACTCATGACTCAACTTAGCCTCTGCTGAAGGCTTAACCAGTAAGGGGATTTGGTCAATGTTAAACCTTGCAGCCCACTCTTTCAAGTTTATTACAAGTTCTTCCTTGCTAGGATCTTCAACTTTCTTTCCTCCTTGATTGTTTTCTTGATTCTCTTCCTCCAAAAATGTTGCAAGAGGAGGGATGGGTTGGGTCTCAACTAGTTTTTGTATTATTTTGTGGTGGAAGGGAAAGTGTAATTTTTTCCTATGGAGGGGATTGATCTTTGGAAGGAAAAATAGAAGAGAATTGAAGATGAGGTAAAAGGGGAGAAGATGGAGAAGGGAAACTCTAAATGGAAGTAGGAAGACAAAACCTAGGAACATGGGAAATAGGCTGAGATGACATAGGTTGGGAAGGAATAGTATGAGGACTATAAGATGGTGTAGAGTTCCCCCATTGATAGGTTTCCCAACACTGGATTGGTAAGCCTCCATTTCTTCAACCCAGTCTTTAACTTTAGGCATTATCTCAACCAAGAATTGTAACTTTTGTTGAGGGTTGAACCAATTTGGTGCAAAGCTTGTCTATGGGTAGCGCTTCCTAAAACCAATCATGGTTACCTCACTTTGTACATGTAATTCTGGTTTGCGCCATGTTCATCTCCATCTCTTCAATCTACCTCTAGAAATCAGCGTCTACCATGGAAATGCCACCATCACTTGCATAACCATGTTCTTCATAAACATTTTGGTTAGAAAATAACCATATGGGTTAGTGGAGGGTGGGTTACATGCATGTTCCTCATGATGTGGCTCATAAAACTGATTTAGAGGAGGATTCTCAAAACAAGGAGATGGAAGGGACTAGTTTTGTTGTTGTAAATAAGAATCCCAAGAAGGAAATGAAGTCATGATTGCACAACCTCATGGGAAGAAAGTGGAAAGAATGAAAAGACAAAATGAATAGAAATGAATGAAAAGGATGGACTATAATTGAGATAATGGGTTGTTTGAGCCGGTGCAGTCACGAGATGTTCTTGAAAACTACCTTCAAATGTTGGATATCACCAAGAACACATCAAACTTGGTAATATGAAGTTGTAAAGCTCTTCAAACTTTTCCCACCCGGTGTGCCAAAATTTTGGAGCTCAAAATTACACCCTTCCTCGAGTCATAGATAACCTAGGGTTTTGAGGCAACATGGGATTGTCTCCAAGTTGTGGGACTTGCACAATGAGACAAACCTCCAGAGAAGGTTTGTTCCTCTACCTTTCCTAATGCTAAAATTAATCCTAAGGAAGGAAATGCAACTATCTAACTCTACTTTATCATTCCAAGGGAACAGGGTGAAAAGAGATGCATAAAACAAAAATCATAAACTAGAGAGGTGATAGCACCAAAAGGAGGGGTGAAGACATTCCAATGAGTGAAAAATGGGGAGAAAATGATGAAGGAGAGGGTAGAAAAGAGAGCCATAGTTCCAAACAACATTCAAACTGCCATTTCCCATGGATCACAACACATTTGAGACCCTGTAAGGAAAAAAAAGATGCACAAAAACCTGCAAATGCAAAGGAAGGCAAGAAAAATACAATAAAACACTGCTAGGGCAAAAGAATAGCCACAAAACAAGTGATTTCATTTATTCAAATATGCACAATCCATTACATTAGAGGAGAAGAGGCAAGGATCACCATGCAAGATGTCCAAACATGAGGCCTACAACTCACAAGTGTTCTAGAACCATTTTGACAAAGTTTCATTACAAAGAAAATCCCCCCTCTCTCAAATGAGAGGTATTACAATATATAGAAAAATGAGAAAAGAGAGGGAAAATAGAAACTCAAAATTCTACCTCCACCCACCAATAAGATTCAATAAATATCTGAAAAGGGGCATGGGAAGCCTTACAAACCCATTCCTCCATTGTACATTGCTTCTGGAAGAAGAATTGGGCCCCATAATTCATTAATTTCAGTAGTTGGGTTGTCTGGAACTGTTCATTTCAATGTTGGATACGTTTTTATATTTTCACTCACCTAACTTTACCTAAATTACAAAAATTAAATTTCCATGATGTAGAGGATGTCTAGACCTTTCCAACAATATAAAGTTTGTAAAAATCGGAGCAACAAATCAAAAGTTATGGCCATTTTAAGTCCATGCCAAAAATAATCATTTTCCTTTGTGGTGTGGATTTTCCTTATATGTCATGGCTTTTTTCTTCTACCCTTGGCTCACTCCTTTGTTTCATAGCTTCTTCCGACTTCCGCGGATTTCCCGGATTTGACAGATTTTTTCTTCAACATTATTCACTTTTTTATCTGCGGCCTACCTCTAGGCTTTGCTTTGCCTCTTGACTTCGACGGCCTTCCTTTTGAGTCATGGCTTCATCCAAATCCTCCACGACTTGCTCTTTTCCTCCACAAATCTTGTTACTTATCCCGCAGCTCATTCAAATTCTCCATGGCTTGCTCATTTTCTTTGTGACTCTCATTGTCATTATTGAATATTCATCAAGTTCTCAAGTCTACATTTATCCAAGTTGTTCAATTTTTGCAAGGGTGCAAAAATGGACAACAATATCAAAGAAATTTATTTGAGGTGAATTTTGGTTACTCATTTATATGATAAAACACCAAAAACTCATAAGACAACAGGTTTTAATGATTTTATGTCGACAATACAATTTCGAAAAAATGGATGCAAAATATGCGCATGATTCCTCTTAGTGAGAGAACCCAATGCAAAGACAACTAAACAATTTAGATATTAGATAAAGATTTGATGAGTTTCTCAAAAAAGGCCAATCCCAAAAACCAATGGGTTTCCTCGAAGGGTGTCAACTTGTTTTGATAATTAAGTGATAATGACGATAAGATAAGAATTGATAATACAAGGATGACTAAAGATCTTGAGGGATAGAAAGAGCATGTTCCATGTGATAGGTGGCCCATGCAAGGGCTACGAAAAGCTCAAAATCCAAGAAGTAATTGAACCAGAAGCTTGTTCTATTGCATCATGTTCTTTGCGAATCACTTCAAGTTGATATTTGATGTCTTTAACTTTAGATGTCAAAGTGATGGTGCAAAGGATAAGTTCATGCACGATGTCAAATTGTTCCCAAATGAAGGCCTCTCTGCACAATCAAAATATCATAAATGTTATTAATGAAATGTTATTCACTTGCAACTATCATCTATAGAGAGACACATCTTGAAAATAAGCAATTAAGTAGAGAACATAATGATAAAATGAATTCCAATATATAAATGTTATCAAAATGATGAAATGACATAGATCAATGGTGATTTTGGTAGAATCACCGACAATTCATATATTTATCGTTGACGACTACCGAGAAAAAGAGTAATTCTTTAATAAAATGTTGAATAGATGCGAATGATTGATTAAATGGTTGTTTTGAACTTGTAAGTGATGTTGAAGAACTTGAAATGTGATTAGATGGAAGTACTTAGCTTTGTTATGGAAAATATAAATTGATTAAAAAGTTTTATGAGTGCTCTAAGGGCCTTACACCTAAGTCCGAGTGGAATAGTTTTATGAGTGCTCTGAGGATCCATTTCAAGGGGTTTACTTTTGATTTTATAATCACCGACGAAGAATTGTTGGCGACCCGAGACAAGTGGGAAAACCCGCTTGGAAATGGTTAAGGTTTTCATATGTGAATGTAAATGGTTATTTTGGGGGAGTTAAGATGTTAGATAGTTAGGATAAAATGGTTTTAGATTGGTTATGGGTGGTTAAGGGGGTTTAGGATAGGTAAATGAGATTTACGCAAGGTAGAATGTGATTTTGCAGGGGTGGAGTCATGGTTTAGGATAGTGAGATAGGTTTTACGATTTTTGAATGAGGGTGCGAGAGGTGTAACCAAGAAACATGTGTCTACAATTTCCCTTTTTGTCAAATGGTGTTTGATAAACAAATTCGTTGAACAAAATGAGTTGAAGGATTTGATTTGATGTTGGACATATGGTCCCCCTCATACTAGGGTTCATCATGACAAAGTGTAATGATCACAAGTTCAATTTTTTTGGATTAGATAGGATTTTATGATGGTGTGTTTCTATTTAAGATGCCTTAAGACTAGGCATGAAAAAAATTCCATAAATGTGGACTTTGTGCAACTCCGTAGACTCAAGTGATAGGGAAACCAATGGGTCCTCGACCTATAGACATATGAATCATAGGAAGTAGTTATGAGAAATTATCCTAGGATCGTATGGTATCCACGATGTATTGGGAGATACAAAATTGACAAAGGATGTTGCCAAAAATGTGGGCTTACGAGACCATGAAGTCGATGATAAGGGAACTAATGGGTTCTCGACCTATAGACGTATGAATTAACAATGGTAAGGGAAAAGTTTCCTTAATGGTTGCGAAATCCAAAATGAATTTGATAGAGATATGCTTGTATAGCTTGATTTATTTTTATTGTGTAGAGGGTTTGGGGCCCAAAGGAAGCACATACTTGAATCATGTGCAATTTTGGAAAGGAATAATGAAAAATGATGGTTTGATTAGGCTTAAAGCCCATTAAATGATGTTTTGGATAAAGGGGAGAAGGGGGATCACCGGCAATTTGGAAGAAATTTCCAGTGATTATCCCAATCGTTGCGATTGGGTAGGTAGTAAAATTTTGATATAAAAAGTTGTTTGGAGGCTCATTTGTGATTTTGAGAAACTTAATAGACAAAAAGTAACCTAATTTTTTAATTTTGGATGATAATTTGAGTGAGATGGAGGCAGTTAGAGGTGTACAAAGGTGACAGAGGCTGACATGTGTTGAAGTAGGTGATGTACTTATGATTTTTGTTGTTTTTTATAATTTTTTTGTTATTTCTAAAATTTAAAATCACTTAGAAATTGCTAGCAATTTTGTATAAAACTATTAGCGATTTATTGGTAGTTAGTGATTTTGATGGGTTTTTCATCGATTTAGGTAGAGTTGTTTGGTGATTCTAAAACTGTTTTTATTTTTATTTATTTTTGATTGAGTGTTGATGGATTTGAATAGAATTTTTAAATTGTTTTATTGTTGGATGCAGCTCAAGAAAGGTTGACCACACGGGATATGAATGTCTAAGATTTATTATTAGGCCGATGATTGGGCTCGGTTTGAGGAGGTTGGTTTGGGTGGTATGCATCATTATAGGTGTAGCCATATGGAAATGGGTTTATTTTTGGATTTTTTTGAGAAATGGGACCATGTGACAGACACTTTCTCGTTCCTATTAGGGAGATGGTGGTGACTTTGGAGTATGTGCATAAAGATATTATGCTTGTTTATACAGGGTGAGAATATTAATGTGATTGATGAGGCTAGTAGGGGTGTCACGATGTTGACTTTGTATGGTGATTATTGTGGAGATGTGGTGTACACATTAGGGATTTTGATATGGATCCTTATGTAGTGATGATGAGGAGGGTATAGTCTTGGTGACTATGACGATGATAGGGATCAACTCTTACGCCTTACCGGATTTTTCTAGAAGGTGATTCTCATGGATGTTAACAAGATTGGTTGTGGATATGTTGGTTTGCAGGCGTTGTTTTCTTGGGCCCCCGCTTTGTTAGCACAATTTTACAGGAGTTATGGTCCCGAGTACTAGACGGAGGTTCAAAGTAGATGTATCATTTTTTCTAGAATTAGGCATACGAGAACATTGAAATGGCTTGGTCGTGGGGAGTAACATGAATGTGATGGGTAGATCTACAATATCTAGTGGGGTTTGTGCAATGGAGATCCAATTTTGTAGCTACCGTGCCTCTTCAAGGTGAAAATTATTTCAAGGAATTCCTAGTCAATCTACATGGTGGAGACATTATTTGGAGGCCTTATATAGGCTTCCCAAGATGGCCTAGTGTAGAGGAGTATTTGATGGCATTCCATTTAAGAGATGAGAGTTTGGGGTTGGAGGGAGGACCATTGGGATTTGATTCGGTTTGTATGTGTTATACAAAAGTTTGGTTTTATTCAAGATGTGCCAAAGGTAACAATGGCCTACTAGATAGATGATGCAAAGATTGATGTAGCACTATAACTGTTTGGGAGTTAGTGGATATGAAGAATGAGGAGGGGGTAAGGGTGAGGGTGGATGGGTAAGGAGTAGTGGTGGGATATGATGATGTCGGTGTGATTGAGGCCCACATGAAATGGTAGCAAGAAGGGCAGGTGGGTGGGTTTGAGAGACTAGTGCGGGCTTGCGTAGAGGTAGCACCTCAAGAGGGTGGTGGTAATGGTGGTGGTGGTGGTGAGGGTGGAGATGAGGAAGAGAAGGTTTTTTATTGGAGGCCATTATATCAAGTTTGTAGGTGGAGAGGAACGTGTGGTTAGCCGAGTGGGCAACTCTAGTAGCCAAGAGAGACATAGTGACAGATGAGCGGGATGTGTTGACCCAAAGTTCAAACAACTCTTACACATGCCAAAGCTAACATGGATAGATATAAGTGCAATAGAGAGGCCTCTGGGTGACACACCCTTTAGTCTCAGGAGTTGAGTTATGGGTATCCAGGGCCTAAACTATTGGTCGATTGGGACCATCAAGTGATGTGAGCATGGCAAACTACCAAACCTTATGTGATGAGTTGCGCTACTAGAGGATATTGTGAGGTGGAGGCTTCGTGATTAGCCTCACTATAATGTTTATTTAGCTTGATGAAAGCATGCTCTAGTAGGAAATTACGTGAGTGTCGAAGACCACCGAGAGGTCCAGATGAAACACCATCCCGAGGCTCGAATGATGATCGGGGAGCAAGGTGCTCGATGGAGTGTTTGATTGACGGACATCCATTTGCTAGATAGTTTGTGTAAATAGATGCTTGATGTATAGATTTTTTTTATATGAGGCTCACTTGAAGCCCTTTTCAATGATGTACATATATACTTTTATGATATATGAGGCTATATGAGGCTATTGCAGCCTTTATGGTGTATGATTTTGATTTATAAATACAAATGATTTTGATGCGTTGAGTTAGATTTTTTGAGTAGCAATGTGATAAATGTAGTTGTTGATGATTTTGATTATACGAGTTATGGATGTATTTGAAATGTATGTTTGACTGAATTAAGGGTTATGAGCACCTCGGGTAATACTAGAGCTTACACCTTCTATAAAAAAATAAAATCTATAGTAGAAAAAATAATTAACCGTGACCAAATATCATATTACTTGATATGTTATGCCTCTACCATATGAGAAAAGCTTCCTAATAAAATTTTTTTGTAGCTAATATTTCCTAAAATCCCAATTAATTCTCTAACATATAGTCTATCATAATCCTCCTTTTATCATATATTTCTCATCTATTTTTTCCTTTTATATGCATATATATTCCTCCAAAACTCATCTTCAAAACAGTTTTGGAGTGTTAATTAAATTTAAGAATCTTAACAAAGGCATGGGAAAAGGAGGCCTCTTAGCATATTATTAACAAGTATGTAACATTGAGCATTGTTTTACTTTTGGTACAATAATTACACTAAAGACGTTACCCTTATGATTTACGAACATTCATGGGATGCTTGTGCCGCTTTGATGGCTTAAATGATGGTTTTGCTATTTTCAATAATTTTGCTTTTGCTATTTTTACCAATTTTGCTTTTGTTATTTTTAATAATTTTGTTTTTCTGATTTTGCATGTTGCTTTGGCTTTACTATTTTTAAATTTTATTATATAGCTTTTGCATGCATTAACCTTTAAATATTGGTCACTAACACTATAATTTCATTCTTCGGGCTCTCTAAGTTCCAATCGATTCCTGCGTTAGATTGAATTCTACATGTATGCATTTAAATTTTGTTTATACTTGTATCTAGCAGTAGAACTATATTTTAGATTTATTTATTTTATGTGATTTCTTTATTTGCGTTTGGTTGTAATAGTTATGTGTCTTGGGGTTACCAGGAGTGATACATTAAAAGCCATCCCGGATGTGGCTCCTTTTGTGGATTGAACATAAACCAAACCGCTTTGCTCTCATATTTTCAATAGTGCCTCCTCGTAAGCCAAAAGAGATGAGATTAACAAAAATTTCATGTTTTATCCCTCAAATTTCTACACTTTGCGCCAAAATGGCCAAAATCCCCAGGTTTAAGGAAACCTCTAGAAGCGAGACAGACTCGCACTCAATATTTGCGGCTTGAGACAACAAATTGAAAAAGGGAAGTGTTTCCACAATGCAAAGTTCCTGCTCGGTGTGTCTCTTCCTTTACTTCCAAGTTTCGAACCCGCGCCCTACTGGAAAGTAGAGAACCCTTTATCGGATGTATGTTAAAGTTTCAAACAAAGCATTATGGTAAATTTTCACTACAGCTTAACCCAATCACGCTCATCCATCACAGATCCTACATTCGAAACCCCTAGGATCGTAAGTACAATATTAAACCACGGTTCATGCCCTTACAAGACACGCGTTCGGCAATACGTTCTCCCGCAAACGGATTTCTTCAGTTATTTTTCATGCTTTCCAACTTCCAGGGTTTCAACCCTCAATTCTTGCAGCTTTAACATAAAAAACAAAGTAGAAGCAGCCACAACAGAGCAATTGGAGAATAAAGCGAAAAATGCATGTGCAAACACCTTCACGTTATCACTACAAAGCAACTCCAGGAGACTCGATCATAGGAAACTTAAACAACGATTTCTTCATGGACAACCATCGTTGGCCCAAAAATGGTTATAGAGGATAACCTAGAGTGCAGAAGAAAACTTGGATGAAGCGGAACACCAATGGATGGAGAAGTGGGGCATCCACTTCCTGTGGGGAGTTCCCTAACAACAATAGGGAAATAAAAAACTATGTGGCGGAGAAGTTTAGGAACAACATGTGGACAGAAAATATTGGTCGTAAGAAAGCGCACTATATCAAATATTTCAACCCCACTTGGGCTCATGATGACAAAGCTTATTTAAGGGCGGATATCAAAGGTAAGGATAGGATTATTTTGGCTCAGTTGAGGACCGGGTCACATCATCTTCGCTGTGAAACGGGCAGATGGACTATTCCCAAAGTAAAGTGGGAAAGGAGAACTTGTCTTTTCTGCAATACAGGGGTTGTTGAAACAGAATGGCACTTCATCATGGAATGCTCAGCATATGATGACATCCGCTTCCAGTACGAAAATGACTTACAAGTGGACAACCTAGATGAGTTATTTGAGGAAGCAAAGCTTCAAAGGATTGCCAGTTTTGTGCTCAAGATTCACAGTAGGCGAGAGGATTTGGAAAAGAACTTGGTTTCAGCTTAATGTTTCTGCTTTTCTTGGTCCCTTTGACTCTTTAGTCACGTGGACGTCATTAAAATCTTTCATTTCATTTCATTTCATACCTTAGCATATTCCCGCACTTCTCCTTTGTCTCTATGTATACGATAATACTAACATTAAATTCACAACGAACCAAGCATTCATTCATCGACAACAATGGCGGTCTGTACACTAATTTTTCCCTCTTTCGCGAAAAAGATATTTTAGTGAAGGTTGTTGCGATAAAGAAGGAAGACGCAGCAGCTGCAGGAGAAAAAGGCAATATTTGTGTGCGGGAGGACTTTTTATTGTACTTGGTCGGATCGATCCAGGGGCAAGATCGACCGTCGATTCCCATCTGCACACAAAACTATTCCATCTCTAGGATTGATGTTGATGGGACACGTGCCACTCAACTATTTATTAGTTTGTGTCGGAGTATAGAGAGGGGGTTAAAATAACGGTACGCAATGCCTCCATGTTTACGCCGAAAGGCATTTCTACAATGGAGAAAGCGCGGGGGTCTGACACGGTCAGAATATCGACGGAGGAACAACACATGTCGATGAAGCACGACTCATGTGGAGCCGTCGATCTGCACTGGAGCCCGTACTTCCTCCCAAGCCACAACAAAAATGAAGGGCACTTGGTATTTTTGACAGACTTTGTCAGAGCCGTGTCCTCCCCATATTGTATTTATTATGTTGGTATGGTCGGCATGCTCTACCAGTTGAAATGATTTCAAAAATATATTTCTTTACGAGGCTTGTTTGACATGCTCTGCCTCCTCTAGCTTGTGTTGTTTGGTTTTTCCCTCTGCTAGAAATAAAAATTCATTGAGCAAATGAAGAATAGCACTTTGGAGAAATATCTTTGTAGATTGACAACACATCTATTAATCCGGAAGAGTGACGATTTGAGGTTGTTTCTCTAGGTTGAAGGAAACCTACACTGCTACCCACCACCACGAATGGCTTCACGAATGCTTGATGGTGCTTTGTGACCTACCTCGGCAGCTATTTGGAGAAGGTGTTGCCACAATTACTGACTCAAGATGTTGCTCAACCAGCAAAGGGAGGTAGGGATCTAATTAGAACATTTAGGGAATGAAGCAGTCAGTCACAAATGACTCGGGAGGAGCAAAGATTATTTTTGTAGACGAGGACAAGGAATTTTTGGAAAAGAAAGAAAATCTACAGGATTTGGAACGTGCCTAAGTGATGCATCTCAGCAGGTAGGGAACTCGTCTCTTATAATTTTTTCATTTCTCTTATCCATGCTTGACTATGACTTTCTTATTGTACAATTCAAATGGGATCAAGCTCATATGATTTTTTTGTCATGTTTTTTTAATGTATTTCAATTGTTACGATTACAGCATAGGTATTTAAGATGTAATGTTAATTATGAATTGGTTTAGATTCTGCATGCTTTTATTTTCCATTTGACTTCCAGTTTGATGGCATCTTATCTATAGATCTGTATAAATTTCATAAGGATTTTTATAACTGAAGTGAGGTCTTTGTTGTTTTGAAATGTGTACGTCTGGTTGATTCCTGTTTTCCTATTCTTTTCACTGCAGAACTCTATTTCAACCTTTCTTCAAGAAGCAATGCCCAATTTTAAAATCTGACCCAAATTAAAAGATTATTCCATTGTTAATGTTCTTATTTACATCCTCAGTATCTCTATATGAACATGTTCTATAATTATCCTAAAAATGTGTGACATATTGAGTTGCATAATTTCTAATGCACATTGCAAGAGGATGCTAAGTTAATCACGGACATGAGAAATGAGTGTTTGTGTATGTTGTTTTATTGCGTCTATTCACCGATGTCCTAGGCTGAGGTACTATGCCATAGTTTTTCAAAGTCTACCACTAACTTTTGTACATTATTTTGGCACTTCTCATTTTTGTCCAACCATTAATCTTAGGAGGAGATAAGTAAAAAAAAAAATTGTATAAAACTTTACAATTTGGAACTTGACGAGTCCTGAAATTTCTGGATACCATTATCCTGGTGTAAAGTTCTCAAAGCCATTTTGATTTTTCTTAGCAGTTGATTAAAGTGATCCAAGAATAGCATGACCTTAAATAAATAATTTAAGATCTGCAACTTGACAAGTCCCGAGATTACAGGATATCATTGTATTGCTATTTTGGCAGTGCTTTAGGAGCTGACTATAGCAATCCGTGAATAATTGTAATCCCTATAGTGGGGAACATTAGACAAAACTATGCATCATGCCTGTTCCAAAAATATAGTTATGTACAGACATAGAAATCTATTCTATGATTTTTAAGGTTTACAATGTGTAGTTATTCCACGTTTAATTAAAACCCAATGAGTGCATAAGGCTATTCCTTAATGCAAACTTTGTAAATTTTCTTTTAGATTGAGTTTTTAGTGATAAATTGCATAGTTACTCGAGTCAAGGGCCCGAACAACCGAACTGTGATGCTTCCCCATAGTCTCTTCAGGGCTCAGGGGCTATCTGGATTCTATGGCTCCTCATCCCTCATCTATAGGTTTGTTTCTATACGATCTATGCGCATGACTATAGAGAGTTGGCCGATGAGATGGATAGATCTAGAAGCTCCCGAAGCACCGGTGCCCCGCAGCCGACGCCCCCGACGACCCACTATACTATCCATAGCTGGAGCCGGAACTACTATATAGCCTAGCCGCCCGACTCTCTTCTACTCTGCACCCGGTGTGACCCATGCCAGTCATATAGATAGGAAGGGGCCCAGATATATAGGGAAGGGGCGGTCGAGCCCATAGGGGTCCTCTCCTGAAGAGTTCCTCGATCTCCTCGGCGTCGGATGGAGCCCGGGGCCCCTATCTCTATATGAGGAGACAGAAGGGTAAAGGTCGAGCAACCCGAGGGGGCCGCCCTGACCTCAACGAAAGGCCCAGATCTCTAATATCTATATAGGGCCCCTCTTTTCTTGAGCCCTGAGCGAAAGGTGCCTACTGTATTGTATCGGGGGGGATAGCCGGATAATGCGGTGGTATAGTGGGTGGTACGGGATCGACCGGCCCTGAACTCTCTGGGCGGTGGAGCGCATAGTCGGAAGAGCAAGAGCGCATAGTCCGTCCTGTAAGAGAAGAGCGCGTAGTCCTGTAAGAGCGGAGCGCATGTGATAGTAAGGGAAGAGCGCATCAAAGGTATCTCTATATAGGGGCGCATCAATGCCTTTCAACCATAATGCCATTCCTTCCTCTCCGTCAATCAGGCAGGCGCATGAATGACCTGACGTCAGTCGAGAGCATCGTCCTATCGGTGCCCCCCCGCCTCTATATAGCTGTCCGCAGATATATAGAGAATTGGGCCGTCGCCATATAGATATGATAGTTCAGGGTGGGGGCGCCGACTCTATAGAGAAGACTAGACTACAATCCATATAGCCGCCCTCGCCATATAGATCTATAGGGAGCCATATCTATATATAGCCGTTGGCCCCCCTATATAGAGAACTGCCCCCCTCCCCTATAGAGAGAACTATATAACTATAGAACTGAAAGACGTTGGCCGGAGAAAGACGATGGGGAATGGGGGCACTGAGGAGCCCCCCTCCTATATCTATGTTGGCCAATGCTGATTGCCCACCTGATTGACTAGTCGCTAGTCGAGTGATTAGTGATTCATTCCCATGGAATGGCTATGCCAGCGATTCCCGCCTCCCATGATTCCGCCGCTTGAGACCCCCGGCCAAACGCCACTTGACCCCGCCAGGGGCCAGTGATTCCCGCCTAATCCTGATGCCTATGAGTATGATTCCGTGACCGGGGATCCATTACGGAGAAGTCCCCTGCTGTTCATACGGCAATCGCTTCCTCCCACCCCCCACCCATAATGGTAATGCGGGGAGGCTTCCTCTCACCCATCCGGCTGTCAGAACCGAGCCGTGTTCCTCCGACATGGCCGGCTGCACGAACATTCATTCGTTGATTGGGTTACCAATCAACGAATGAATCGGATCGGCATGGCTGGGAGTGGGAGCTTTAGAGGAATGAATCGGCTGGAGTCCTAGTGAGTTCAATCTTTACCCGGCCTATATATAGATACATGACGAATGAATCGGGTGGCCCGAACCGGCTTTCTCTACCGATCGGCACATCGGCGCGGGTGAACGGCGCAGCCCCGGAATCGGGAAACTAGGAGAAAGGGGCCCTATATAGATAGATAGATAGAAGGCGCTTCAGACGGGATAGAAAGAAATATGTAGATAGATCGAGATCACTTACAATCGGCAATCGGAATGGGATGAAGCGAACGAAGCGGAACCACCGAGTGCACCGCACCGGTCGAGTGCTAATGATGCATGGTGGGCGGAAGAGGAGAGCTTTGGTTCTAATACGGAATCATTCCAGGCCCAGGCGGGACCAGGCATATATCATATATCTAAGATCTATAGAGAGGGGGGCGGCCGATATCTGGATCGAAACTGAGATATAGATATAGGGGGAATTTTTTGTTTTCCGATCCGCTAGATTGAGATATCTATATCTTATATATCTATATATAGATCGGCATCTCAGATATATTTCTTTCCTAATAGGGTAGGGGGGGGGTAGGGCGACTCCCTCTTCACACGACTTTCCTTTCTCCGTTTCATTCACGACGGCGCGTAGCTCGGAGAGATTCATTGGCGGGACCGAGATGACTTATTCTATAGCATAGCATACGACACGGCTCAAACTGTTCGACTAGCTCTCCAGCAGGGCGCATCCCTGGCTTTAGGGCATGCACCCTATCCTATCTATATATGGGGTGGGGTCGTGCACTCTAACTATCGTATCAATAGGGGCTTTCTGCGACCTACCTACACCTACCTATTGAAAAGGCCCTTGCCTTGGGAGGGGCGGCCGGGAGAGCACCGACTGCCCACTTTACTCAACCACTATCTGTCCGGATGATCATGATGGGGAGTGGGCATGGAGCTTCATGAGCATCAATATCAATATCCTCTTTACTCATACGAGGCGCGGGTGAAGAGAGGCCCCATAGATAAGATAAGATAGTTCAGGGAGGGGGGGGGGGGGCCGAGACCAGTGAAACATTCCGCTTGGGGAGTACGGAATGGAGAATATAGGATAGGAGAGATACGCCGGAGAGATACGCCGGATCATCATTTCCAAGCTCACCTGCGGTCGAGTCCCGCAGCCGTCCGATGCCTTTCTTTCTATGCGATATATGCAACTAAACAATAGGGCCGGGCCGGGGAGTGCGCGGTGAGTGGGCCCCGCCCGGATACGACAGGAGTCGTCCGGGCCAATCCAATGAGAATTCCAGATACGACCCGAAATGCCACTTGAGATACCGGATACCCGGGAGGAGCATGAGCATACCCAGAGAGAGGGGGGGCCGAGATCATCTGATCATCTACGTAATCGTTGTTCTATGCATGATGGGGACGCCATATAGATATAGGGGGGGGGCGATCCTAGAACGGTATACGACCCCCGCCCCCTATCTCTTTCTATTGACGGACCCCCGGGCCATCGGGAGTCAATCACGCGGGCCTATCGGGAGCCCTATTGTTGTGTTTTTGATCCGTCCGCCATATGTATTATAGGGCAGGGCAGGGCAGGGCCGCGTTCGTTCGGTTCGGGACTCGCCCTTTGCTGGTACTGGTGTTGGTGTGGCTACCGTCGATAAATGACCTTCGGACCGGAACGGCATTTATGCGCGAGAGGAGGTCGGGGGGGAGATTCTATCAGTCATCTGAATTCGAGGAAGGAGCACTGAGCAATAGGGACTATCAACTCTTACTATCGAGTTAACATTGATTGGGGGACTATCAACTCTTACTATCGAGAACTCCCTATATATCCCCCATATAGAGAGAGGGGGGGCCCGCTGTCGCTCACCGCACTCACTTTGTTCCACATGCACGATGGCGGTTGGGCAATCACTTTTCAGTTGCTTTTGTCAGGTTTCGTCGGGTCGCGCCGAGCCGAGATATAATAGAGAGGGGGGGTCGAGCCTATCCATCTATCTCCCTCTCCCCTATATAGATAGATAGATGGCGGTCGAGAGCCTCCTATCCATCTATCTCCCTCGACCGACAGGGAGAGGGTTTCCCCATAGAGTTCTAGGCCTCCCTATCCCCTCTAAATTTACCAGGGGGGGGGTGCCGACTATACTATAGCCGACTCTAGAGAGTCGCCCCATATATAGATAGGGCGGGCTATATAGAGAGATGGGATGGCCTGTATATAGTTTAGTTGGCCGGCCCCCCCATATAGAGAGATGGGATAGATGGCCTCTCTATAGTATAGAGAGATGGCCCGCCCTCTATTTTCTTTTCTCCGGGGGTCTGGTCTGCCCATATAGATATATAGATATCTCTATATCTATATGCGGGCGGGCGCCAATTGAACTATATATACTATCGCTCACACCCCGAACTATAGATAGGGCGAGAGTATCTATCTATATCTGGACCCAAGACCCCAAGACAAGACCTATATAGATCAGATCTAGCTGCCCCCGCCCCCCATGGCGTTGGCACTCGGCCGAGCGCATGCTCCCTTAGTCGAACCGGAGAATATCGGGGAGCCTTCAGAATAGCTTCGCCCTCGGCGGTTGGTTGGCCCGCTCTACCCGGGGAAGAAACTACTCACTATCGAAATGAAAGACGATCGATTATCTACCCAAGGGGATAGAAGATCCCACATACGGAAAAAAGTCGCAAGGGGAGTTAAACCGAGTGGCATTGCAAAGGCATAGTGATAGTAGGGTCGGGATATCCCCGCCCTCCGGACCGGACGTGAAGGTCCCCCCTCATCCGGCTCTCCGCAGGGGAATCTCCACTCACTGCTTCCCCCGATATCCCCCCTCTGCCACATCATGGGGAGGTTTACAGGAGATCCCAGAGGCTCGCTCGGCCCTTCTCTATAGTTTCTGCTTGCTATAGCAGTCCGGCTGCTCCTGCCGAAATCATTACTATCCCCCGTGCTCTGGCAATTACGCTCCCTGGACTATTATAGTAATAGTAATGGTGATAGCCCCTACCCCTAGAATAGTCCTGTCCTATTGATTGACGACAAGATCCAAGCGAGATATAGAATGGAATGATGACGATGCACCCATCTCTATATATCTGACGAATGGATATGGGTCTTGTAATCCAACCCCCGAGATGGCTATATAGGCATCACCCGGGGCCCGGCATGGAATAGGGAAGAGAATGCAATGGGATGGTAGAGGGCTGCCTGCGCCCGCGATGACTGCCCCCTTGTCCATAGGGACTGGCATACTACCGCAGCGACTCCCGCTAGATAGCCGCTCCCCTATCTATATACTAGGGTCGCCTCGTGGAAGGAGGGGAATTCATTCACTTGCATTCCTGCTTGCATGCTGGCACTACTAGAAAGCTCCGGTCTTAACGCCCCCCCAGATCTATATCTCCGCCGAAGGAGAGTAGAGTCGGGTTTACCGTTTACCCACAACGGAGGAGCCACCCCCCCCCCCCTCCATAGAATAAATAGAGGGGTGAGGGGGCAGGCGGCCACGGGTTGTAACGCACTCCTCGCACGACGAATCCACTTTGAAGTTGACTCATTCGCTTGGCCAATTGCCGGAATGTGTACGAAATACCATAAGGGCCCAATATCTCAATAGCACCTTTGTCTGAAGCTTCGAATGAGACTTCGTATCCGAAACGCGGGAACGATCTGACTATGAAGTCATTGAAAACTTGATCGGGGAACCAGCGTTTATTTAAAGAGCAATAGAGTCGATTACCGGAAGTACTAGTTTGAAAGGCTCGTTGGAATTGATCCGCTACGAGATTGACATGATACGCCACGAAAGCACCTAAAGTACTAAACGGAATAGGCATTAGTTCGGTAATGGTTGGAGCAGCAAACTCGGATTCGGCGAGAATCTCATTTTTGGGTGGTACGGAAGGGGGATTGGCCCGGGAATTGGATAGGGGGTCAACGCGCTGCGGCTCAAGTGCCCTCCGAACCGCGCGAGATGGTCGCCTATTACACGGCTCACGAACTCTGCCTCACTCTGCATTGGGTTTGGGTACCTATTATTCGTTACTCGCTATTCGTTATCCGTCGGCGGCTCCGCGACCCCCTACCCAAATCAAATGATTACTAGTATTGGCTTGCTCGGGCGCTGTCGCTCACTGCCTGGTTGGTCGAGTGATGCCGATAGTGATGCCACCATCTATTATATACGTGATACAACCAGTCATCGGTCATATCACGTATAGAATGTAATGGATGGTCCCGACCATCGGGAGAGGGCGGCTATCGGCTATATAGAATAGAGTCGGCACCCCCTATAGAGATTAGATAGATGGCCCCCCTCCCCCTCCCTGAACTATCTTATCTTATCTCTCACCGGAATGAGCGATGCCCGGGACTCTAGAATTGGGGAAGTCTAGAGAGAGGGGGCCCTCCCGCCGACCACATTTATTTCTCCGGGAGAGTATAGGGAGGGGGGAAGCCAATCTCGCCCATATAGAGAGGGGGGGGCAGATCGGCGGTAGTATATAGCCATATAGAACTCTAGGGCATGGTAGGCTCGGCTCTATCTGTTCCCCGCATCTCCTATAGGGCCGGTCAAGCATTCCCTCCATTTCTAAATGAATGAATGTCGAGGTCCCCCTATCTATATTCTCTATGGGGCCCCCTATCTAGTTCTCTATATGGGGTGGGGGCACTCCCCCGCCCCTACCCTATATAGAGAGAGTGGAGGACCCCCTCTCTCTATATGGGGCACCCCCCCCTCCCTATATAGATCATAGATATGGCTGACCATCTATAGTTCTCTGGGAGGCCGAGGTCCCCTATCTAGAACTCTAAGATAAGATAGGAAGGGGTGGGGGCACCCTATATACAGATATGGCGCCCCCCTCCTATAGATTTTGATCTCGGCCATATCTATGATCTAATCTATAATAGGGGGGGAGGGGGGGGGGTCCCAGATAGAGATAGGGGGGGGGCTCGATTGCCATAGAAATCTATAGGGAGATCGAGGGCGGGCACTCCCCCGCCCCTCCATATATAGGCGGAGGGGGAGGGAGACACTCGCATTCCTTTTTGCTTGGGCGTCGGGATCGAGAAGCGAGTGGAGATAGGGGCCCCCACTGCCCACTGCCCACTGCCCACTGTATATATCTTATCTCTCCCGAGCAAAGCATAAATGCCATACGTAATTGGAATGCATCCTCGACCCCCCTCCCCTCTATATGTATGGGGTATGGGACGCGGGTGAGATGCTCGACCCCTCTCTGGTGGATGATCTCGACCTCTCCCGCCCATAGATAGAGATAGGGCCCCTTCTCCCCCAGCTATGAGCTCTAAGCTGTATATAGTAGGGGTAGGGTAGGCCGTCGGCTATATACTCTATATAGAGAGTGGGTGGCTATAGATAGAGATAGATTCATTATCCATATGGAGGGGGGGGGGCACTCGACTGCCCGGTGCCCCCCTATAGATATATGGCAGCCCTATCTATATATGGGTTCTAGATGGCGCTCCCACTCTCTCTAAAGTAAAGGTTAGGCCCCGGCGATAAGACGAGGCCAATTAAACTATATATACCACGCTCCCTCCCCCTCGGAAATGAGATATATGGCCGAACCTCTCTCTATAGAGTGCCGACCAGATCTATATACTATACCCGGCCTTCCTCCCCCATCTAGAACTATAAGATATCTGGGGGGCCACCTCCGCCTTATATAGATAGGGCCCTGCCCTCTAGATAAGATAGTTCGGGGGTCTGTCCACCGGTTCAAAAGATGCGGCCTCTATTCTATATGGCACTGTTCGCCCCTATCTATATATCTGTTCATAACCCAACCGGTTCATCCAGATATCCCAGCACTGCTCAGCTATGGATAGAATAGAGATATCTATCTGGGGAGCCCCCCCCCCTCTCTATTAGATCTCGGCTCCCCCAGATAGAGAGTCGGGCTTATCGGCCCAATCATTGAGACTTGGAGTTGGGGCCTATAACTCTATGGGGGCCCCATATCGTCATAGGGAGGGCCCCCCCTATATAGATTCTAGATATGGCCGGATAGATAGATAGAGATAGATAGGGTCGCCCCTGGCCAAGCCTATCTATCTGGGAGGAGGCCGAGTGCCGAGGGTCGAGTCTCCCTCGATCCATCGCCATATATAGATATAAAGGGTGCGTGGCATATGAAAGTTTTTATGGCCAATAGAACACATGTCTTCATGGCCCCGTGCCGCCTATTATCCGAACCGAACCGAACCGAACCGTAATATGTTATGTTCTGTTCTGCTCGCAGAAATCCTATCCATATATGGCATTCATTTATGCCCGCCTGGGCGTTGCCGGTCTCCCGGGAGGCCGAGCCATATATATAGATAGGCCCTCCCCCTCGCCCCTATACCCTCAGATAGAGAGAGGGGGGCCCTATCTCCCCTCTATTCTCTGGAGGGGGGGGGTCGTGAAAGATGCGGCCATATATAGATATAGATAGGCACTGTTCGATTCGTCTCACCGCTCTCTAGAAAGGTAGATGAACCTCAGTATATAGGGGGCCAGATAGATCTCTCTATAGAGTGGGTGGGGGTATAGAGAGATGGAGCCGAGATATAATAGAGAGGGGGGGGAGAGAGCATGAATGCCCGGTCGGATGCCGAGGCCCTCCCCCATATCTCTCTATATATCTATATAGATAGATAGCCCCAGATAGATATAGATAGGGCGCCCCCTATATAGATAGATTATTGTCCTATCCAATCCATATATGGGGCGGGGCGGGTCGCCTAGAGTTCTATGGGGGGCCCGCCCCTATGGAGAGAATAGGCCAACGGCCATGTAGTATCGGTCGAACGGAGAAGAACCCCTATCTATATGAGTGGTTGTGGTGTGGTTGACTATCTATCTATAGGGTAGGGGGACCTAAGCCATTCGGGCGCCCTGGAACTATAATAGAGTGGGGCCGACGATAGGTCATTGACCTAGACCTCTCCGCTATAGCCGCCCCTACCCCATAGATCTAGAACCCAGCTGGTCCTGAGCCTAGCCGACTATCCTTCGTCCAATCCCAATAGAGAATAGATATGGGGTCCGAGTATCATTGATCAGAGAATAGTCCACTTCACTATACGTGTAGTTGTAGTGTGGTCCACTCATGTTACGTATGTAGATGCCCACCCTATCCAACTTTGAGTAGCGAATCTAAGACTATATGGGATGCCCATGGGCTTTCTATCCATATAGAGTATACCGTACAGGGCTCCCCCTCCCCCTAGATATGGAGAGGGGATAGGAGATAGGAGCGCCATATATGTATATAGGGTGTCCAGGGGACTAGCGCCATATATTATCTATAGGGTGCCGAGTCTATAGATAGGGGCCACCCGAGTTCAGGCCGGGGCGGGGGAGTGCCCCAAGCCGAGTTCTAGGGTCTTCTCTAGACGCCTATCTAGATATAGTTACTAGATATATAGAAAGAAGAGATATATGGGCTGGGCAACGCTATCTAGACTCTCTGGGCAGTCGCTCTCTGGAGCGTATAGCCAACCTTGCCCCTGGCCGGGGTGGGGCAAACTCGTATATGGTATGGCCGCCGCCGACCCCATCCCCCATCTCTTCTATATAGATAGGCTAGATAGAGGGGGATTCTCGCTTTGATCCCAGCGGCCCCCCCCCCCCTGAACTCTATAGGGGAGAGAGAGGGGCCATAGAGAATTCTCTATATGGAGGGGGGGGGCCAGCTCAGTCGTATCACGTAGAGAATAGATGCAGATAGATGATGGATGATCAGATATGTAGATAGGGCCGCCCTACCGGACTGCCAGGGGTTGTATATAGATAGGGGCTCTCCCTCTCCCCCTCCCGCCCTATCTATATAGAAACGTCGAGTGCCATATAGCCGCGCTGGATCTCCTCCCCCTATCTATATATGACTCGGCCATATAGAGAGAGTGGGGGACTGTCTATAGTTATGCATGCTCGGGAGATCTATATAGAGAGTGGGGGCCGCTAGATCTCTATAGTCTAGGCTGCCCCTCGCCAGATAGATAAGATATAGAGAATACCGAGATAAGATAGAATAGAGAGGGCCCCCGGGGAGCCGAGCCTCTCTCACCCCCTCTATCTCACCCATATAGAGAGAGGGGGGGTGAGAGAGGGGAGAATACCGAGATAAGATAGAATAGAGAGGGGGGCTCTCCCCCCGATCGATCTGGGGGGGAGCCGAGCCCTCTCTCGCCCCCTCTCTCTCACCCATATGGGTGAGAGAGAGGGGAGGGGATAGAATAGAGAGGGGGTCCTAGAGAATACCGAGATAAGATAGAATAGAGAGGGGGGGGGGCCCTATAGATCCCATATAGAGAGAGGGGGGGCGCCCCACCCCTTCCTATCTTATCTTCTATATCCGGCTGATAGGGGGAAGATCGTCCGGAGAGAACCCAACTGTCCAGATCCAGAGAGAACCGAATATCTCTTTATTCTCATCTATAGATGGGCGGCCCTATCTAGAACTATCTATATGGAGGGGTCCCCTATATATGGCATCTATTATGTACGTGATATGACTGATGAATATAGGCGCCCCTAGAAATAGCTACTCTAGAGGCCCCCCCCCTCTCTATTCTATCTTATCTCGGCTCCCATATCTATATAGAGGGGGGAGAGAAGGGCTCGGCTCCCCCATATAGAGAGAGGGCCCGGTATTCTCTATATCTCGGCTCCCTATCCATATTCTATCTGGGGCTGCCCTCGACTGTATAGAGAGATAGATGGCCCCACCCCCTCTATATAGATCTGGGGGGATCTATATATAGCCGCCCTCGACTGCCCCCATATATAGATAGAGGGTACCCTCAGATATGGCGACGGCCGAGAGGTAAGAGCTATCCTCGGTCTCCCGGCCCCTTTTCTTAATAAGGTCGCCGGATAGAAAGGGGAGGCCCCGAGAGAACTATAGATGTCGGCGCGAGGTTCTCCCTCTCCCGACGCCCGACCCCCTACCTATCTCCCCTCTATTCTATGTTCTATGGAGGGCCCCCCATAGGGCCCCTATATTCTATTCTATTATATCTCGGCTCTCTATCTTCTATGGGAGATCAGATCTGGGCGGCCCCCCCCCTCCCCTGAACTATCTTATCCATCTGGCTATCTATCTGGGGGGTCTTTATATCTATATATGGCGCCCAGATCTCTACTCCCCTATACTCTATCTGCGGCGATGGTATCCCCATCTCTACTCTATATAGACGGGACGGGATCGATCCCCTATAGAGATCTGGATATGGGCAATCACTCACAACTCATATCATCGATCCCTCCAGTTAAGTTTCGATCGAGATGAGATATCTGGGGGGGCCAGATAGGGATATAATGGAATCGACTGAATGACCGCCATATATCTATATCCTTCCGCTTCCCACTGAACGGTACACATACCATATATCTAGATATAGGGCCGATAGGGCGAACGGTACACACACCATTCATAGATACCGGTACGGTCATCTAGATTGCAATTAAAAGAGCCTATCTATATCTGGGGCAGGTGGGCCCCCCTTCTCTATATAGGGGATATAGAGGGCCTATATAGAGATATGGGTGTGGTTAGGCAGGTGGGGTAGCTATATATAGTAGGGGACGATCAGACGCCATCCGTATATATATCTATATAGAGAGTTCACCCCTTCCATAAATGATAGGGCGGCTTCATCCCAACCCCCTATATGGTATGGGAGTGGGAACCATCCCTCGGCCTCTCTAGATATCGGAGCACATCCCTCATAAACTAGCCTAACCACACACCCACCGATGAACCCGCGGGGACACATCCCTCAGAAACTAGAGAGTGGGCCTCAGAAACAGTAGAGTGGGAACCCCTCAGCCCTATCCTATATATTGATAACCCCACCCCACCGATTCTAGTTGGCTCCCATCCGATCACAGAATATACCGATCCCAGCTACGCTACATAATAGATGGCCCCCCCCTCTCTATTAGATCTCGGCTCCCCCATCTATATATAGGGTAGGGAGGGGGGGTGCCCCATATCTGGATAGGGAACTATGGACTAGCTAGCTCTGTCTCTCATTCGAATCAATTGAGTGCCCGAATATTGAGCACCATTACGAATACCCTATATATCATCTGGGGGTGGCATCCATTCCATTATATACGTGATATGATGACGATTCCAGTCTCGAATCTAACATCACGAACTAATATAATATAATATAATATAATAAAGAGGCTCTATATGACTGTCACCCCCAACCCCACCCCCTATAGATCTTATCTGATCTATATGGCAGGGCAGTCATATCGGTAGCGACCCATATCTATCTATAGGGGAGCATATAGTAGAGAGGGCTTCTTCCCAGCCCTATATATAGAACTATAACTGTCACTAAATTCAATTCCTATCTCAACTGCAACTGGAATATAGATATTATTCATCCGGCTGTATAGAGGGTGATCGACCCCCTCTCTAGATATGGGGGGGGGCGGGACACGACACCTAGTGGATTAGTCACCATACCGTACCGGTTCTCCATTTGATATGAAGTTGGGCTCCGCATATAGGCATATAGTTATAGCTATAGTGGAGGTGGAGGGCCGCCCACTGTCTAGATAGGCGCGGGAGACTAGACTCTGGTGCAACCTACACCTAACTACCTACACCCATATCGTCATAGGGGCCCCCCCTCCATAGAATAGAGGGGCCCTATAGATATATCTTCTCGCCCCTACATATCTCATCTCTGGGGGGGGGGCGCCTCTCTATAGGTTCCCTCGGCCTTCCCATAGATAAGATCTCTAGGGGGGTGGGGGGGGCCTGCCTATCTATAGGACCCCACCCCTATATATAGATGTAGATGTAGTTAGCTTAGTTCTGAGCTATACGCTCCGTTCTGTATTTCGTAGTTCTTCGTATTTGTAGCGGCCAGCCCCAGAGAGATAAGATAAGATATAGAGAGAGGGGTGAGCGCAGCGTAGCGTAGCGAACCACTCAATTGATTTATCAATTGAGGGCCTCTATATCTGCACTCACCCGACGAAATCTAAAGAGGGTGAGGGCCCCCAATCTCTCTATCTGCCAGATCTGATCGATCGAGATCTCGATCTATAGAGAGGGGAGGGGAGGGGAGGGGCCCGCCCCTCTCTCTCTGGAGGGCCCCCAATCTCTCTATCTGAGGGTATAGGGGCGAGGGTGAGGTTGAATATCTATAGAGAGAGGGGGGATCTCACCAGATATGATATATAGAAAGGGGGTTGAATATAGAGAGAGGGGGGATCTCACCCGAAGCCCCTCTCTCTATATCTGGGTGAGGGGGAGAGGGGGCCGGTAGGGCGTGCTGGTGCTGCTCGACCCTTCATGCGATTGATAGATTCTACTGCAATGGTCCCTCGAATTCGGAAAGTAATGACCGGGATGGCCAACCCAATAGCGGATTCCGCAGCTGCCACCGTTAACACCGATAAAGCAAATGATTGACCCATCATATCATCCGGATAAACGGGAAATACCGAAGGGTTCAAATTGACGGCTGGTGACATTGATTCAATGGACATTGACATAATAGTAATATTCCGCCTATTTGGGGAGATTCCCCGAATACCCGAGAGGGGAATGATCATAGGAAATGTTGAATATTTGACGAGATCCATTTCGGGAACGTGGAACGGAGGGGAAATTCCGGAGGGGACTTGATTCTGAATTCGAAATCGATCACCGGGGCCCGCTCTTCTCTTCCATGCCGTGTCCCACTCCCGGGGGCCGGCTCCGCTTCTCTGTCCCGGATGGATGCTTGCGGCGATCTGTGATTGTCTCCATAGATGGATCGATCTATGATCGACGCAACGGTCCCCAACCCACCCACCCAATATTGATCTTATCTTCTCTTCTCTCTCTTTATTACACGGCCACTCTTTGCTCTTTCTTTTTGCGGCCAGTCCATCTTCGTAATCATACTATACTAGTCCATTTCGTTTCAGCAACTCCTTCCCTCTCCTCGCCGAGAGGGAGCCGGCGACGATCCGGGCGGCGGCTTTTTTCGAGGACCAGGACGATTATCCCCCCTTTCCGATAGCAACCGAGTTTACGTCCATCCCTGGTCGGGTACAGTTCCCTTTCTCTTCCTCGCCTTGTAGCCGTCACCCGAATCCGCGCAAGTGTGTCTGCACCCTGCCCCGAATTCTCAGAGTCGGACCCCTGGGAGCACCCTTTCCCGCATATCCATACAATACTCAAGTAGGCGGGGCGTGCGAGGTACCCACTACCCCGGAGTACCCCACGATCCCAAGACATAGATGGATGTCGGTTCGGGAATGCTATGCCTACACACAAGACTACCCTTCTTCCCGAGAGCTTCGCGGGGGACCGCCCGTGGGGGGTTTACTGCACAAGGCTCCTGCAGAGGGAGAAGCTCCCAGCGAATAGAAGGTGCTCAGCTCCGCACAACATAGGGATTAGCACGCTTTCGGGAAAAACATGGAATAGTAAAAGATCCGGCATGCGAAACACGGCGATCATGAGAAATTCGCGAATTGGAAATACTATAACATACTCTTTCCCATAACTTTCTATACTGGACCAACCCACTAGAATGCGAATAGGGATTGGAAATGTGGTCAATACCACAAAGAATGAGGGGATACCATCTAGACCCATGTACAAATTGATGTTCTCATGAGGAAGCCATCGAATGGTTCCCACGAATTGGAATTCGGCCGTGGAGGAATCAAATTGTATCCGGAGAACGAGGGAGTACAAGAAAGTGAGGGGAGAGACGCACAGACCAATGAATCGTATCAATCGTATTCTTGAGTTTGGAATGAAGAGGAGGATAATGCTCCCCAGCACGGGACACGGAATCAGACCACTCAGATCGGAATAGCATTCACGAAATTGCCGTAACGTAGAAACATTGGGGGGATTCGTTGGCAACACAACAGCAGATGGGGCTCCCAACACGAACGGAGGAGTGATGGGTTCCTCCATGTTTGTCTCGATAAGAGTCTGAGGCAAAACGATAACCCTTCCTTGAAACTTGAATTCGATCGGAGTTCCTCAACCTCCTCGACCCCCCCCAATCAATGATCAATAGGTGGGCGCCCAAACCCCCTTCCTGAACTATCTTATCTTATAGTTCTAGATAGGGGCCCTCGACCATCTATAGAGAGGGGGGGGGGGCGGTCGAGTCCTTTCCCGTTGGCCTATATCTATAAGGGTCCCTAAAGGCCCTACGTACCTCTCCCTCCTTCGTCGCATAAATGCCCGCCCTTATGCCTCCTTATGCCTAAAGGCTCGACCTCTCGCCATAGATTTTCTTTCTATAGGGTGCTCTCGCCTATATATCTAGGGGCCCGGGCCTCGACCCGGGTCGAGCCATCCATCCATTATATACGTGATACGACTGATGACTGATATCACGTATTGTATCAATCACGTATAGATAGATCTCTATTTCTATATATCTATCTAACGGATGTATGGCCCTATTCATATATGGCTCGACCATCGGGAGAGGGCCGGGGGCCAGGCCCCTCTCCCGACGCCTCTACTCACCAGATAGAGAGAGGGGCCCCTAGATCTATAGGCCATCGGGAGAGCACCTATAGAAAGAAAATCTATGGCGATAGCCTCGACCGCCCACCGGGGGTGGGCCCTATCCATATATGGGGGCCCTATCTAGAACTATAAGATAAGATCTATATAGAGGGGGGGGGGGGGGGTGCCTCTCCCCTTATATAGATCTTATCTATCTGGTCGAGTGCCGACGTCGCCCCATAGATAGAATAGAGAATAGGGCTCTTCCCCCTCGATTCCCCCTCCCTCTCCCCTAGCTATATGGTATGGCGACGGCATATAGAGCTTGCTTTAACTGGCGCCATATCCATATAGTTAGATAGGGCCCCACCCCATATATAGAACTTCTAACTGGCGACCCGATAGGGGCCCCCACCCCAATATAGAGTCTAGATAGGGGGCTCTTCCTCGACCCCCCCTCCTCTCATTCAGAATTCTAGATAGGGGGAGATCGGGGGTGTCCATCGAGTAGAGAGCGGCCCCTATCTATATATGGGAGAGCTGTCCGTCAATCAAGTGAAGAGAGATCCCCGGCCCCGGCTATATATGATATGGATAGTTTCCCCTATCTAGACTCCCCTATCTCTAGTTCGGGGGCACCCTGAACTATCTATTCTCTATGGCGAGGTCATCCATTATAGACGTGATAGATATCAGTCATCAGTCGTATCACGTATATAGTATAGAGAATGGATGGCCCTGAACTATCTGCCCTAGATATAGAGAGATCTATATGCCTATATATCCCCTATATAGAGAAGGGGGGGGCCGACCCTATCTCTATATGGGCACTCGACCCCCTCTATCTCTAACTATATGGGGTTGAGGAACTATGACTATATAGGCCCCGCCCCTATAGAGAGATCTGGAGGGGGGAGGAGGGGGAGGGGGCTACTTAAGCCATCTATCTATAGTTCAGGGTTGGGGCCCTCTATATAGATAGATGGGGAGAGGCCCCCTTTCTATTTCAAATAGATATATGATGAGGGGGGCGTTGAATCCGTATATAGGGGAGCATCAAATGCCCCATATATGGATGGGGTCCAGTCGTATCACGTATAGAATGGAATAGATGATGTGTGATGGATGATGGATGATCAGATATGTAGATAGGGCCGCCCATCCCATATATAGATAGGGGCCCTCCTCTGGTCTATAAACGGGAGAGCACCCTGAACTATAGATATGGCGACCCCCTCTATTCTATCTATATGGGGCCTGAACTCCCCCCGCGTAGTGAATAGATAGAGAGATAGGGCCACTCGATTCCCTCTATATAGAGCCTATATATCCCATCTGACGAGGGCCCCCTATCTCTGCAGATTGATCTCTCTATTATCCTCTATTCCCCCCCTCTAGATCCATGGGGGAGAGAGGGGGCAACACATTCATTGGGTTAGCCAGATCTCTATAGATGGGGCCATCTATCCCCCCCCCTATAGATAGATGGGAGCCGAGATATAATAGAGAGGGGGGGGGATAGAGATTCTTTACCCCCCTATCTCCCCCCCCCTCTATATAGATATGGGAGAGAGGGGGGCATTGACCATCATATGGGCCCTCCTCCCCCAGCTATATAGAAGCTAGAGTAGAGGCGTCGGGAGCCTCCAGAGTTCAGGGCCCCCCTCTCTATCTAGATGGGAGAGTTCAGGGCCGCATTGGTTAGTCCAGTCTACTATATAGAGAGAGGGCCGGGCGAGCCCCGTCTATGTCTATATAGAGAGGGGGAGCAAGTTCTAGATATAGGGCTCACCCGCCTCCACTCCCAGAGAATAGAGATAGAGGGGGGAGGTTGAATAGAGAGAGATGGGGTAGGGCACACAGAATCCCGAATCTCGGTCGAGGGAGTTAAGATCGTCACTACCTTCTCTCTCCTTCTCTACGATTGCAGATCTCTATATATCTATAGGGCGCCCCTATCACCTCCCGACCCCATACCATATAGAGGGCCTATCTCTATATGGGCCCCTATCTCCCATAGATAGAGAGGGCCCCAGTCAACTCTATCTGCCAGATTTCTATAGAGGGGCCCCCCCCCGACTAGAGATCTGGGGAGGGTGAGGGGGGGCGAGGGCCCCCTCTCTCTCTATGGGATAGATAGAGATAGGGCTCTGATTCTAGATAGATGGCCCGTATAGGTATAGGGCCATTGTAGAGTTCAGGGCATCTCCAGCTCGGCCCCGGCCATCGGCCCTATCTATAGAACTCCCCCTATATAGATAGGCGAGGGCCCCCTATCCCTATGACGATGTGGGGGTGGGGGTGGGGTCTGGGGTGGGGGTGGGGAACGGATCGAAGATTGACCCCCCCCCTATCTATATATCACTAACGACCTCTCTATTCCCTATCTATTCTGATCTGAACAGTGACGCCCCCATATAGATAGAGAGATAGGGCCACCGCATCTATCTATAGAAAAGGGCAGACCCCATAGATCCTATCCCCCTCGGGGGTGAACGGATGCACGCACCTCCCACTGAAGACTACTGCCTCACCCCTGGGCGCCTATATGGATACAGGGGTACCCAACCCTTCTCCCTCATACTCAAGATTCTCACTCAGGATAATGAAGGCACTGGCTGGCGGGCCCCTATCTATATATGGGTGATGGTGCTCTCGACTGAGATATACGACTGACTCTCCATAGTCCGCAACTAGAGACTGCAAGCGGGCTATAGATTCTCTATTCCTTGTTCGGTTCAAGAGATATATATAGATCTATATATATAGAGATCTATATAGAGATCTATATTAGGGCGAGTCTCCCGACGGCCATAGATATCGAGAGCCTACTGATGTCTCTCCTTCTCCCCTTCTCTTCTATATAGAGGCAATCCGATCTCCCCCTAGAATAGATAGATAGATATGGGCCCTCTCCCGAGCCCCCATATCTCTCTAGGGGGGGTGCAGACCCATCTATAGAGAAGAGATCTGGGTGGGGCCCCCCCCCTCTCTATTCTATCTTATCTCGCCATATAGATAGTTCAGGGCTCCCCCCATCTATATAGATATAGAAGGGCTCGGTATTCTCTATATCTCGGCTCTATATCTGGGCTATATAGAGTCCCCCGACGGCCCCAGATAGAGAGATTCTAGAGAAATGGCTGGGGGAGGAGGGGGAGGGAACTCTAGATACATGAGGGCCCGTATAGGTATATAGAGGGTGCCGACGGGCCCAGGGACTATAAGGCTAGATGCCTATCCCTATCTAAAGTAGCTTAGCCCCATCTAGAGTTCTCCCGGGAGGCCGAGGGGGAAGAGCCTATAGTTCTTTCTATCTGGGGGCTTTTCTATCTGCCCTATCTAGATCAGATATAGGGTGAACTCTATCTAGATGGGGGCGCCTACGTTCTATCTGGACTGGAGAGGAGGCCGAGAGCTAAGCTGCTATGGATAGGAGTTATAGTTCTCTCGGCCGCTGATCCGGGTCTGATCCAGGTATAGAGGCCGCCCCCCGGCCGGCTGATAGGGGCGCCCCCAATAGAATCTATATCCCCCTATCTATAGAATCTATATGGGAGAACCCAACCGAACCAGAGGCGTATGGATATAGGGGCATCAGTAGGCTCAATGTTCCTAGATTCCAGTTGGTGCCCCAGATAGCACTCGACTATCACTCTCTATAGCACTGGGCACTCGACTATCACTCTCTATAGCACTGGGCACTCGACTGAACCGAGGTTCCTACTCTATACGTAACATGACCTGACCCGACCCGACCTTCTCCCTTCTCTATATGGCATGGCCCACTGCCCCACTGAGCTATATGGAGTGTATAGTCGGGGTCGGTTGGAGATAGGAGATACACGGAATAGAGATGGGGACGAGCATGAATGAATGTATGGTTGGATCACTCGACTTACGCTCCGCTCCCCCTCTATAGTGAAATAGATGGCAGATATCTTGTCATGGGCGCCCCATAGAGAGTATCCCCCCCCCCTCTCTATTCTATCTTATCTCGGCTCCCCCAGATCCAGATATAGAGAAGGGGGTGTAGATATATCTATCAGAGAACCCTCCCCCTACCCCTCCCCCTCTATATAGATCACGAAAGGGCAGCTATAGAATCTATATAGATAGATATAGGGGGGCGCTCTCTATACTCTATATGCTGTCGGCGCCCTCTATACTCTATAGGGTCTATGGGGTGGGGGCCCTATCTCTCTATGGGGGCATGCCCTGATGTCGCCTATCGATTGGGTGCCGACTAGAGATAGTCCCCCTCGACTGTATAGATAGATGGCCCCATCCCCATCTATCTATAGAGATCTGGGCGCCATATATAGATATGAAGGGACCCTCAAATCAATTGAGTGAAGGCCCTCTCCCCCTCCCCGATCTGGGGACCCCTACCCCTACCCCTATATTAGAATAGAATAGAATGGAATCCGATCGGCGCGCGCTCATCTATACAATATAATATCGTATCGTAATGACCCGTAACAGGAATATCGACCGAAGGATGTATGCTCGATGACTCCCCGCGGCCTCCCCGGGTGCATGCTGGGATGTACCGATATGACATGGTGGCATCGCCCCTCCCCCCTCTATGAAAATGAAAGAGGATCTTCCGTTCGACCTATATAGATATAGATATTCTCTATCCATTCTGGTCGAACGGGGAAAAGGCGCTCTAGCCGGCGATCTTGAGTTATGGGCAATCTCACTATCTATATAGAGGATTGTTGATTGTAGCTCGATCATGTCAGTGGCCTTCTCAGGCCCTCAGCCGATGGAGATTAAACCCATATCATATATAGATAGGGGGGATCACTTGAATCGGCCCGCCCCGCTGACTGCTTTGACTCGATATGGCGATATGGTATTATAGGTATAGGTCGGGCGAGTATGCCGCCCTGTGACCACTCGTACACCGGGCCCGATACCGAAGCCACTCCCAAGGCGTAAGGCGGCGCGTCGAATAGACGGAACGACGATGCCTCTCTCTCTTCTATATAGATGGGCCGGGTTAGACCCGGAAACCGGTTAGCCCCCGGTTGCAGAACAGATCCGGATGGCGGTGAGCCGTTAATAGATAGTGATGGCACCACGCGGTGATACGACTGATCTATCTATCTATCCAAAGGAGTGATACGACTGATGACTGATATCAGTCATCATGTTACGTATGTATAGAGTATGGATATAGAGTATGGACTGCATCACTCTAGTCCCCCATACCATAGAGTATGGATATAGAGTATGGACTGCATCACTATAGGACTAGACATACATATCAGTCTAGTCGGGAATGGATGGACTGCATCACTATAGGACTAGACCCGTATGGCATAGCATCACTGCATCAACCACTCGGCCGATGGGTGTTACGTATAGACCGCATCACCGCGAAAAAAAAAAGAAACAGGGGATGGGCGAATCTGGAATATACAACTCTAGGCTACGGATGGGCATCACTCACTTCACTGGAGGGCCGAACTCTAGGCGGGGCTCACGGGTTTCATGTATATAGAGAGGGCACTATAGTATGGCACTATAGTCTGGTTCTGGCATCACTCACTTCACTAGAGGGGCGGACCACCCGAGACAACCACTAATCCACCCTACCACCATTGTTACGAAACCACCGCTGCCGCCGAGCAGCACTAGATCTATATTAGATCGATCCCTACCCCCGAATCCCCTCGAGTGATTGAATCCGCCTATATATAGATAGGGGGCGGAAGCGATGAGGATTGGATTGAGCCGGACGGAGAGGAATACCAGATCTGAGATGCGGACATAACGAGCAGATAGAGAGATGAGAGATGCGGACATGGCCATATAGAAAATCTAGAAAGGGGCGGGGCGGAAAGATATATCAGTCTTCGTGAGCCCCTATAGTTCTATGTATGGCGGGTTACGGGTTCTAGCAGTGGCAGTCCCGCATATACTCCATTCCCGTATTCCCGATCAACACTGCGTCCGGGGCCTCGGCACCGCGAAAGAAATAAAATAAAATAAGATAGATAGAGAAATTCCTCTACCTCTACTCGTGTCCGAACTCAACTGACTCTCGACTGGGACGATTCGACAATAGGATCGATCTGTCCCCCCCCCTATAGATAGATGGGAGAGATCTGATCTCATCTCGGTTGAACCGGGTTGGTTGAATATATCTATCTGGGGGCTATGGCTATACTCTATATATAGTTAGTCGGCACCCCTTCTATATATAGATAGATATGGCGCCCCCCTCTAGATCTATGGCCCCCCTATATAGAGAATTGGCGGGGGGGCCTCCCAGATAAGATAGTATGGCCTCCCCTCTACTAATGAACAAAACAGGGGCGGCTATGTTCTATATATGGAGAGTTGGCAACGGGAGAGCACGGAACGGCCATATAGAGATATAGGCACTCGGCCGACAAGATCGGTCAGATGGATGATTCCCGCCAGATAGAACTATAGGGCCGGAAGGGACTACTGGAAGGACAATACTCCCCCTCCCCCAGCCGAGCCGATCGGCCTGTTGGTTGATTGAGCTGGGGCCCCTATATCTATATGGCGTAGTGAACGGATAGATAGGGAAGATATAGAGAGAGGGGGTCGCTTGCAAGAATTGAGGCCCTTCACTACGCTACGCTCACCCTAGAGTTCTATATGGCTGAAGGGACTCTCTCTCTAGTCTAGCCCCTCACCCCTATGGGGGCAGATATAGATAGAGGGCCCCTATCTAATATATGGTATGGTATGGTATGGTATGGTATGGTATGGTATGGTATGGTATGGGGGAGACTATCAGGCTATCGAAACTCTAGATAGCCGTGCGCCGACGGGAGCTATATAGAGTATAGTCGGCACCCAGATATACGGCGACGGCCTACCCTACTGATATGTAGTATAGCCGGACAACTCGGGGGCATCTAGAGCCCCCATAGAACCCTTTCTATAGAAGGGGGCCCTCCCCTCTCTCTCTATATGGACTGATGGGCCCTATCTCCCCTCTATTCTATGGAGGGGGGGGGGGGGCGATAGGCTAGATATCTAGATGGGGGGGCAACTATAGCTATCTATATAGGGTCGGGCCGGATCGCTGCCCTATCTATATATTCGTTTCGACTGAAGCCAGTTCTAAGTTCGGGGAGGGGATCGGCTTAGAGGAGTCTTATAATCTCGATTCTCGTCTTATAATCTCGATTCTCGTCTTGTCCCCCTCATCTATATACCGATTCTCGTCTTGGATCTATATGTCATTCCGATTCTCGTCTTATGATGATCTATAGTTCGGGGCTGGGACCCCTATAGACTATTCTATCTGGTCAGTCGTATCACGTCTCTATCCTATCCCATCCATAGTTCAGGGGTAGGGGTGGCGGCTATATCCATATCCCAGATCCAGCCCCTATCTGAATGAGAGGGGGGGGGCCGGGCCAACCAACTAGAGAATATACAGTCGAGGGAAGACCTCGATCTATCGCCGGTGCATAAATGCAGCGTAGAGTAGGGAGATCTATAGAATGGGGCCCCCTATCTAATCTCTAATCATGGTGACCCAACCAGAGAGAGAGAGGGGCTATATCTCGGCTCTATAGATACAATAGATATATAGGGGCGGGGGGGGGCTCCCCCCCTATCTCTATATGATATCTTAGAGATATAGCCCTATACTATATATCTCTGGGGGGGGCTCGGCTCTCTATTCAACCTCGCCCTCCCCAGATTCGCCTATGCCTATATAGAGAGGGGGGGCGCCATATTGAATTCTATATAGGGTGCCCCCCCCCTCTCTATATAGATAGACTAGATAGTTCAGGGGCGGCCCCCTATCTATCTATATGCTCCCATATCTATATAGGGGGAGGGCCCTATCTAGATATGGGGGGGCCCTCTATAGAGAACTAGAACTAGAGGGTGCCGACTCCCATATATATAGAGGGGCCCGGTCAAGAGCCCCTCATCTATATCTAGGCACAGTCGGGCCATAGATCTACCATATAGAGAACCATGAGACTATAGTGATGCAGCGATGTCTCTATATCTAGAGTGCTCCCATCTATCCACCATACCCAACTATATAGAGGGGGGGCGCCCTATCTATATATGGGGGGAGGTGATGCAGTGATGCCGCGTGCTCCCATCTATCTACCATGCTGTAGATGCCATACCATGCCATAGTGATGCCGCTCTCTACTCTATATACGGAACATGATTGGCAGTTCAAGGAGATCCATCCGGCCATCCAACCATCCCATACCATACCCATATGTAGATGCTATAGTTGTATGGGTATGGCGACTCTCTATATACTATAGATAGTGATGGACTATAGTAGGCGCTCGTCCGATAGGACCCCTAGATATATAGGCCCTATGACGATATGGGGGCCCCTATCTAGATATGGGGAGATATAGAAGAAACATTGTATCTAGAATCTCACAATCAGATATATAGGAGAGGTGAGAGGGGGGGGCCCCCTCTCTATAGATATATGCCGAGGAACAATTCTATTTTGCTGCCATCTATATAGGGGGGCCCCAGATAGAGTATAGGGTCGATTGAGTCAATGCGATACAGTAACTATTCCGAACCAACTGGACCATTCTATAGAGAGGGGGGGGTTCCCGAACCAACCTATTCGTAGACTGGGATGGATAGTGATAGTGGCCTACCACATGAACTCTTCCACCATTCCTTCTTGGATAGATAGTGGCCGAACCACCATTCTCTCTCTCTTTCCGATACAGTAAGCCACCGAATAGATAGGACTGAACCAACCACCTATGCCGGGATGGCATTGATGGATAGTGGCCAGACTATTCCGAACCTGTAGATGGATAGTGGCACGGGATCTATATAGATATCTGACGCCACCAACCACCAAATATGCCTGAGAGGGGATAGGGATAGGACTGACGACTGACTGAACTAACACGTGACTACTCGGATAATCGGCACTCGCCATATAGATAAGATATATAGGCGGAGAATCCATTTATGCCCTCAACCTATCAACTATTCCCCTATATACATATGGCTCAAATGTTCTGTTTGTTATATCTATCGACTGGCCTCATAAACTATAGATGTTGGCCTCATAAACTATAGATGTTGGGGCCTATAGATGACTGATGATATTACATAGATAATAGAATAGACTCGACCGGATCGACGTCCGATAGATAAGATTCTACGCCCCCCCCCCTCCCTCCAATATTGGATTGGACCCTCTAAATAGATAGATAGGGCTGGGGGGGGTTGACCTACCTATATAGAGAGGGCCCTATATCTCTATAACTTCCATCGGTTCATCAATATAGTGATCTGATCCTATATCGATTGATTGATTATCTCATTCTATGGTGTTGGTCAGGGCCCTCTACCTCTCTATATATCTTCAATAGATTGTGAGATTCTAGATACAATGTTTCTCTATTGTATCTGCCCTATCTCCCATAGAGATCTGGGGCTCCCCCCCTATCTCTATATGATATCTGCCGGCCCTGAACTCTCTGCTCTATAGGGGGTGAACAATCGGATCCCTCTATATATAGATAGGGTGGAATATAGATCTATATATCTATATAGAGATATATAGATCTATAGATCCTATCTATATATGGGTCCTATCTATATATGGGTCCTAGTGGCCATCTATCTATATCTGCCCCCCCTCTCTATAGATATGGCAGTGGTACAGATGAGTGGCCTATATAGAGAACTGTCCCCCCCCTCTCTATAGATATGGCAGTGGTACAGATGAGTGGCCTATATAGAGAACTGTCCCCCCCTCTCTATAGATATGGCAGAATAGAATCATTAGAGTGGGAGTGGTCCCATCATGTTACGTCCCATCACTAGTATGTTATGTCATTAGAGTGGTCCCATCACTAGTTGGGCCTATATATATATAACTGTGACGTCCCATCATGTGATGCTCATCAGTCCCATCATGTTACGTCCCCCCGGGCAATGAAGCCCATATCTCTCCATAGCCCGGGAGGACGAGCATATATATAGATAGGGGCCATATAAAGAATAGATATATCTTGACACCCGGGGAGAACCGGTAGAGTGTGCCGGTAGAGTGTGTCGCGGTAGAGTGTGTCGCGGTAGAGTGTGTCCACCAATGCATGCCCATCTAATCTCACCAATCTATCTGGTAGAGTCTGATCCGCCATATCTATATAGAGGGGTGTGTTGGTGAGGTTGCGTCTATGACTTCTCTAATCCCCCCCCGGGTCGATATCTATATAGGGCCGATATCTCAGTTGAGATATCTATATAGGGCCAGATATGTAGATAGGGCCGCCCCCCCCTCTATATAGATGGGGGAGTCGAGTGCCAACTAGATATATAGATAGCCGCCCCCCGGTATAGAGGAATTGAAGGCCTTTGCCTTTAATATATTGGTGTAGGTACCTTCGTATCACGTATATAATAGAATGGCGGATATAATCAGTGAGGTGAGTGCCAACCCCTATATATATGGCGTGAGTCCTGTAGAGTTAGTTGCCAACCTGACCTGTATATCTGCCAACCTTCGTATCACGTATATAATAGAATGGCGGATATAATTAGTGAGTGCCAACCTATCTATCGAGTAGATATAGATATAAGGGGGGGGAGGGGCGGCTATATCTAGTTTTTTTGGGAACCCATATCTATATAGAGGGGCTGCTCTCCCGATCTCCTCCCTCTACTAATATATATATATATATATATAGATATCTTATCTAAGATTCTCAGGGGCGACTCTCTCTATCCGGAGAATGCTGCCCTCTATATAGATATCTGTCTGAGATCAAGAAGAGTCGTGTTCACCCGGCCTAGATATAGGGAGAAAGGGCCCCATATATAGAGAGTGCCGGGGAACGGGGGGGCGTGCATCCCCATGTATATAGAGGGGCCCCCATGTATATAGAGGGGGATCTATGGGGGTTTGTCCGATGCGTGCGGTTCATCACTGTTCCCTATATATAGATATGGCGCCCCTATCTAGAGTTCTGTTCACGTCCATCTAACCGGTTCATCCAGAATCAATCTTATAATGGTGGGACACTGCTCAGCTATGCCCTCTCATTTCGAGGGGGGGGGGTAGGCCAATATAGATTTCATATCTGGGGCGGGGGAGAGCCGTTCCCCCATATCTATATAGGGGGCCCCAGCACTTATAGTTCAAGCCATATAGAGAGGGGGCCCCATATCTCTATATCTGCCTATATATATAACTGAGGCCGAGGGTATCGATAGATCGAGGAGGGGGAGGGCCCCCTATCTATATATGGGGCACCCTATAGATAGATATGATATGGCGCCCCGGCCAGCGGCGCCCTATAGATATGGGTCTGGGCCCGCCAACTCGCCTAGCCGCCACCCCGTATATCTATATCTCGGCCCTCGGGGCCCTATAGATATATGGGGGCATCTAGAGTCTAGTCTAGGCCCCCCTATATCCACGCCCCCATACCATACATATATAGGCCCGCCCCGCTATATATAGCCAGGCCATCTATCTATATAGGGGGTTGGGGCCCGATGGGGAGGCCCTCCCCTCTATTCTATGGAGGGGGGAGGGCCCCTATCTATATATGGGGCACCCTCTAGATAGATAGATATGGAGATATATAGATAGGGCAGATAAGATATATAGGGATCTACAATCTATTTATAGGGTGCTCGGGAGGTCTATATAGGTATATCTAGAGAGTGGGGGGCTACTATAGAGAGGATGCCCCCCCCCTCTCTATAGATCTCGGACCCCCCCTATATAGAGATGGGATCCCCCCCCCGCCCCTATATATCTATTCTCTCTACTATAGAGAGGGGGGGCCCCTATCTATATATGGGGCATTTCTGTTCCGCTTGGGAGGATCTATATAGAACTGGGGGGAGGATAATTCTCTATAATTGGCACGATAGGCCTGATCCGAACCCCTTTCGTGAATCATGCGTGTAGCCATATTGATGAATCACCATATAGATAGAGGGCGGCCGCCTGAATATAGACAACTGGCCCGGCCCCCCTATCCATATCTATATCCGTCATAGTCGATTGCCAGCCCCAGCCCCCCCTATATATAGATATCTTATTGATTGATTGGCCAAAAGATCTATATAATACCTCCATTCGATGCCCCGGGTCAAGATTTCTCTTGCCCACCGGAACAAGATTGATCAGAAAGCGCCCCCCCCCTCCCCTCCCCTCCCCTATAGAGAGATGGGAGATGGGAGATCGATATATAGACCATCGGTCTAGTCTATAGTCGCACCAAAGGGCATCCATCGGCTCCCTATTAGATAGAGAATCTATATCGGCCCCATCCCCATCCCTATCCCCCACCCCATATATAGATAGGGATATCTCTCTATAGGGCCATATATCTAGATAGGTAGGGGCCGACATATAGATATAGATTCTTGGCTTCCCTCGGTCCCATATCTTCTCTATATAGGGGACTAGATCTATATAGCCAACCACCAACCAACCATATATAGCCTAGCCTAGCCTAGCCTAGCCTAGCCTACTCTCGACACTATAGAGAGTAGAGTCCCTATACCCTTACCCTCATTCATGCAACCATATATAGATAGGCAGCCGATGGCCCATCTGGGGCCGGGCATAGCATATAGTCCCGTCGGGCCCATCCCATATAGTTAGGCTCAACCAGATAGATAGGGCGATCGAGTGAGTGCCTACTATGCCCCTATCTATCCGGGAGTTCTCCGTCTGTAGCCAATGCCATTAACCGCCTAGAGCGAGTGAGGAGATAGATAAGACTAAGGTGGCATAGTTTGTACTATAGCTAATGCGCTTATCCACCCACCTATCTTCTCGAGGTAGGGAGAGAATATCAAAGATATTTTTCAAAGACTCGGGCCTATATATATAGAGAAAGGGCCTCGGCTATATACCGAGTTGGATGGATGCATCGATATACCGGGATATAGATTCCGTATGTAATATAGGATAGGAACCGAAGCAACCCCTATCTATCTATCTATCTATATGGCGGGAAGATATATACGGTGAATTCAACCCCTATCTCTATATGGTATGGGCCGTATTAGGATTAGATAGGCCTACCACCATATAGATATATAGGGGGTCAACATAGATTATGGAGTGGTAATAGCCCCATATTATCACCCCCATAGATATATAGGCGAATAGAATTCCCATCTATATAGAGGGGGGATCGGGGATCGACTCGGCTATCGCGTCGCCGGGGACGGATCGGTTGGTTGGTCTGGTACAACACCGCCGATAGATATAGAGGGGGCCCGGCCGACAGCACCGCATGAATCACGAGGGAGCGACGATATCCCCATGCTCGCCCACTCTCACTCGATTCCCCGGCCTCTCTATAGAGATGTCGGGGCCCTAGCCGCCATTGATTCCCCCATATGGAATAGAATACGCCCTCGCCCCCGTTGGAACAGTCGGATCGGTACCCGTAGATATTGATAGAGCCCCGTAGATATTGATAGAGCCCCAGATCTATATGGGAGATAGGGCCCCCCCCCAACCCAATATAGATTATGATATCTAGATTCATTCTAGATATATAGAGAGGGGCCCTCTCTATATATGCGCCTCCGCCGCTTCAGCACCATCTGCTCCCCCCGGTTGATCAACTGTCTGCTCCCCCATATAGATATATAGGGCTCCGATCATCTCCGCCCTATATATCTCTCACGGCATCCGCCCGTCCGATCCAATCGAACGAATATATAGGGCCCCGGCATGGCAGATGCTTCATTCGTCCCCCCGTCGTGACAGGCGCCGGATTCCCAGATAGAATATATAGGGCATCGCCACACCCTCCGAGATCTCCAGTATTATTTGCCCCCGCTGCTCCTACTCATATCCCCCTATATAGAGAGGGCCCCGGCTATATAGAGTAGGAGATATATCTATATAGGGCCATATCTCTCTATATAGGGGCATTCATGTAGCTGCGTGCATCACCGACAAGTTCTATATGGATTCCTCTAGAGCAGCATTGATTAGATCTATCTAGATGGGGGGTCTGGGTCTATATAGATAGGGATAGGGCCACCCGAGTCTCCCCTATATCCATAGCCCGGAGGTTGAGCAGGGATCGGCCCTATCTCTCTATATGGGAGAGAATATCTATCTATCTGGGGCTCTCGAGATCTATCTATCTCTATATATGGGGCGGGCGCACTCGACTGTACTCGACTCTACTCCCCTATCTATATATGGGGGCGCCCCGGCTGTCAAGAGAGACTTCGGGCCCCATCCCCATCTATATAGCAAGAGCACTCGGGGCCTTCCTTCAATATTCAATAGGGATGACCGGTCATTCCATTTCTATTCATGCGGTCGAGCCGGGGATGTCGGCGACATGCATCGATCGTTATTAGTATAGATAGGGGCCCTCTCTCTCTCTATAGTAGGCCGTCGCCCCCCTCCCCCCCTCTCTATAGATCTTATCTTATCCTGAACCCTATATATAGATCTGGGGGTGCCCCATATCTATATAGGGGAACTAGATATAGCCGCCACCCCGGGCAGTTAGATATAGAGGGTCTATATAGAAACCCCTACGTATAGAATCTAGAATCCTCTCCCGCTGCCATATATATATAGAGGGCCGGAGATACTATACTCGATCAAGGATTGGAGGACTCGATCTCTAGTTGGAGGTTGGGTACTCACCCATATAGAGAGAGGGGGGTGGGAGTGGAGGCTTCAGAGTGGGTATTCGTCCCATATCTATATAACTGTCCTCGATCTCTAGCCATATCTAGAGTTCTGTCCTCGATCTCCCATATATATGGATAGGGGAGTCCTCATCATACCCACATATAGAGAGAGGGGGGCTTCAGAGTGGGTATTAGGCTTGGAGGACTCGAGATAGGCCCATATCTAGAGTTCTGTCCTCGATCTCCCATATATATGGATAGGGGAGTCCTCATACCATCATTGAAGGATTGGGTCCCATATAGAGAGAGGGGGGCTTCAGTCTGAAGTGAAGGCCTATCTATATGGGAGTGCCCCATATCTAGACAGGGGGGCTTCCCCTATCCCTATCTCTCTATTATATGGATGGATGGATGGATGGATGGATGGATACGTGATTGATACGAATCGAATGCTCCATCCAGCCCATAGATAGAGAATATGCCGCCCTCTCTATACTCTATAGCCTTTACCCTCTTATCCATCAGGCGATGGGAATCACTCCGGTATAACCACGGGGGGGCTGATGTTAGAGTCGTATCACGTATATAAGAGTCCCACTGCCTCTACTCTCTCTATATGGCATGATTGCCCTATCTATATAGATTACCGCTGGCCATATAGATAGATAGAGGGACCGTTGGAATTCTGTTGGTTCCATGTTTGTTGGTTCTCCGAGCCAAGCCATATAGATCAGATGGATGCCCGGGCCCCCCCCCATATAGAAACTAAACAGAAGGGGAGGGCCCCTATCTCCCCATAGATAGAGAGGGGCGCCCCCCCGATAGGGATCTATGGGGCAACTGGGGACTATAGAGAGAGAGTCTCGGTAGATCTGATCTCTATAGCCCATATATAGATCAATCTATACGGAGCTCAACGGTTTCACGCCCCTATATCCGATGGGGCCGGCCGGCCATATATAGATCTAGATAGGGGCCCATCATGAATTCTAGCTGTATCATTCCAGATCTCTATAGGGGCGGGAGAGTGGAGCGGGAGAGTGGAGTGCCACCTCGAGATTCTATCTTGTCTTGTTCTCGAGTGCCTATAGAACTAGATCTAGAATGGTAGTTGAGTCTAGAATGGATGGTAGTTGAGTTGTCACTTATCCCGTCGCTAGACATGATACAGTCGTCTCATCTCAGTCGGGACATCACTATAGTCTTAGTCGGGACATCACTATAGTCAATCTATAGACTCGAAGAGGAGTTTGTAGCTGATCGGATAGATACGCCAGATAGATCCAGATAGAACTCTAGGGGGGGGGGGTGCTCTGTTTGGAGATGGGGGTAGAGAGATATCTGGGGGGCATACATATAGAATAGGGAGTTGGAGCCATATCTATATATAGGATAGGGGAGAGATCCGCCCATAGATATGGATGGCAGCGGGAGAGGATTCTAGATTCTCTAGGGGGCGGTCGATTCTAGTATGAGCAGGCTCTCGAGTGATACTGGGGAAGATATAGATCTCTATATAGATCTATATAGATAGGGTCTGGGGATGGGGTTGCCCTGAACTATCCATATGGCAGTTCAGAGCCTACTGTATCGTATGAGTGATTGCCCATATCCATAGATAGATAGATAGATAGATATAGGGGATCGATCCCCTCCCCTCCAGATATAGAGGTAGAGGGGCCCGCCCCATACCCCGAACTAGTTATAGGGCTCTCTATATATAGCCGCGCTGCTCCCCCAGCTATCTATATACCGTCGGGGGAGGAGCTATATAGAGTAGTGTTTCGCACGGAATGTTTCAGCTTTTGGGAATAGAGTTGCTTCTACCCTTTCATTCCTTTTAGAAACAGATAAGGGTTAGGGCTAGGAGGAATACCTGTTGAATGTCGAGATGGTGTGCGCGTCATCGAGAGAGAGATCGGGTTGATTGCGAAGAACTCCTTTTTGTCTTGGAAGGACTACCTGCAAATAAGAATACAAGACCAAAAGATTTTAATTAGAAAATAAATGAGGGAACTGCCTTGGGCCCAGGAAATATAAAACTTCCTTTCGAAGGTGGTCAGTTCCCATGCTAATATGAATTAACACGGAATATTGTAAAATAACAATTTAATTGCTTCGTTGAAATAGGCAGGGGGAAAGGCTGGTTTCTAGTTTTGAGTCACAATAACCGATACCGGTTACTGATAACCGATATCGGTAGGGGCTATGTTTTAGGGTCTTTTGGTGAGGGTCGGTTGTAGGGTGGTTGTGTTGTTTGTAAGGCTAGTAGATGAGTGGGATTAGGTAACGGGGTGATGAGAGGTAGATGAATGATAGTTAGATGTAATGTGTTGCTGGGTAGTAGATCTAGGAATGGATTTATGACGGCTGTGATTCAAAAGTCTAAGAAATGTTATTAAAGAGGACATGCAAGATACAACTTACTGGTTATTGACGAGGATGCAGGTCCAAGAACTGTGATGACAAAGGCAGAACTCAGGTAGGATGACCTGACACCCAGAAGATGAGATATCTCCCTCCCGATGATCAGATGAGTATCACAGGGCTCTGGTTATTCAGTTGCAGTCTTGGGCTTGATCTCCTTCTCTGCAAACTCTTCTTGTTTCTTCACTTGTCTCTGCTCGGCCAAGTAAAAATCCGATTCTTTTTTATCGCTTCGATGATCCCGATTGATCCCAAAATCCCCTCCCCCTTGTTTCTAGTTAGTGAAGGTCATTTATAGGGAAATCGATGGCGGTTACGTAACCGACGGTGGTCGAGTAGGAACCAGTATCGGTCAGGTCAAAGTGGGCTATTTTTAGTAAAATGGCCAACTTTCCCTCCTTTTCTCCCGAGGGATTAGTTGCGGGCTTGGTCAAGTAACTACAAGGTCGGTTTTGGGTGCGAGTAAGGGGTCATTAGTCATGGGTGTGGATGTAGACCAAGTTATAGGTCTTAATTAGGTTAGTTTAGGGTTAGGACTAGGTCATGATGAGGTGGCAAAATGAGGTGGCAGGTATGACGATGTGGATTTATTAATTATAAGGTAATTAATAAATAGGTGATGAGGTTAGGTTACGAAATGAGATGCGGGTCACAAGGGGTCGTAAGACACAAATTTGGTGTCTACATTAGCCCCTTATTGTCGTGTAGTTTGTTTTGTAAAGCTGCATGGACAATAATATGAAGTGGTTTCCTGTTAAGGGTATAGGTAATCCCCCTCAAATCTATCACAAATTGAGAGAACGTGAAATCAGGGATAGGGTTGATAAAGGGTAAATGGTGTAGAGATGATGGTGAGATGGTGGGGTAGGTCCAAGGAAGCAGACGCACGTTGAAATGCATTAGTGCGACTAGGGTACATGATTTGATGAGCAAACCAGCAATGCATAGGCAAAGGTCGATAGTTTATCCAAACAAGGGTGATATAATCCTGGTATCCAAGGCATAGGAAGTAGCTCTAGGGTATATAACGGGTAAGGTACAGGAATGTTTGGGCATGTTCGGCAGTACCAAATGGTTGGTGTGGTTGAGATAAATGGCACGGTCTAGGTCTAGGCAAAGTTGGTCGACAGATCAAGTCAAGGACCCTAATCATGCTAATACATGAATAGGTGAGCTCGATTGAATGAGAAGCTACATGATGGGTGGATAAAATTGTATGTTGTTGATGATGGGCGAGGTATTTAATTGGTGCGGCCTTGGGTCGGGCCAAATGGTTGGGTGCGGCCTTGGGTCGGGCCAAATAGGTTGGTTGCGGCCTTGGGTCGGGCCAAATAGGTTGGTTGCGGCCTTGGGTCGGGCCAAATAGGTTGGTTGCGGCCTTGGGTCGGGCCAAGTGGTTGGGTGCGGCCTTGGGTCGGGCCAAGTGGTTGGGTGCGGCCTTAGGTCGGGCCAAGTGATTGGGTGCGGCCTTGGGTCGGGCTAAGTGGTTGGGTGCGGCCTTGGGTTAGGCCAAATGGTCAACAAGGGGTTTGCAGCAAATGTAGATATTTGCGATGTTTGTGAGAAAGGGGTGAGTAGTAAATAACCGTACCTGCAGAAATTGGGGAAGAGCTGGTAGAAAACCGGTGTCGATTGTCCATGACCGATATCGGTTACATGACCGATACCGGTTCCTTAGGGCACAATAAAACCGATATCGGTTATAGGTCAAAAACCTATAAAAAGAAAAAATACGGCCTGTCATTGTCACATTGTTAATTTGCAAATCAATTTGAGTTGTCTGAGGTGGAGTGTTGAGATTGGAGCATTTGTTGGTTGAAGTGGCGCTATTTGAGTGGAGGAGTGAGTGGTTAGTGGGCCCGAGTGAGTAGGAGGCAGCAGTTGATTGGTGGAGGACCCAACAGAGGAGAGTTAGAGCCATGGCACAGCCAGGAGGAGCAGGAGGTGCTGGACCAGCTGGACCACCACCACCCATCCCACCACGACGACGTGTCGTCGTACCGGTAGGTTCGAAACCCCTCATTGTGTGGATTTGAGTGTATTATGTTGTATTTGGGTTTTGGGTAGGAATGCTAGATTTTGATAAAATAATTAATAAATGGAAGTTATTTGAAAAAAGGAGAGGGTAGATAGGTTAAATAGGCCAAGGCGGCTGGGTGGGTAGGTTTTTAGGGTGTTTGGGTGGGTATAGAGGGAGAAATAGGAAAAAAAGGGAATGGGGTAGCCACGTCGGGTTCGACTCGGCAATTTTACATGGACCGGGTGCCGGTCACTAAGCGACCGGCATCGGTCGCGAAATGCTTGGGTAGGTCGGGTTTGTGGGTGACCGGTGTCGGTTGGGAGTTGACCGGCGTCGGTGGAAAGGGGACCGGGGTCGGTTAAGGGTGACCGGTACCGGTCCCTTGGGTGTTAAGTTCTTGTTGGGTTGTGCGTTGTTGTTGATAATTGGGTTTTGTGTGTTGTTTATGAAGATGGAGGGGATATTGTAGAAGATAGGTGGGTAGAGGGGTTTGTTAGAGAGTCGGGGGGATAAAAAGGGGGTATATGAGGTATAAGTAGATGTTGTGATAAAGAGTAGGGCTAATGTAGTGAGTTGGTTTTGCGAGGCACGTTAGCGGTGACGATGCGAGGCAGATGCCCCCGCTGTTCGAGACGGATGCGGCGCACACGTGTCGCACGCCATCGATTCCATGTTAGCAGTGGGGTATCATGAGCGAGGTGGGACTCGGCGAGTCTAGCGATGCAGAGTGATTGAGGGATCACGATTTGATGGTCGCCCTCATCGAGAGATGGCATCCGGTGACCAATGTGCTCCATCTCCCGACCGGAGAAATGACCATTACATTGAGGATGTGTATCGCATCCTTCGATTACCGATTGATGGAGAGGCGATCTTTCGAGTTGACGCCGAGACAACCATGGACAGCATCCTACACGTATTCGAGATGCAGCGCCTTCGACGTATCACAACACGAGCATCACGTATGGGGATATGTACTGCGTTCCCACCGCCATGAGACACGGCTTGCCATGCGATGATGATTGGGATCACACACTTCACCCTCTCGGACTCGAGAGGAGGCCGCTTTCCACGGGTGCTTATGGGGGTTTTACATGAGATGGTGGAGGAGCATACATGTTATGCTTGGGCACTAGTATACAGTGCGATTTATACCGAGAGCAGGGGCTATCGCCTAGATGAGGCAATTCGGGATTTTCTCTACATTTTTGCTACAATCACAGTAGGCATATGAGCATATCATATGCATTAGATCGAAGAGGGCTGCCCCATCAGCCAGGGCCACAGGTCATCTACAGGTATGGTTTCCAGAGGTGGTTGGGGGTCGTGGGCCAGCCACGAGCAGTTCTTTTGGGAAGAGACGTAGCATACTACCGGCATGTATTAGAGGGCTTGACAACATTAGACATTATATGGAGACCTTACAGAGGTCATCACCCCCGCGGAGGAGCTCAATCACAGCTGAGGTGGGTCCAGTATACATTCTGGATTGCGGGACGGAGGCCAGGGGAGTATGAGCGGATACCCCTGGAGAGGGTACGCAGGCAGATGGGGCTACGACAGGATGAGCCACCTCCCTTCCCTCAGTACCGGAGGGATGATGTAGAGGCCCCATTACCTGCACCACAGCCCGTGGACCCAGATTGGGTAGCCGAGAGGTCGGCAGATGATACCGTGGATGACGCTGGTTGCACGGGAGCATTTTTGGTATGGTGGGCGGGAGAGAGAGCCGCGAGGAGAGCACAGCCCGCACAGCCAGACTTGGCGGCGGTGATAGCAGAGAGAGATCAGCTCAGGGGCCAGGTACAGCTATTACAGGGGCAGCTTGCTGCTACACAGGCACAGATAGGTGTCTTACAGGGGCAGCTAGCCTGTGCTCGAGCATAGGCACGAGCTCGAGCACGAGCTCGAGGCACCACCAAATGCACTGCAAATGCACAGGTGCAGTGAATCGCCACGGCCACGAGCACCACTAGCGCACCAAAGACAAGCACAGGGGGCACTGGTATTAGGAGTCGTCAGGGACCACCCAAAAGACCTATGGTGGCCCGGACAATTATATGGAGGCTAGAGAGGAGGCCCGTACTATCAGATATTCTTGATGGAACCGGGGTGATTATCACCATATGCGGCACATAGAGCGAGAGACCTCTCGAGTCGAGAGATCTCGGGGAGGTGTAGCCACGGCACCGGTGGGTCTCAGTGCATGTAGGAGGCGAGGCGAGGCGGCACGAGACCAGCGAGTGACAGCAGAGGGCGGTGGAGAGAGCTGAGGGATCCCTGCATATTTGGTATTTGTATATTGGATATGGGCACCGGTCTGTGAACTGGTTATGTTTATAGAGGCTTGCGTGCCTACATATTATGTATTCATTTATTCATTCATTTATTGTATATACCCGGCCTACGAGCCAAGTCGAGATTATTGATAGTTATTGCGGCTGCGTGCGCTTTGTTGTATTATGAGATCACAAAGGCCCTATATAGCAAGGGCACATTGTATATTTGAAACTTTGGATATATAGATATGATGATTTGACCCACATGCTGTGTTTAAAATGTTTTTAAGTGTTTTGTCGATGGTTTGTGATATAAAATGTATGATGAGTTTGATCCACATGGTGTTATATATTAATGGTGTTGATGTCTTTTGTTGATGGGATGTATGGATATATAAATGATGAGTTTAATTAATATGTTGGTTATGAAATGTTGTATGCTTTGTCGCTGGTTTGTGAAATTGAATGTATGTAGCTGTTGAGTTGGATCCAAATGGTATATAGATTGATGGTTTTTGATATCATTTGTTGATGGCTTGGTTATTTTTGTAATATAGATAGATGATGTTGATGAAATTGTAATGAGATGTGGATTTGATAAAAAGTTATAGATAATGGTGTTGTGATGCAGGAAAAAGGGACGGCGCCTCAAAATTTAGGTAGAAAATAAAGAAAAGAACTATATTTTTAAAAAGATAGGGATATGACCGATATCGGTTAGATAACCGATGTCGGTAGATGATAGACCGATATCGGTTACATAACCGATACCGGTTATTCAAGTATGAGCTTTTCTAAAAATAGAAAAGCTTGGGTGGCAACTTAAGTTCTTATTTTGAGAGCCATGCAAGAAGTTAAATACGCGGATGCGACACTTTTTGATGACTGAGACAGGTAATTGCATGAAAGAATTGAGTGATAAGGAGAAAAGAGACAGGGGAAGTGAATGTGGGCTGAGATTCGTAAAGCAAAACAGCAAGTTAGATTTGAAGAGGGTGGTGAACATGGCGAACGAGGAGAAGCGTCCACAAAGCAGGGACAAGAGGGAAGACAAGTGCCACCTCAAGTGCTGCCCCCAAGAGGTAAACGTCTTGGTTGTAATTTGATTCTTGCATGTTTTGTGAATAGGATGAGGAGATTAAGTAGATAAAGATGAGAAAGACAAGGTGATAGGAAATGAATCGGGATAGGGTGAATGTAATGGTGTAGGTAGTCGGGGGTTTCGGGTATGTTTGTATGTTCAAAGAGATAAACGATCAAATTATTGGCATAGGTGGTGTTTTTAGGTGTGGTGTGTTAAGTTGATATCGACCAATATTGGCTTAGATAACCGGTATCGCTTATTGAACCGTACCGATTATCTAAAACCGATGGCGGTTGCTGTAGGAATTTCCAGAATGTCGAAAAAAACCCTTGGGGATTTGATTTATTGAATGGCTGTGTGTCGATTTGATGTGTGTAGCGGAGACAGGGGTTAAGAATGAATGATATCATGCAAAGACTTGTCACCACGAATCCGAGCGGATGTAACACCACCTAAATGGGCATTGATAAATCGGTTTGGGGTTAAGTGGAATCTGCTATTATTCACGAATCGCACGTAACCATGCTATGTTACAGCGTTGATTGAGAGATGGAATCCAGAAAGGAATACCTTCTATCTGCCAACAGGGGAGATGACAGTGACATTGGAAGATGTGTTCCATATTTTGAGACTCCCAATTACAGGAAGACCAGTATATCAGGCATTACCTAGCGCAGCACGGGGAGCGATAACAACAGTATTTGGTCCATACGCACGAGATTTGACACAGCGAGGTTTGACATTCACGTATGGTATAATGTATGCAGCGCACCCTGAGGAAACAAGGTTAGCAGTGATATTAATGATAGCGGTTGGATATTATGCGTTACCGAGGGCGGATGGGGGAAGATTTCCAAAAGCATTGATGTGTGTTATTTGGGAAATGATAGAAAGGAACGTGACTTTTGCATGGGCACCTGCATATTTGGCGGAGCTATACAGGGGTTTATGGGCTTGTAGATGAAATCACAGGACGACACTAGATTGTTCATTTTTATTACATTGTTGGGCCTATGAGCACATTGTTTGTGTGCGACCAATAGGCCGACCCATCCAGTCGGGAGAGACCGGAGTGCAGAGGTTGGGATTCAGACGATGGGTCCAGACAGAACAAGAGGCAAGATCCCAGGCCGTGATGGGTGACATTGAGTATTATAGGCAGGTATGGGAGATGGTGACGATTGCGGATATCTGTTGGAGGCCGTACGGGAACTATATGGTAACAGAGAATATAGCGGAGGAGTTGAGGGGTGTAGAGCGATTGAGGTGGATCGCAGGGCATAGGCCAGGTGAGTATGAGAGGATTCCTCTAGATCGTGTGCGGTGATAATTTGGATTTGTGCAGGATATACCCCTGGCTTATAGACCATATATGAGGATCGATGCCGAGGCAAGCATTCTCACCTCCCGGCCAACACCTCCGTAAGGGCCGGATGAGATAGCAAGCCGAATGGCCCGATCGCAGGGGTAATGGATGCAGGAATGACAGAGGCCTATAGATTATGGTGGGTAGCAGAATCTGCGAGGTGTACGTGATCGTCCCGACATAGCCATTTGTGATTACAATGCGGAGAGAGATCGTCTGCAGAGATTAGTTCATCACCTCCAAACGTAGGTGAATGAGACAAGAGGATTATTAGTGGTTGCGAGTCACAAGCGGAGGGACTAGAGGCAAGATACCTCCATGCAAGGAGCGTATTCATATGTTACAGAGAGATTGGCAGATCGGTGGCGGTACCAATACCCAGTGGTACCTTTGAGGACGAGAGGCCTGGCGAGAGAGGCGTCGACAATCACGATCATCACCTAGTTCGGGATGAGGCGTGAGGGTCTAAGTAAATGTTATCAAGGAATAAGAATAAATAAGGATGCCGACCTGCGTGTCGATGATAGAGAAAATGTATTTGTTGAACATCTAAATAAAACCCAATATGTATGTTGATTTGAGTTATGATAATAATAAGAATTTTTGTGTTTTGATTTTTGTGTTAAAAAAGATAAAGAGGAATGTGATTAAATAGAAATACACAAAAATATTTATATTTACCACAGATGATAGGTTATGGTAGGGGATGGTCGAGCTAACCTTGGGAGACCCCATGTCTCGAAGTGCTTCCTACATAGCCCATTGCACAAAGCAAGGAGGGGCCTCGGATCCGATGTAGTTCTCCCTTAGGATCGGGGAGAGGTGAATTCGTAATTTTAGGTATGGTTAGGCAATTTGTTGGTTGGTAAAAATATTGATATTGATATTGGTAGGGTAATGTTGTTGGTGTTGGTAATGAATTGGTGATTTTGGAATAGAGTACAGGTGAAGCGAAAGTTAGCCTACCCAAGTGGTAGGGATCCATGTCCCGATTAAGATCAACACATAATCCTAGATTCGAGTCAAGATAGGAAAAAGTTAGTCAGAGTTGAAAAGAGCTAAACAAACCACATATTAATGTAGGATGAGCTTGAATCCCCTAGGCACCATGCATAGACGAGCAGTCAATAGGTGAAAAGAGTTGTATAATCACAATATATCGGGTGTACGTCACGTCCCTTGAGTTGTGTTGTTTTAACAAATGGTGAGGTGAGGTGGATGGCATAGCTGAGGCATGGAGAACTTGTTATAAAGTGAGTGTTCTAACGAAAGAGAACCTAACCTTAATAGACAAGTCCATGACTTCAAGTTCTTTTGAATGCGGCTTTTATTTTACTGAATATAGACTGATCGATGCGGGAAGTCTACAATGGATATTGATTGTATTATTCTTGAGGTCTTCACGAAGCTGATCAATGCGAGAAGCTTCTAATAAAAGGCGACTGTGTATAGCTGTCCTTCAAGGGAGCAGTCTATTTATATTAGCAGATGTGGTTTTAGTGCATAGCTATCTTTCGGGGGAGCAGTATATATATAATAGCAGCAATAGTTTGGCATATAGTTGTCCTTCGAGGGAGCAGTCTATATGTAATTTATAGAGCCAGATGTCCGTTTGGCGAAAAGCATCAAGTTTGGTAGGAAGTTTGACTCAAGAAAATCCCATAAGAATGTGTTATTTTAATACTTTGAAGTCATGGACTAGACTAAAAAGGGAAGGCATCGTTAAGGGGAGGTGAGAATCAAACTATGTGAGCTTGATTTGATTTTGAGATGTAGGAAACAAAGTGTATATGGTGGTAAGTGAGCTCAAGGGACGAGCGATAGGTAGATAAGAAGTGATATAACACTAAATTCAACAGTAGAATGGTCGAAGATGCAAGGCATTAAGGGGTTCAGGCTCAGGTTTACCATTAAGCGAAGCTAAACGATAAGTGCCTGATCCATAAGTGTGAGTGATTATGTAAGGCCCAATCCAATTGGGAGCAAATTTTCCATGTTTTCTCTTTTCTAGTTTGGTTACATGTTGATTCTCTTTGAGGACAAGATCACCAACCTTAAAGGTACGCTCATGAAGTCGCTTATCATAAGCACGCTTGATACGTTTTTGATAGATTTGAAGGTGATCAAGAGCTATAAGACGACGCTCGTCAAGAAGCTCTAATTGGGCTAACCGCTCTTGGCGGAAATCATCGTTGGTGAGAATATCTTGAAGAGATATTCTGAGGGAGGGTATTTGTATTTCAAGAGGCAAGACAGCCTCGGTACCATATACCAAAGAAAAAGGTGTGGCATTAGTGGAGGTACGAATGCTAGTACGATAAGCCCAAAGGGCAAAGGGGATGTGATCATGCCAATTTCTTCCGGACTCATTAACAACTTTCATAAGGATTTTGGTTAGTGTTTTATTAGAAGATTCGGCTTGTCCATTCGCTTGTGGATAGTAGGGTGATGAGAAGCTAAGTTTGATACCAAAGTTTTCACAAAGGTCTTGCAACAACTTATTTTTGAAAGATTTTCCATTATCTATTATCAGGCGATGAGGAACACCAAAATGACAGATAATGTGGTGGTTAATGAACTCTACAATTTTTTCTTTTTTAGTTGAAATGAGCGGAATAGCCTCCACCCATTTTGTGTAATATTCAGTTGTTGTGATTATCCATCGGTGACGTTGCGAAGAGGACGAGATGAATCTCACCAATAAGGTCTAAACCCCATTGTGAGAAGGGCCAAAGATCTCGTGCGACCTATAACGGATGGCTAGGAGTATGTTGAAGGTTGGTATGTTGTTGACACATAACACAACACTTAACATATTCGTAGCAATCGTTATTGAGAGTAGGCCAATAATAACCTAGGCGAAGGATTCGTTTGGCCACGGCAAGGCCGCTAAAATGTCCACCACAAATACCGTCATGGACCTATTGGATGGTATAGGTGACCTCCACACCGGTTAGACATTGAAGGAGGATGCCATCAAAGCCACGTTTATAAAGGAGTCCCCCCATGACGACATAACAAGAAACACGTTTAAGAAAAGCGCGTTTGCCGGTACTAGTAAGGTCAGGTGGGAGAACGGAGGTTGTAAGGTAGTCGTGAAATTGGTGATACCAGGTATCCTGTGAATTAGCAGACACATTATTGATCATACAAACAACCGGGGCTGAGTAAGATGGGGCAAAGAGTTGTTGGACCAAGACGAAAATGTCAGAGTCAGTGGATGAAGCTGGAATTTGTGAGGCTAAGCAAGCCATAGTATCTGCAAATTTGTTAGTGGAGCGGGGAATGGTTTGGATAGAATAATGAGTAAATAAGGTTAGAAGTGAATCCATGTAGTGTTTGTACTTTTGAAGTTCCTCATTTTTACATTAGTAGATGCCCATAACTTGATTGACTACCAATTGAGAGTCGCTGAAAATATTGATAGATTTGACACCTAAGTGTAATGCAACTTGAAGACCTAAAACAAGGGCCTCGTATTCCGCTGTATTATTAGTGCAGGGGAAATCGAGTCGAATGAAAGAGGCATAGGCTCAGTGTCGAGAGGAATGAGAACAACGCTAGCTCCTCCGCCGCACTGGCATTTGGATCCATCGAAGAAGAGGGTCATTGGATACAACTCCTCCCTGAGGGAAAGAGTAGCGATGAGTTCGTCGGGAAATTAAAATTGGTAAATTGCGCCCGGGTAAAGGGGCTTCCGCGAGTTGGTCTGCAATGGTTTGTCCTTTGATTGATTTCTGGTGGACAAACTCAAGGTCGAGGTCGGCGAGGAGCATAAGCCATCGGGCGATGCATTGGTTTAGATGAGGTTTGGCATACATATAATGGATGGGGTCCGTGTTGGTGATGATGAAAGTTTTGTGATTCAGGAGGTAGTGTCGGAGTTTGGTGGCCACGAATGATAGGGCTAGGCACAACTTTTCTACATGTGTATACCTAGTCTCATAATCCACCAAAGTACGACTTATATAATAAATGGCTTGTTCTCGATTCTCGGAGTCACGATGTGCAAGCATGGCCCCTACAGCGTGGTCGGTGGCGGAAAGGTAAAGGTAGAAGGGGCGATCGTCCTGAGGTGGGATAAGCACGGGTGGCTGCAAGAGATAAGCTTTGAGAGCTTCAAAGCCTTGGTGGCACTCTTCGCTCCATTGAAAGTCAATGTCTTTTTTAAGGAGGTGATGGAAAGGTTGACATCTATCCGAGAGTTGAGATATGAAATGCCGGATAGATTGGAGCTTACCTTGTAAACTACGCAATTGTTTGAGGTTAGTAGGTGGGGGCATTTCTAGGATAGCTTTGACTTTAGATGGGTCGACCTCAATGCCACGCAAAGAGACGATAAAACCAAGAAGTTTTCCCGAAAGGACACCAAAGACACATTTCTTTGGTTGAAGATGGACAGAATATTGTAACAGGTGATCAAAAATAATGGTTAAAACATCGAGATGTTCACTGCGATGTTTAGATTTGCCAAGAAGATCATCGACGTAATCCTCAAGGATAGTGTGCATAATGTCATGAAAAATGTAGGTCATAGCCCACTGATAGGTTGCACCAGCATTCTTAAGGCCAAATGGCATTACACGATAACAGAAGGTTCCCCAAGGAGTTATGAAGGTAGTTTTATGTTGATCGGCAGGGGCAACCAAAATTTGGTTGTATCCTGAAAAGCCATCCATGAGAGAGAGCATCTCATGGCCTGCAGTGAGATCAACAAGTTGGTCAATACTAGGTAGGGGGAAGTCATCCTTAGGGAAAGTGAGGTTAAGATCTCGAAATCCATGCATATCCGAAGTCCCCCGTCGCTTTAGTGACGGTATGATGTTAGAAATCCATTGAGGATAGTCAATAGTCAGGATGAAGGAAACAGAAAGGAGTCGTTGAATCTCTTCTTTGACCAAGAGGGCAATGTGTGGATGCATTTTTCTCAGTTTCTGTTTAATTGGCTTGGAATCCGGTTTCGGGTAATGTTATGGACAATGAATGTCGAGATCAATTCTGGCATGTCGGCGTAGGACCAAGCGAAATCTTGGTTGCAAGCACGGAGAAAGGTAGTAAAGGTGACTTGTTATGATGTGTTAAGGGATTGTCCGATATTCACAATGTGAGGATCCTCCTCTCGTGTGGATGTTGATTTCTATAGTTGACTCATTCAACATGGTTTGAGTTTCGAGATGGTAAGGCACGTTGAATATAAGAGTCATCCATGCCAAGATAAGTGAGGATGGAGTCATCATCCGGACACTCAACGACATTAATTGAAGGCGATTCCTCTTCAATCATGTCCGGATACGAAGGGGATAGAAGAGGGTCCTCATTATCGCGTTGATAAGTGAGAGGACCTAGGAAGATAGCATTTATGAAAAAAAAGTTAAGAGGGATAGATTCAAGATCTATCGACTCAGCAGGTGATGATGGCAAAATGGGTGATGATGGTTCGGTAGGGGTGACATTGTCATCTTCTAGAGACAACCGACACGAGGTTCCTTCAATGTAAGTGTTCCCGGAAATCTGAGACCACTACGATCATTGTGCTTGTGTGTAGTTACGGGAATGATTGTATGTCGGCCTTGTTCATAAAGACCAAAACCAAAGCCTTTCCAAGCACAGCGAGTCAAGAAGGTGAGGGCGAAACGATGATTTGTCAGGTATTGAAAATCAGATTGGAAAGGAACCACACCAAGAGGAGGTTCAGGGGTAACGGAAGATGCGTCGACACCCCCATATGTTAGGTTGGTGCGGCAATGAGGTGGTCCGTAGGGGATTACTTCCCCCACACGACGGTCATAGGTAGGATGTGCATGTACCTGTCCGTACTCCTGTGGGGTATGGAAAGAACTAATGTTATATAGGTGATACTCCCCCAGCGTAAGGTGTTGAAAAACATCTACTAAGGGGTCTGCGGTTGGGATGTTAGCTGCGGGAAGGGAAGTGGTTTTGTGACGGTGGTTTCATGGGTTGAAGGTGTAGGTGTTGTTGAAGTGAATGGTAGAGGTGTGGTTGAAGTAGATGGTTGGGTTGGATGAATGGGTGTCTTGACTGGGACAAGCACATCATTAGGGAGATATAACATATTAGAGGTTTTGAAGTGGGGAGGATCAGCTTTTACGGTGTAGGACTTCCCTCATACTCAAATTTTATGCATCTATGTAAGGTTGAAGGAACGCATCCCATAACCCGGATCGGGCGGCCTAACAACATATTGTATTGGAACTCTCCCTCAAGGACATAGGAGAGTTCGGTAAAGTATGTGGTCCTACACAAATGTTAAGGATCACGGTGCCTAAGGTAGAGGTAATAGCATCATTGAATGACCGCAACATGATGGGGTTGGCACACATGTAGCTAGAAGGGATATTCATTTGTTGGAAGGCTTTTGAAGAGATGATGTTTAGACTAGCACCCCCGTCAATCATAACACGACGTACCCGAATGTCCCGGACGTAAGCTGAGATGAAAAGAGCCGGGTCAAGATCTTCTGCACCAAAGTCAACAATTTCGTCTTCGGAGAAACTGACAGCAATAGCAGCTTGTTGTACAGAGACAGAAGTGGTTGGGGTAGTAGGTTGTTTGGTGAGGGAAGCAACGTGATTGGGTGTTAGAATGGAGGTAACAGTGGGGTTTCATTAGGTAAGACCTCAATCCCTTGAAGGATTTCAATGAGAGCTTGTCGATGAGATTCAGAAGTCTGAATGAGATCATATAGTGTCATTTTTACAGGTGATTGGTGAAGCTGTTTAATCATGGCTCGGTGGGAAACTCCATTAGAGACGGGGTGCGCGGGTCCATGAATAACCAATTTAGGTGGTGGTGTGATCGGGATGGTGGATGGAGAAAGAGAGGACGCAGTGTGCTTTCTTTAGCTTTCTCATTGCTTTTCTGCGCTCGAGTAGCAACAACATCGATCATGTTAATCTCATGGACTGAGATGAGGAAGATGGTCGAGATAAATCATGATCTTCGAGAGGTGGGGTTGTAATAATGATAGATATTGGTGAGGCGAGGGGACATGTGGTATAGGAGAGGAATTGAAGCTAAAGGTCTCTCCCTTCGTAAGTTTTCTTTCTTAACCTTTCTATCTCGAGAGAGGTGACTGACGAAGGATGGATTTTAAAGCTTTGCATCCCTCCACATCATGTCCTGGTGTGCGGTGGTAAGCATAGATTTTAGACTCATCATAACCTATAGTTCGAGGTTTAGATGGGTCATAAGGTCTAAGTGGGGGTAGAGAAATGGTCGCATTCTCCACCAACATAGCAAGGATTTTGGCGTAAGATCCTTTGAGTGGGTCAAAATCGAGAGGAAGATGAGGGTATTGATTGAGCGGGTTTCGTAATGTTTGGGTATGGTTGGTTCGTATGGGTGGTGGTTTAGCCAAGGGGTGTTGACACGTGGTTTTAACTAAACGTGGTTTCTTTGGTGCAGGAGCTACGTTTAGCTGGTTAGATGATGAGGCTCCAAATAACGTGGTATCCGGAAACAATGATGGCAAAAGAGGAGTGACGGCAAACAAGTCCTTTGATGATGAAATTTGTTTAGGGTTGATGGGTGGACAGGATACGTGGGATGACAGTGTTGATATACCCTTAGATCTCTGTATGTGTGCAGAAGGTGTAGGTGGTTTTAAAGAAAACATAGGAGGTATGATATATTGATGCAAGGTGGAGGGATGAGGTCCCAATATGGAAGGTAGGTGTGACGATGATGGTTTTAATTGTGATAGAGGCATGGATTGAGTTTGTCTCCTAAGTGGAGGGGCAGCTTTATTTTTGGATAAATCTAGTCGCTTAGGTGGGTGTGTTAGACTGGGTATTGGTGAGGTCCCAAGTGTAGGGGAAGATTTGGTTAGGCTAATAGAGGTGGATGAGATACTTGGTAGAGATGCGGGGGATGGAGATGAGGACATAGGCATTTTGAGTTTCTGTAAACACTTCGGGTATATGGTAGAGGTGTCTGGATCGGTCATCTGCATTTGAGTAGAATAGGGGGTACTCAAACATTCCCATAGGACTCGTCTATCTTCCGGAGAATGACAGGTCTTGTGTGAATTGGAACTCTTGTATGGAAGAAAGGTGGGTTGTGATTCCGGTCCACTGTGGGTGTGATATAGAAGGTAGATGAGGCACTGTATCAATAGGTGTTAAGAGGTCAACAGTCACCGAAAAATTTAGGTGATGAAGAACTAATAGGTAGGAGGGCATGTTTGAGAGGATCCGTCATGGTTAAATAATTTGGTGATGTCGGTGCAAGAGGTTTCTCGTCTAAGGATGTCAAAAGGAGTGGCGAGCCCTCCTCTTGTGCAGCAAGAGTGGTAGAAGGGGATGTTTGGGAAATAGATAAGTTAGATAACATCTGCCGCAGCCTTGTAGGGATGTGGTGTAAGAAGACTCCTCTATAAGAAGAGAACTCGGCGCTTAACTCATGTATGGGTAAAGAAATGATTTCTCCTTGTCTTGATGGTGGTGAAGGAGGTTCGTGCCCCATGTCGGTGAAGAGGCTTGATTCAAAATTTTCTCGATAGAGGCTTTTGGCTGGGAGTCGAAGACTGCATGGATCTCATGAACACTCTCCTCGGCTAAGATATCCTGGTTTATGTTACTATTAGAAGAGTGATTCGGGAATGGTTTGTTGAAGATTTTCAAATTTCGGTTGGTAGGGGCATTAGGATTATCGAGGGTTATATCCCCTACATCAACCATTTCCTGCACTATGTTTTTCAACATCTTGCAGTTTTCGTGACTATGTCCCTTTACGCGGTGAAAGTTACAGAAGTCATTTTCTTTGTACCAAGAAGGTATAGCGTGGGTGGAGTCAAACCCGGAGTGAGGTTTAACAGGAGGCAAGGTGATAGCTCCGGCTTTGAGCAATTTTTCCAAGATGACACCATAAGTTTCTCCTAAGGGAGTGTAATTGATGGGCTCGGCTTTATATTTATAGGTGGTTTTTGGTGGGGTATTAGACGGTGCTTGAGATTTGACCATCACCGCATGGACAGCTCCTTTTGATTTTGAAGAAGTGGATGTGTGAGGAGTGGTGGTGTTTGGTTTATTGGTAGAATCTGGAGTTCGGAAATTGGGGTTTTTGTTGCGCAACCGCAATTTCTCTTCTTCTAAGGCTCGAATTTCTAGTTTCCGAGCCATGGTAAAGGCCTCGTCAAATGTGTGGAAAGTTTGAATTTGAAGGGTAGGAGAGATGTGCTTAGCGCATGCCCGCGTAAAAATTTGATAAGTTCAGCCTGAGGTAAGGCATATGTAAGTTGGTTGATAAGGCCCCGCCATCGTCCAATGAAATCTGCGATAGATTCGTCTTCAAATTGTCGGATGGCATAGAGGTCAGTGATAGATACTTTCTTGGCAATGTTAATGGAGAAATGATCCAAGAAAGATTGGGCTAGTTAGTTAAAAGAGAAGATTGAGTGTTGGGTTAAAGCATTGTACCACTCCAAGGTGGGTCCTGATAAGGACATGGGAAAGGTGCGGAGTAGCAAGGCATCATCATGAGCAATCAAATAACAAGCATGTCTAAAAGATCACAAGTGTTGTTGAGGATCCTCTTTACTATTAAAACGAGTAAATTTCGGCAATTCCCATTGAGGAGGATATGAATGAAGGGGAAAGAAGGGTGAATAGGCTCCCAAAAACTTGCTCGTATGTCAAAGCGCTACGACTTCCTGAAACAAGCCTCCAGTTTTGCATTTTGTCCATCATTTGTTTGATGAAATCCGTGGTTGGATGAGATGATGGCGCGGTTTGTGGTAAACGGAGGAAAATTGGGCCAAGGGTCTCCACTAGACAATGGTGGGGTTAAGTGTTGATAAGGTATGGAGGACGAATATGTTGAGGCTACCGAATAGGGATGTCCTATATAAGATGTTGAGGTCATTGGATACGTGTATGGGAATGAAAAGGTAGACGAAGCTTGAGAAGAAAAGCTCGTGTGGATAGGTGGCGAGAGCAAGTCATAAACAAAGCGATCAAGAGAGAGATGAGGTAGGAGCGATGGGCGGTAATGATATGTGGGGTCCAAGATTAACCAAAGGAAAACCAATCATTTCTTTCGTATGAACCTCTCAAGTAGTCGGATTAGGAGACGGGGCTAAAGATGCGAAAGCAAGGCGGTGTTATCGGGCGAGTGGGAGCTAAATGAGCAGCTATACTAATAGGCATGCCAACAAGTAGTTGACCATCAAGGCGTACGATCGGGGGCATGAGATAAATAGTATTGGACGGCACTAGGATTAGCATCCAAGAATTTTGCAAATTCCTTATCTCCTATAGGAATTTTGGGGATCTCACTGGTGTCCGTAGGGTTCCCTATAGAATGTGAAGGGGGTGATTCAGGCAAAGGCACAGAGCAGGCATGTGAAACCATGGCGGCGGCTTGCTTCCGAGTGATAACAACCATGGACAAGAGTACACAGTAGGGCTTCAATCTATCGGGAACAGAAACAGCCTCAGAATGGTGAAATTGGCAGGTTGCTGGTTTGTCAGAACTGGCTAAAAGGCAGTAACCGATATCGGTCTAATAACCGATGTCGGTCAGAGTTTAGCCGACGTCGGTCAGTTAACCGATGTCGGTGTAATAAGACTGGTATAAGAAAATATAAGAAGCTGCTGATTTGATCCTTAACAATGCTTAGTACATTTATCAAATTGTTCTGAGGTGATCACGTAGAAGGCAGAGTATGACAGAGAAAACAGAACTGAAAACAAGCAAGATGCACACGCAAATCCAGAGACTAACCCTAGGGTTATTTTAATTATTGTGGGCTTATGCCATTAGACATAGAATGATGTCGAGAATCCTAAACAAAATACTTAGGGAAATGTCAAGTTTGTTTTGGCTTATAAGGTTACCTCAATTGGCGGAGGAATACTTGCGAGAAAAGGGGGATGTTTGAGTGTTGTGTTAATTGTGAAGTGATTCGGTATGTGTTGTGCAGTGAAAGTAAGATTAATTTCTTGTCAATACCGTGGATATCACCCCCACGTGTATGACCTGTTACTTAATCTATGTTCACTAGAATTGAAAACAACAAGCAAGAATGTGATGCACGTGTTTTAAACCCAAATCGAAAATGATATTCGATGAAGCAAAAGAGATGACTTTCACTAATGCAAAGATGTAAAAGCAAAGCAAGTTATTTTACCAAAATAACAAAATACCTTGTGAATATCTTTAGAAGAAGAAAATAGCAAGTATGCTCCCTATATGAAAGCAAGCAAGAAAGAAAGAAACCCAAAATGGGTCCCACCGGGCGTGCCAAAATGTTTCGCACGGAATGTTTCAGCTTTTGGGAATAGAGTTGCTTCTATCCTTTCATTCCTTTTAGAAATAGATAAGGGTTAGGGCTAGGAGGAATACCTGTTGAATGTCGAGATGGTGTGCACATACCGTAGAGAGAGATCAGGTTGATTGCGAAGAACTCCTTTTTGTCTTGGAAGGACTACCTACAAATAAGAATACAAGACCACAAGATTTTAATTAGACAATAAATGAGGCTGCCTTGGGCCCAGAAATATAAAACTTCCTTTCAAGGTGGTCGGTCCCTGCTAATATGAATTAACACGGAAGATTGTAAAATAACAATTTAATTGCTTCGTTAAAGCAGGCGGGGAAAGGCTGGTTTCTGGTTTTGAGTCACAATAACCGATACTGATTCGATAATGAGATATCGGTAGGGGCTATGTTTAGGGTCTTTTGGTGAGGGTCGGTTGTAGGGTGGTTATGTTGTTTGTAAGGCTAGAAGATGAGTGGGATTAGGTAACGGGTGATGAGAGGTAGATGAATGATAGTTAGATGTAATGTGTTCTTTGGGTAGTAGATCTAGGAATGGATTTATGACGGTTGTGATTCAAAAGTCTAAGAAATGTTATTAAAGAGGACATGCAATCTACTTCTTGGTTGTTGACGAGGATGCAGTCTAAGAACTCGTGATGATAAAGGCGTAACTCGGGTAGGATGGCTGACACCTAGAAGATGAGATATCTCTGAGAACATAGATAGTCAACCACACCACATACTAGTCAGTCACGAGTTCGGAACTGAGAGTCAGTCACGTATATCTCTCTCTCTATCTGAACTCTATATCTCTCTCTCTCTCTAGATCTCTCTCTGAACTCTATATCTCTATCTCACTCTTCACTCTTCACTCTTCACTCTATATCTATACTCCATGCCGAGGCCCTAGAGTTCTATCTGGGAGAGGACGGCAGCCCCTATATCTATATGGCACCCCACCCCGCCCCCCCCCCTGAACTCTATATGGCTATATGGAGCCCCTGAACTCTATATGGCTATATGGCACCCCTATATCTATATGGCACCCCACCCCGCCCCCCCTGAACTCTATATGGCTATATGGCTATATGGAGCCCCTGAACTCTATATGGCTATATGGCACTCGATGCCCTATATCTATATGGCACTCGATATCAAGGACGAGTCTTCTCTACGTGATACGAAGAGAGCACAAGTATTATAGACGTGATACGAAGAGTGCCCACCCATTTCTCTATCTACAGAAAAGGTTCTCTCTATAGACAGAAGTTTATGTGCTCTATCCGAGGTCTCAATATTCTCCCCTTTTCTGTATACAGGACAGAAAGGGTGCTCATCTATCTACAGAATGCAACCCCTCGTATGACGATCTCTCTAGTGCCCACCAGGTAGCCATAGAGGATGTGCCCACCCAGCTCTATTCTATCTAGACTCATATCTCATCTATCTAGTCCCACCCATTCACACATACAATAGAAGCCCCTCGAGATAGATAGATAGATAGATCTATGAGCTAATCTATCTAGATCTAGTCTCACTAGGAAACAAGGAACCCCACGCCAGGTAGATCTATAGGGCAACCACATAGGTTGGAACACCCACCCTTCTCTCTTCACTGGACGGATAAGAGTCTTCATAGGGAGCATGCTCGCCCAAACACATACGTAGACCCACCACCCTTCGATATAACTATAGGCCGAATGGACGAGGAGCATTCTAGATAGGTCCCTCGTGACTGATCTCTTTCCTATAGATTTTTGAGATGGCTCCGACCGAGAGAGAAGAGACCGTCCCGTCCATATCAATCGATCGATCAATCAATCTAGATCTCTCTGGCCGCCGGCTGCCCTATATATCTATCAGATCTAAGATGCGACTCTCAGATCTAAGATCTCTATTCTATATGTATGTCCATATATAACTATAGCCATTCGCCATATCCCATATCTTTCTTGGCGATCTGGAGTGGAAGGGCCCCAGCCCCAATATACAATATAGATATAGTTGTCTTGGGATCCCCAATAGAATGGAGAGGCGGGCCCCCCTAGTCTCATTCGGGCCCATACGGCTATATAGGGAGGGAGAGGCGGGCCTCTATATCTATCTGGGTCCATATCTAGATAGGCCCTCGACTGATCCCCTATCCCTATCCCTATCCCTATAACTAGATGGGGGATGGGGCGGGCCCCCCCTAGATAGATGGATCTCTCTGGGGCGGGTACTAAGAGAGGCGGGCCCCCCTAGATAGATGGGCCCATCTATAGAGAGGGAGAGGGCCGCACCCTATCCTATATAGAGAGATGGGAGATGGGAGATGGGGTCACCCTGAAGAAATGATCTATGTCTTCATGGCCAATAGAACACATGTCTTCATGGCCCCCCCCCCTCTCTATATCTTCTATCTGGGGCATAACATAGTTAGTCTCCAGCGATAGTCGGTAGTCCCTATCCCTGAACTATCTTATCTTCTGGGCCCGCCTCTCTATAGCCACCCTCTATTCTATAGAGATCTGGGGGGACCGAGGGAGCTAAGCTATAGTAGTTATGCAGGCTCTCGACCCCCTAGTCTCATTCAGGCCCCCTCTAGTTCTATATGGACGAGGTCCGTTGCCCGGGGTGCCGCATATATAGATAAGGGACCGCCCCGCATATATGATAAGGGATAGGGCCGGCCTACTATCTCCTCCTCTCTATAGCTGGGCTGGGGGAGGAGGCCCTATAGATTTCTATGGCGAGTCCCCCCCTATCTATTCTATCTGGGGTCTCGTCCGGGCGCCATATCCGTATATAGGGTGCCCGGGGGACCCAGTTGAGATCGGTGGATAGGTGAGATAGGAAAGATCATCAATAGTTCTATTGGAGATAGATATCTATATAGGGGCGGGCGGCTGGCCCCATATCTCATATCTGGTGAGAAGAAGGATTGATTATTGATTGTAATTCCTCGAAACCGCAGGCCCTGAGAGATATATATATATAGGGCCAGATAGATCTATAGGGGAGGTCGAAGGGGGGCGCCAACTCGCTTAAATGAGAGGCCCCTGTTCCCCGAACTGGGCCTTGTTCGATATCGTTCAAGGGCCTGAGCAAATGGAGAAGCGTATGCCGAGTGGGCGGAGCCATGGAGATGGGGCGGCATTCGACTTACGATCCAATTCATAAGCTGCTGTCCCCCGGTCACTACGACTCATACAGTTCTGAGGGTCGACTGGACGGAAGGTTTCTCTAGACTGGACGGAACTAGACTGGACGGAAGCCTATCGGGTTACTATCTATATATAGGGACTCGAGGACTCCGGTAGCTTACTATTCCTATCAGCTATCAGCTCTCTATATAGGGGAGGGGTCCCCAGAGAGATCTATAGGGAGCAACTGCCCAGCCCCGCCCCATATATAGACTAGACTAGACTAGACTAGACTAGACTAGACAGACATGAACCTTGCCCCGACGCCCCATATAGAGAGAGATCTCGAGGGCCCCAGATAGTTCTAGGGTCTCTGGGTCTCTCCGGACAGGTTCTCTCGCCCGATTGTGACCGGCCCCTATCCGAGTGACGGTACTGGCGTTATGATCGTCGAGTCTCGTCTCGATGGGATGGATGCCATAGTTCAGATAGGGGGTGCCCCTATATAGAGAATATAGGGGATGACGTGGTACCCCCTCTATATAGATAGATCTCTATATGGTAGATGGATGATGCTAGATGGATGCCATAGTTCAGATAGGGGGTGCCCCCGGTAGATGGATGATGTGGTGCTCCCCCTATCTATAGATTAGATAGGCCCCGACGGCCCGGCCTACTCTATATAGCTGGGGGAGAGGGAACTCTCTATAGTCAGGCACTCCCCCGACGCCTCCCCGTTCGGGCCTCCCCTCCCCCCCCCCTCTATATAGATGGAGATGGGCCCGCCTCTCTCTATCCTTTCTATTCATATACGTGATACGACTGATTTCTATATCTATATAGAACTTATAACTCGGCCGCTCCCCGAGGTATATGGGGTAGGGGCGGGGCCTCCCCTACCTACTCTATATAGATAGCTATAGCTTCGAGAAGGAGATTAGCCTCTGATCCAATCATAGGTCTGCGCGATCCTATAGTATAGATGTGTGTAAGCGATCGTCCTGTGCTAATGCCTACTGGATACCCATTCCAGTAAGCAGACAGACTTTTCAGTGAGCGAACAGACCGGACAGACGGTGCTAGGGGCTATGGGCCTGCCTATATATGTCTGTCTATATGGGTGCTAGGGACTATGGGCCGGGAGTGGGGCCGGGGAGAAGGGTGGACTGAACCGCCACCGCCTAAGGTATATATCTCATCTCATCCCGTTTCCGATTGGGGATTGGGAGGGCCTTCCTTCGTCCAGATGGCCGCTTAGTCCCCATTTCTATTTGGAACATCCGATTGGCTACCGATTCGATCGGCTGCTATGCTAGCTTATTCCGATCGGCGATTCGGGTTCTCCGGTCGGTGAAGCGAACTGATTGATCGAGCGACGAGATCCATCCGCTCACTATGCCGTTCGCATCGATAGGTTGAGGTTCTTACTCTATACCAACTCTCCGTATCGAAGGTCTCCCTATAGAGTAGAGTATAGAATAGGCCGTCTGGTTTCGAGTTGGTATAGAGTAGTTCTAGTTGCGAGAGGAAGAGGAGCGTTCGGTCTGAACTGAATAGGAAGGGATGGGGCGCCCCTAGATCTCTATCTCTATCTGGAGGGCGAGGCCTATCTATAGCTATCTATAGTGTGCCCGGGGCAGGCCTCGTTAATTCTCAATGTATGAGACGAGGTATGAGATAAGGGATATAGACTTGCCATTCTACTAGCCAGGCCAGCAGGTGGAGTGGGAATGTCCAGAGAGTATCAAAGAGTATAGGGCCCTAGTACTCGCCCGGGGGTCTTGATTCGCTTCTCCCGGCGCGTAGAGAACTCGATTCATGCTCTGCTCGCTCCCGCTCCCCGCTCACTTGAGTTAAATAGATACCGATACCGCCGGCGCTGTTTGCCCACCTCCCTCCCCATCCCATCCCATATAGTTAGAGACGAGACGACATATCAGACCTTTCAATTTACTCTATTCCATATAAGACTAGACTATAGAGAGTCCGCTCGACCGCCTCTACTCACGGGGTGGAGGAGTGAGCGCAGATAGAGAGAATAGATGAGCACTCGACCCCATCCCATATAGAGAGAGGGGCCTAACCTTTCTAGATAGTGGTTAGGAGGGCCCTGTATTGAATAGTTCAGGGCCCTAGCCATATAGATCTATAGGCGATCTCATAATTGATCGCCTAGAAAGAATATATGGCGGGCCCCATATCTAGACCTAGACAACTACCATTTCCAGCTCTGCCCTACTCTATTATATGGCATTTATCATAGATCTAGCGACGGGCCGGACGATCAAAGTGACGAGAAGCCCCCGAGAAGATAGAGGGGCTTCTCGGGGGCTTCTCGTGGGGGCATCATCGGGTTGGGGTTGGGGTTGGGGTTGAGGTTGGGGGTTGGGTTGGCCATCCCATATATACGGGTTGGGGTTCAGTCTGGACTATGGAGTGGAGGTTGGTTTTCTATCTATATGGATATGGCGCTCTGAGCCATATAGAACTATAGGGGGTTGGGGGGCCAACCCATGTATAGTCGAGGTCATTATCTAGAATTCGAGGAGGGCCCCTATCCCTATATATATAGGCCAACGGGAGAGGATTCTATACCTATATAGTAGAGTGGCCCTCCCCCAACTCCGACCAGGCCGTCGGGAGAGGGCATGAAAAGAACTATAGGGGCCCGCCTCAACTGACGCCATATATAGATAGGGGCCCGACGGCCCCGGATGGATATATAGGCTACTATAGGATCCGAACTCCATATCTATATCTCTATAGACATATAGAGGGGGAGGGGCCCCCCCGATCGAGGGCCCCATAGATAGATATCTATATCTATAGATCTATATATCTATAGATCTATATATAGATCTATATCTCCCCTATGACTTTCTATAGTGGCCCCCTATCTAGATCTCTTCCCTATCTCCCTATCGGCCGGCCAACCCGAAACCCACCGCCAATTGAATTGATAATAGTCTCGTCTCCATATCTTGCCTTCCGGGCCTCTCTCTATATCTCTCTCTAGATCTTGCTCTAATCTATATGGAGTGAGTAGGTAGGTGAGTGAGTAACCGGGGTCCTATAGAGAATTGGGAGAATTGGGGCCCTATATCTTATCTTAAGATAGTTGGGGGCCATCTATCTATATCTATATACGAAGTAGTGATATCAATGTGCCCAGACTAGACTCTAGAGGGGAGGGGCCATGTAGATTAGATCTCTATCTATCCATCTATGGCCAGGCCAGGTAGATAGAGATCTATCTCTCTATCTATCCATCTGGGTTGGCTAGATATAGAGGCCGGGGAGAGTTGGCGATATAGAGTAGAGGGCCGGGTTGGGATATAGAGTAGAGGGCCGGGTATAGAATAGTGGGCCGGGTTGGTCTAGTCAGATGAAGGGGTGCGTCCTCCCCCCCACCTATATCTCCGGGGATAGGGGAGCCGTGCATTAGCCCACCCCCCCTTTCAATCCAGTGGAGTGGGGTGGGGCCAATTAAACTATACTCTCTCTATTTAGGTCTCTCTACTCTCCTAGACACATGAGAGATAGAGATAGGGCATATAGAATAGAGATACAGACTATCATCAAAGCAGCAGACATGTATTACATACTCTGGGGAGTGGCCAGACCAGACTCTATAGGGCTTTGGCCAAAGCAGACCAGGGGGACCAGACGAATAGATGGGAGGGAGGGCCAGATCTATAGATTATCTCTCTATATCTCTCTCTCTCTCTAGATTCTCTATCTATCCATCTCTCTATCCAGATGAAGGACTACGCCCTCCCCAATATAGAGCAGAGTTTTTTGGCCTGGCCAATATAGACTTCCCGAAGGGGGAGAGGGGAGCCGGCATTGATCTCCATCCACGGGAGGGTGGATTGGATACCACGGGATACCACGGGTGGATACACGGGTGCCCATCTATCCACGGGATACCACGGGGATCTCTATCCACGGGATACCACGGGTGGCCATCTATATCTATCCACGGGTGGCTGGTGTTGGTTGGGATCTAGAGTAGAGGGTTTGGTTGGTCAATATATAGATATGGGGGGGCTCTAGAGGGGAGCGGCTCGAGGGGAGGGATCTAGAGGGTTGGGATCTATCTATCTCTCTATGGCCAGGCCTATATATCTATCTGGGCTCTCTCTATCCAGCTCCGATATAGATATAGAGATAGAGGGGGCCCGACATCGAGATGAGGGAGTGCCGAGAGATAGATAGAGATCTGATCAGATAGAATATAGGGGGGGGGCCGAGATAGAGATCGAATAGAGGGGGGTCCGATCTAGAGATCGATAGATCTATGGCCATGCCCCAGATAATGCTAGATACAGTAGAGCAGTGGCCAGATCTCTATAGACTAATAGAGACGGAGTGGTCGGCTCATCAGTGTGTTCTCGGGTGTCGGCTTCTCAGAGTGGTCGCCTCCTCAGTGTGTTCTCCTCATCAGTAGCCCCCCCCTATATATAGATTAGATTCTAGATATGGCCCATATCTGATCAGTAGCTTAGCTAGCCATAGAGATTAGTAGCTAGCCCTAGCCATAGAGATTCTCGGGTGGTCGGCTTATCAGAAGAGGGGGTCTTCTCGGGTGGTCGGCTTATCAGAAGAGGGGGTCTTCTCGGGTGGTCGGCTTATCTATATCCTCTAGCCGGTGGGGTCGCCCCCCCCCCCCTCGTTTGGAGTTAGCGGGGTGCCCGGTCCCCTTCCCCCTATTCTCTATCCTTCCCACTCATACCTACATACAACTCTATCCACCCCACTCATCCACAGATACAACTCATCTCGTACAGACAACTCATCTATCCACAGATAGCATCTCGAGGGGAGAGAAAGAGTCCCTCTAGCTCATCCTTAGGGGAGAGAAAGAGTCCCTCTAGAGGCGCCAATATATAGATATGGGCAACCGGGTTCGGTTCGGATCTAGAGGGTTGGCTCACTACCAACCGGGGTTGCATCGGGCCAGGGCCGGGTTTGCACCAGGCCAGGGCCGGGTTGGGTTCGCCATATCTATATAGAGGGGAGGGGAGGCGCCAACCCAACCTCTATCTATCTCTCTATCTATCTATATAGAGATGAGATGGCGACGGCCTACTCTATATGGATATGGACCAATGACTGTGACTGGTTGTATCACTCCTTTGGATATAGAGAATGGCGGATAGAATGGATGCATCCATGCTAGATATGTGTATGTGGTGAGATATAGATATATGGCCGCCCCTATCTATTCTATCTGCACTCGGTGGGCATCCATGTCTGTGGTGCCCGACCGCCCCAGATTTGATGCTCCCCCTATAGATAGATAGATAGATAGATATGGGATAGACCCCCTATCACACCACAGCGATCTAAGCTGAGATCAAACCCTCGCCCTCCTCTCGAGAGATATAGGGTAGTCGAGTGCCGGGGGCCCTCCTCTCTTCTCGATAGCCAGATAGATCAGATCTATAGGGTGGGGGCGGGGGTAGGGGCGGGGCCTATCTGATCTAGAATCTAACGCCCTATCTAGACTCGACTCTATATGGTGCGGTGCGCCCTGTATAGATCTATATGGCGACAACTCTCTAGAGTTCTAGTTGGGGGAGGTCGGGGAGGGCGACTATCTATATGCGCTCGACCGCCCCCCTCCTCCTCCCAGATAGATCTATATCTATATGGCGACGGCCTACTCTATATAGCCGAGGCCCTATCTGAACGGAAGCTCTATACTCTCTATTCTAGACTATAGAGTAGGAGTAGGCGCTCGACCCCCTCGACCCTATAGATTCTATCCATCTGGAGAGAATATCATCTCATCAGTAGGCTCAATCGAGGGGAGGGCGCCGCTAGTCGAGCGATAGATATAGGGCCCCATAGAGAGATAGGGATAGGGGGCCAACTAGAGAGAGTCGCCCCAGAACTAACTAGAACTGTCGCCATATAGACAAGACGACCGACATATAGGGTAGGGTAGGGTAGGGTAGGGTAGGGTAGGGTAGGGTAGGGTAGGTGGGCACGAAAGAGGCATAGGGATAGGGAGATACTCTATATGGGCCCTACCCTACTCTATATAGCTATGTTTCTACTCTATTATGTTTCCGGCACCTATATTCTATGCGAGGTGCCCCCGAGAGTTCTATAACTCGAGATCTAATCAGAATGGAATGAAAATAGAATCTTCATTTACCCCCGATCCGAGTGAGTGCCAGTGCCCCCTATATATAGATATGGCGAGTCGGTCGAGTGTGATAGGGGGTGAGCGGCGCCCCGTAGATATATAGGCTCCCTATCTCCTATCTCGGGATGATATATGGATGATTGATGATTCTCCGCCTATCTATATATATGGCCCTCCGCCGGCGAGTGAGAGATATATATAGATTCGCATAACTCCGCTCCGAAGAAAGATATATAGTTGTATTCTCCGTTCGTCTCGGGTGGCAGGCAACAATCTTTAGTACCATCAATCTTTAGTACCAATATATAGATATTAGAGTGCCCCCCCCTATCTATATATGGGGCCGGCATTTATCAGTTATCTAGATATAGGGCGAGAGGTCCCTATCGATATATGGCACTGGGGGGCCACCTATCAATCCCCTATCGGCCCTATCCCCTATCTAGAGTTCGGATGGTCAGGGGAATCTATATAGATCTCCCTATCCCCTATCTATCTAACGGATGGCACGGGGGATAGGATATCTTTCATTTCACGGGGGGTCCCCGTTCGGATGGCACGGGGGAGCCCCTATCTATATAAGCCTTCTGGGGTATTGGCAGAGGCCTTCTATAGAACTATATAGCTCTACCTGGGAGGCAGAGATAGCTGGAGGGGTGGGTGGGCCTCCCATATCTCTATATAGGGGAGGGGGCGACTCTCTCTAGTTGGGAGAACTATAGATAGGGGGGCCGACGGAAAAATTGTAGGGCTCCACTCCATATAGCCTATGCTCGGGAGGCCGGGGGCCTATCTATAGATATGGCTCTCCCTCAGTCATCAGTCATATCACGTATAGAATAGTGATCCCCCTCTATATATATAGATATATATATAGATAGAATCTTATCTTATCTTATCTTATCTTATCTTATCTTATCTTATCTTATCTTATCTATCCGCCGCCAGATATATATCTATATAGGCCGCCGATCTCCCACCCAGATCTATATATAGGCCGCCGATCTATATAGATATCCTAGCCAGATCTATATCTATATAGGCAGAGCAGAGCTAGGAAAGGAAGGAACCCCACCCTCACCACCTCCCCTCCTCCCTTTATTCTGGTTAGGCAGGGTTGCTTCCTTTCCTTGATATATATCTATATATATCTATATAGGGGAGGGGCACCGGACAGACATATTACGTATAGAATCAGGGGCCCCTCTCGAATATTGTCTTGTGTTGTCTTGTTCTGGGGTTCATCACTAACAATATCCCCACCTGCCTAACCACACAAGCTGATGGTATATGGGCCTCCCCTTCCGAGCCTATATCTATCTGGCTGGTATGGGGTGCCCCCCCGCCCCTATACTTATTCGAGTATATAGAGGGGGAGGGGGGTTAGGGTGGGTTTGTTATTGCCCCTCCTCACCGACCCGAGTTCTGGGGAGGCCCTATATCTCTATATCTCAGGAAGCCCTCCTCGTCTTGTGTTGTGTTGTCTTGTCCTGGGCCCCATAGAATCTATAGATAGGTGATGGGTTGCCGCCTTTCTCGTCCGTCCTTTAAATAGATATCTGAGAAAGGGTAGGTGGTGCGCACCCGGGGGTGCCTCCCCTATATGCCTTGCTTGCCTCAGAGTGCCTCCCCGGAGAGAAATCTATATCTATATATATATATATAGATATCTGTTGAGAGGGGTGCCGGCCTCCCCTATATGCCTTGCCTCCCCTCTGATTAGAGTCAGTCTTGTTCTGGGGTTGGTGTGAGGAAGGTTCCCCATATCTATAGTTTGAGAAGGTAGGTGGGGGACCCCCCGATGGCGGCTCTATATAGATCTTATCTCCCTCTTGAATCCTATGACTCCTAAGACCGGCCCCCCCCCTCTATATAGGCAGAGATAGGGACCCCCCCTCCATATAGTTAGTTATAGATAGGGAGACCCTTCCAAACCCAAGGCACCTGCCTGCTGAGCCATTCGAACCCAACCCATATCTAGATAGTAGGTCGAGTGCCCCAGATAAGATCTATATAGGGGGTAGGGGGCACTCCTTCGGAATCGACTTACCATAGATAGAGTTATGGCCCCCCCTATCTATCTCCCTCGACCTATCGGTTCATGTGTTCCCTATATAGATCTCTTCCCTATCTATATATGGCTCTCCCGGTGGTCGAGTCGGGTCGATCTCCTTCCGTTGGTCGAGTGCAGAAATGCCAGGGTAGGGGGCCAGATAAGATATATAGGGCCCTCACCCCTCACTAGTAGATGGGGATGGGGATGGGGAGAGGGCCTCCGGCCAATCAATCTATGGCCGGTTATGTAGGTAGGGCCCCATCCAATTCCAGATGGAGACGGAGCCTACTATGAATTCTAGAATACTATTCCTCTGGCCGCGTGGAAGGGACTCGGAGCCCCCTACTCTCTTGGATTCCACCCCATCCAGGGTTTCCGATCGGAGATCTATGAATCGCAGGTGGTATCAACCAAACCATATAGATTTCCATGGTTTACTTCTGGATCAAGTGTAGTTGGATGGCCGGATCCGGGTCCGGCTCGGGTCCATATATCTATATCTCTGGACAAAGCTCCTGCAGAGGGAGAAGCTCCCAGCGGGTCTCCATGCCCTATCTATATCTTATCTCTGATACACCGACCATGAATGAAATGGCGAAGGACCCAGACGCCCTATATATCATATATCTGGGATTGGCCACGGCCACAGATCTAGTTGGCATTAAGAGGCCCCATTGTTTCATGCGTTAGCTGGGAAATAGAAATCTATAGGGCGGGAATGGACTGTATCACTTCACTATAGTATGGCAGTATGGCATCACTATGGTATAGGACCAATCTATATAGGGGCGGGCCCCCATAGAGAAGAACTATAGAGAGGGGGGGCTCCCCATAGAGATCTAGGGGGCACCATCACCATAGAATCTATGGGCCCCCCCATATCAAAAGAGGGGAGGGGAGTATGGTAGGTTGGGTTGGGTTGATTCAATGCCGAGGTGTCTGGGTGTCTCATCTCATACCAATCAGTCCGGGTGTCTCATCTCATACCGATCAGTCTGGTCATAGGTTGGTCCAATCATAGTGGGTGATGGAATAGGTGTCCCAATCATGGGTTGGTCCCTATCTAGAACTATAAGATAGGAAGGGGTGGGGGATAGATATATAGGTATCGGGGAGCGGCCCCTATCTGAACTATTCTATGGGGGGTTGAAGCGGTCAGCACCTAACCCATATACATATCCCTATCTAGACTCTATATGGCGGCCCCTATCTATATACGGCGGCCCCTATATCAATCACATAAGCCGGATCGGATGCTTGCCCCCCCTCTCTATATCTATTCCATATGGCGATATCTATTCCATATGGCGCGGGGGAGAGCCTAGATCTACATCTATAGTTTGGGCGGGGGCCCCATATAGATCTAGTATATGGTATGGATAGGGCGATCGATCGATGCTCTTTCTTCTCTCTCGGATCGATAAGATAGAATAGAATAGGGAGGGGGGAGGGCCGGTTGATCGATCGACGAGATGCCATCACCGGTTGGCCAACAATATATAGATAGGGGCCCCCAGATAGAATCTATTCTATTCTCCCCAGTTCTATAGAGATACCTCCCCATCCCATTCATATCAAATCAAATCAAATCAATAGGGGTCGGCCCAGAGATAGGGGGAGAACAATCAATTTAGAGGGGTTCTATGGGCCCCCCTATCTCCCGGCTCTCTATGGCCCCATATATAGATAGGCCTCCCGCCATATAGAGATAGGGCCCCCTCCCCCTACCCCTCCCCCTCTATATAGATCACGAAAGGGCAGCTATATCTATAGGGGGGCAGCTATCTAGATAGGGGCCCCCCTTCTCTATATAGGGGTGGGGGCCCCCGGGCCTCATTGCCCCCATTCTCTATATAGACTCCCGCCCAGCATAGGGCCCTGGCTATAGATTCTCCCTCGTTCTCGAGCCCCGTATATGGATAGGGGCCAGACAGTCGGGTGGGCGCTCTCTATCCTTTCTCTAGAATAGAGAGAGAGGGGGGGCGGGGGCCCGATAGGGCCGCCGATATAGAATATAGCTGCCCCCAGATAGATAAGATAGTTCAGGGAGGGGGCCCCGGCGATTGGAGTAGGCCGCCCTATCTGTATATATGCCTATCTAGTTCTACCTTCCCGTCCTCCTCCCCCTCCAGATAGTTCAGGGGCGGGGGAGTTCCTCAACCTATGGCCTATCGGTCCATATCCCATATCTAGATAGAGGGAGAGGGGAGGGTGCCCCATAGTTCAGATATAGGGGGCCGACTAGATATAGCTGCCTCCCCCTGCAGTGCAGGAATCGGTCGGGGGAGTGCCGACTCTATATAGAAGATAGATAGGATAGGCCGTCGGGATAGTAGAGTCCCTCTCCCTCGGCCCATATAGTATAGATTCGGCGCCCTCTGTGTATATATATCTATATATACCCCGGGGCCCAGCTACAGCTATATAGAGTAGGCCCCTATCTATTATCTCCGTCGGGCCCCTATCTGCCAGATCTATATAGAGGGGGCCCTATCTATATATGGGCATAAGCTATATATAGTTAGAGTCTGCCCCCCCCATAGAACTATAGGGCTCCTCACCTCAGACAGTCGTATATATCTAGTTGGGAGTGAATACGAACTAGACATTGAACCGATCGGATTGGGAACTATTCAGGCATCTGGCCATATGGATTAGAGAGGGGAACAGTTCTATATATAGGATAGGGGGGCCCGATCCGATATAAGGGTTGAGCCGGGATTTGTTGATCTCGACCCCGGCACCATATATAGATAGGGCTTGGCCGGGCCTATCAGTTTCTAGGGGCCCGATAGAGGCGGCCTAGAGTTCTATCTGGCGGCGGATATATCTAGTTAGAGGCGGGCCCCCTCCCCCTCCCTGAACTATCTTATCTTAGAGTTCTGGGTCGCCATATCTAACTATAGGGTACCCCGGCCCGGCGTATGTGATACTCTAGTGTAGAGTGTAGTGCCGATTATTCGCTTCCTTCCAGTAGTTTCATTAGTGCCGATTCTTCTCAGGCTCAGGATGAAGTCCTCGGGATTCATTGAATACAGAACTCTGGGGAGGGCCCCACCTCCCACCGGCCGTGGCCCGCCCTATCTATCACCCTCCCCGCCCGGTGCTGTAAGGTAGCGCCTCCATCGAGTAGTCCATGTAGATAGATAGAGAGATAGATAGATAGAGATCTGTATTCTATATGCCCTCTATCTATATTGATCTGGCCTCCACTCTATCTCTATCTAGCGTGATATCAGTCGAGGGTTGGGTTTCTAATCTCTGATCTAGTTGTTTCATCCCACCTAGATCAGAGATTAGAAACCCAACCCTCGACTGATGCTAGATATAGGTGGAGCATCCCCCCTAGATATATGGTCCTAGATCAGATCATATCTGATTATATACGTGATACAACTGATATCAATCATGGGAGATAGATGAAACAGATATGGGATATGGGATCAGATCAGATTCATTATATACGCGACTGATGCTAGAAGAACTCTGAACTATATAGAATTCAATTTCTAGGAGAGGGTGGAGCCCTCTATACTCTATAAGTGGAGGCCAGATCAATATAGAGAGAGGGCATATAGAATACAGATCTATCCCAGAGAGATAGAGAGATCAAGCCCAGATCAATATAGAGAGAGGGCATATAGAATACAGATCTCTAGATTAACACAGAGATGATCGTGGTCCCCCCCCTACCCCTATCGGGGTAGACCCCCGTATCAAAACAAAGACCCCCTTTGTCGTGTCCTAAGGACATAAGGTACAATCCTAAGGACATAAGGTACTTCGTCCTTCGGACTTCGTACCTTAAGTCCGAAGGACAAGAACAACTAAACACATCTTGATCCTATGGACATAAGGTACTTCGTCCTTCGGACTTCGTCCCTTAGGTCCGAAGGACAAGAAAACAAAACCATTCGGTTTGTCCTAAGGACCGAAGGGACTTGGGACAACCAAAACAACAAGTCAGTTTCCTTGTTGTCTCGACACCATAGTCCTTGTTATATTGTCCGAAGTCCCAAAGGGACAATACGAAGTCCCAAAGGGACAAAGGACAATGAGAACTAAACAAAGTTAACAACTTTTGTTTGTCCTAAGGACCGAAGGGACTTGGGACAAACAAACGACAACTCCTTAGTATTGTATTGTCCGAAGTACCGTTGGTACGAAGGACAACCGTACCTCATCTTAACGGATCCCCCCCCTAGCCCTATAGGGCTAGACCCCCCTGGGGGGGTAGAACAACAGACAAGACGGGGGGGTGTATGAAATAGAGTTGGTAGGTTCAGTGCCTACTGTTAATGAAAAGACCTGTTGTATCAATAAATATAGTACGGTTCGCCTCTAGTATGTGGTTTTTATACCAGTTCGCCTCAACCTCGATCTGGTTTCACTCTATTCGAATGGCCCCCCTCCATATCTATCGAGGGCCCCCCCTCTCTCTATTCTCTATCCGGAGGCCCCCCTCCATATCTATCGAGGGCCCCCCTCTCTCTATTCTATTCTCTATCCGGAGGCCCTCCCCCTCTATCTAGTTCTAGAGTCCCCCCTTCCTCTAGATATAGGGAGCGCCCCCCTCCATCTAGATAGAGGGCCCCCCTCCATCTAGATAGAGGGCCCCCCTCCATATAGATAGAGGTTCCCTGCCTCTCTATCGAGGGCCCCCTCCATCTAGTTCGAGGCCCCCCCTCTCTCTATCTATATCTGGAGGCCCTCCCCCTCCCTATAGAGACCCCTATAGATTGTACAGAATATATACAGAAATTGACAAGAATTGTACAGAAATTGACATGAATTGACAAGAATTGTACAGAAATTGACATAAATGGTACGGTACGATCTCCCATTCTAGATAGAGGGACAGGACAATAATGGTACGGTACGATCTCCCATTCTAGATAGAGGGACAGGACAATATCTGTGCAAATCTAGATCTAGATATAGAGATGGGGCGGTATACTCTCTATCTATCTATCTAGACCCGGCCCGGTACTCTCTGGGTAGAGTTGAATTGTACAGAAATTGACATAAATAGGACCGGACCGGCCTGGAGGGTTGACTGACTATCCAATACAACCCTCGACCAACGGGTCCCGATAGGGAAGGGAGAGGACCCCAACTCTAGAGGCGGTACCCTGAACTATCCCTATCTAAACAGAGGGGGGGCAACGGGGGAGGAGGTCGAGATCGAGAACAACTCGACCGACGGCCTCTGAACTAGGGGGCCCTATCCAGACTCTATATGGCTCAGCGAGCATAACTATAGAGAGTCCCGTCGCCCCCCATATCCATATAGATAGTATTCGCTACGAGATATATAGAGTGGGGTGCCGACCCCGACCCGACCCTACTGTATATAGCTTCGTCGGCCTCCCGGATAGAGTTTTTTGGCCCTCTCTCTATAGGTGGAGATGGAGACCAGAGATAAGATCTATAGGGCCTCCCCACCCCCACCTCTCCTCTATAGTGGATAGCTGTCCGGCTATATCTTATCCATATAGACTCGTAAGCCGTCGGGCCCCCTATCCCTATCACACTATGGGATGGGCATAGCATAAAAAACCTCGATTCAGAATTAGCTATACTATAGCCGCACTCGCGGCTAGATCTATATACATCGAAGAAAGAATCATCCAAGCTGTGATCGCATGAATCAAATGGACTCCCTCTCCCTATCCCTATAGATAGGTGGGTCTGATCGATCCCCTATAGTTCTATCTGGCCCCCCCCTCTCTATATACGTACGGGAGATAGGGCACGCCCTATATATCTATATCTAACTGGGGGTCACCATGATGAGGGATTAGATAGGGGGTTGGCCAGGGCATTTCTGCTCCCCTATATAGACAGATATGGCGACCCCCTTCTCTCTATATGGGGCATCTCGGCACTCCCCCCTACCCTAGAGAGATCTTATCTGGAGGGGGAGGCCCCCTCTCTATATCTCTCGAGAGATCTGCCTGCCGGGTAGGGGTGAGCGTATCAATCGAGGGCCCCTATCTAGACTCGATATCTATATGCTATGCTCGGGAGAGATATATACAGTATAGTGGGGCCCCTATCTTCACTCTATATGGGGCCCGATCCAATCCCCGCCCATTTCAATTAACATACATTTGGGGGCCCCATAGAAAATGGATAGGGGCTCGGCCATATCTATCTATAGGGAGGCCCCTTCCGCTCTCGAATGTGCTCTACTGATTGATGATCGATTCCTGGTCGATCGATCGATCATATATAGTGAGTGTGAGTGTGAGTGTGAGTGTGAGTGTGAGTGCGCCTATATATCTATGGGGGGGGGTGGAACGCATCGACTGGTGACTGGTGATAAGCGGTTAGATTAGAGAGAAGCCGAGATGGGTGGAACGCATCGACTCGACTGTCGATTGTTGGTCGAGACCCCCATATATAGATAGGGCTCGGCCCAGCGGCACGAGGGCCTATCTACCATATAGAGATAGGGGCCCTCGGCCTCCCGAGATAACGATATCTAGATGTCGGCGCATGCCGCATGCATATAGAGGGGAGGGGCATAAATGCCTGCCTATCTATATCTAGCGGCCCTCGGCCTCCCCATATATAGATAGGCTTCCAGTCGGGGCCGACTGACTCTATATGGCTCGGCCTCCCGGGCATCCCCTAGAAATTGAAAGGGCAGTCGGCGCCCCATCTATATATCTCGTAGCGAATACTATATACCCCTATCTAATCTATACTCTATATGGCTCCCGAGATGGATATAGATGTCGGCGCCCCTCCCCCGCCCCCCCCTCTATATAGGCGAGATTGAGATTGAGATTGGGATTGAGATTGAGGAGTCACAGTTGGATATATAGGGAGGGGAGGGGGCCCATATATATAGAGGGCCGTCGGTCCCCTACGCCCGCCCTGCCCTATATAGAGATGGGAGATGGAATAGAATCTAATCCCCTCCGCCCCAGATAGATATATAGAGGGTTGGGGCCGCCATAGATAGATAGAGAGGCCCCTAATCTATGTGGGGCACTCCTTCCTCCTTCCAGATTAGATTAATAAATAGGTTGGGGCCGCCATACCATACCATATCTAGATAGGGCCATCCTCCATCCTCGGGTTGGGGAAGACTGGTTGGGGTTAGGCTACCCCCGTCTAGATAGAGGGACTAGCCTTAGCCTGGCGTTTGAAGGCTAGTTCGGTTTGGCCCCCAACAGTCGAAAGATATATGGGATGGGGCACCCCCTCCCCCCCTCTCTCTATATGGACTGATAGGCCCCTATCCCTATCTATATATGGGGATGGGGGCGAGGAATTGAACTATATTATATGACTTCGATGCGATGGATGCCTGATGGATGGACTTCAATGCCTACTGTATCGGATCGGAATCATTCGGATGGATGCCCCATTAATCTGGGCTTCCAAAGGCCCTATAGATCTATGGGGCCATGGGGAGATACCGTCCGTGTGCCCATATATAGATAGGGCGGCCTACTATCTCTATATAGAGACAGAGACTATAGCTGGGGGAGAGGGACTCTCCCGTACTATATATACCATCTGGGAATCAGGCCATAGTTTCTGTATATAGATATGGCCCACCCCATCCCCATCTATAGAGATCAGATCAGATCTGGGCGGATGAGCGAACCCAAGATGAGCGAACCCACCTACCACCCACCCACCCTATATATATGTTGGTTGAACCCACCTCCATATAGAGAGAGGGGGAGCGAACCCACCTATCGAGTCAATGAGCGTACCCACCCCAGATAGATCTATAGGGGTCTGTGAACCCACCTATCCCCTAGATAGAGATATGGCCCACCTATCAGTCTGTATCTATATCTAGTACGATCAATCTATATATATAGATAGGGCGATGTATATAGAAGGATGGTAGTCGGTCGCCCCTATATCTATATCTGATTGTGGTCGGTCGGTAAGGATAGCCATATCTATAGAGAGGGGTCGGTAGTCCCATATCTATAGAGAGGGGCCCCTATATCTATATCTCTTGTCGTCGGTCAGTAGTCCCATATCTATAGAGAGGGGTCGGTCGGTAGTATTGTGGTCGGGAGTGCCATATCCCATATCTTGGTAGTCGGTCGTGCCATATCCCATATCTTGGTAGTCGGTCGTGCCATATCCCATATCTTGGTAGTCGGTAGTCCCATATCTATATATAGGGGTCGGTCGGTAGTCCCATATCTATAGAATATATAGGGGTGGGGTCGGCCGTTCATGCTTGTACTCGCCGGTTCACCCAGATCGGCTTGTATGCTTCTCTAGCATTGGCCATATCTCTATATAGGGCTCGGGTGGCTTCTCTAGATATAGATGGGGGATTAGATATATATGGCGAGGGGAATCTCTTCAGAGTTCTATATAGAGTGACGGGTCATTCATGATAAGAAAGATATATAGGGCAGGCAGGGCCCAACCGCCATATATAGATCTATATAGATATAGATTTCTTTGTACCCGACCGACTCCGGGTCATGAGTCAACCCCCTATATAGATCTATGGCGACCCCTATCTATCCCTGGGGGCCGGCTATCTATCGTACCTCTATCCTGTATGGAGCTAGATGATATAGGGTTGGAGTGGGACAACAGAAATCAGTGGCCCTCCCCTCTCCTCCTCCTGCTCGCTTCCCCTATCTAGTCTAGAACCCCGTCCGTTCCTCGCTATTCGCTATATCCATAGAAACCGAGCCGAGGAACCCAGCGCCCCGGCGCAAACCTGGGTTCAATTGAACCCCCTATCTATCTAACCCGGCGCCTATCCGTCCTATCTATCTAACCCGGCGAGTCGATAACCGCCCAGCGCTAACCGGCGGCCGGGGCAACCCCCTATCTTATCTGTATGAACCCGGCGCCTCTCTGTCCTATCTGTATGAACCAGTTTCTAACCGCCCAGCGCTAACCCCTATATCTATATGGCTCAACCTATCTGGTCTAGGGTCTAACCTGACCTCAACCTCCACCCCCTATAGATATAGATGTGGATAGTGATGGCGGGCCCTCCAGATAGATATATAGGGGTGGTCGGGAGATAGTCATGCTCATGAACTATAGATCATTCGTTTCGTATGGGATAGTCTCTGGCAGAGCATCCTTCCGTCTGTATGCTCTCTATGGAGACCATAGAATATAGATAGATAGATAGATAGAGAGATAGATATATGGGGCCGCCAATGCAGTGTACCGTTCACTACCAGATAGAGAGGGTGGGGGTCCTGCATCACTAGAGGACTAGACTATGGCCTTCGGCCCTCGCTGACCTTTCCCATATCTAGATAGGGCGAACCCTATCTAGATATCTCCCATAGGGCAAACCTAACCCATATCTAGATAGGGCGAGCCCTATCTAGATATCTCCCATAGGGCGACCCCTCTCTATAGTTCTCTGGGCTAACCTAACCAAACCCATCTATATACAGATATCTAGGGTTCTCTATCTCCATGTTGATATGTTATGTTGACTGATCTCAGTCGTATCACGTATATAATAGAATAGATGGATGATGTGATGGATGGTGGATGATGGTGGTAGATGGAAAGGATAGATGGCCCCTCAACTGTGATGGATGATGGTAGATGGATGATCATGAAGGCCTGGTGGTAGATGGATGATGCAACCACGAAGGCCGGAGCAAGAGACGGAGTGAAGACGGGGAGTACATGCATGGAGAGTGGGATGGCCGACGACGCGCATCTCGGGACGGAGCCGTATGATGCGGAAGTATCACGTACGGTTCTATGAGAAGGGAGTGGCTACCCACTGGAGCTTTTCTTGACTACTGTAGTTTCTTTGACTCCTCCCGATCCGTTTCTTTCTCCCGATCCTTGACTACAGTTTCTTGACGGCTCTGGGGCTACCCCTTACTCTCCTATCACTATAGGGGTCTGGGGTTCGAGACGAAGGAAGATCAGGGCAGCACATCAGTTTTTCCCATACACTTCACCCGGATCTGTTCCTATGCCACCAGCTATTCCGTCGATTCTCTCCCAAACAGGAACCACCGATTCGCAAATCCTATCAACCACAGAATCCAGTGAGCGGCGCCAAATCTCTCCATGGATTGCTCCTCCCGCTCCTTCCCCCGTCAAAGTGCCTATGGTACCAGTTCATATCCGGTTACCCGAAGCTCATGTAGAGGCACCTACGGCTGGATCCGTCATCTCGGCAGGAATTCCTTCAAAATCGGGAACCTATGGGTTTTCGAGATTTTCCATACCCATGTTTCCCGAAGCGACACTTCGCCCCACTCCCTTCATTTATACTCTAAGCGCGATTGCCATTCTATATACTCCCCCGACCACTCTGAGACAAATCGATCCTAAGAAGATTATTGCCCACTCCCCAGTAGCCCATACGAATCCTGTGACTATCGGTATGTTCAGTCGGGCGGCGGCCGTTAGGTCACCTATAGTGAGTTACAAACACACAGGGCCAAATGTGTGCCGGGCGTGCGACCCATCAACCCACTAGCAATGGGGGAGAGAACATAGCATGTCGCAACAAAAGCTTGATCGGGACGGGCTGCACCCTATCTGAACTCTGGGGTGGGGCGCTCGACCGGGAAGGCCTGGTCGAGCGCCGATAGTCCCATCTCCCCCGCCTCTATATATATAGCTGGAGAGAATTCTCCCCCCCCCAGCTATATAGAGTAGGTAGTAGGCCGTCGGGAGAGTTGCTCTCAATATAATATCTATAGAGGGGCGCCATATATCTAGATAGGGGTCCGATCGGCTCCTCTCCCCATCGGGGGAGAGCGCTAATTAAACTATATATACCATCGCTCACAAGCTATATATATAGAGTAGGCCGCCATATATCTAATCTATATAGGATATAGGAGGGGGGGGGGGTGCCGACTATCTATATAGCCGCCCCCATATAATCTATAGGGCTATCGGTCGAGTCCCTCCCCCCCCGCCTCTATATATATATATATAGCTGGAGAGAATTATCCTCCCCCTCCAGATAGATATCTAGGGGCGGGGGAGGACCTCGACCCCAATCCCATCTATATAGATCTGGGCGCCATTATCATTCTATAGGGTGCCTAGCTATATATAGAATAGAATAGCCGCCCTCCCCTAATTTAGAACCCCCGGCTATGCTATATATAGAGATGGCCCGAGAGATGGCCCTCTATAGAAATAGATGGCTAGTATAGAGAGATGGCCCCCCCCCTCTCTATTCTATCTTATCTCGGCTCCCATATCTATATAGAGGGGGGAGAGAGGGCTCGGCTCCCCCCCCCCTCTCTCTATATGGGCGAGAGAGGGGCTCGGCTCTCTATAGAGATCTGGCAGATCTGGGCGGTCCCCTACGTAGAGAATTCTCTCCCAGATCTCTCTATGGGCCGGGGCGGGGCCATATAGAGAGAGTTGGGCCTCCCCCAGCTATATCTATAGAATAGAGTAGGCCCCCCCCCCTCTCTCGCCCAGATCTATAGAGGGGGGAGCCTATAGTTCTGGGGCCCCCTCTCTCTATATCTTCTCTATATGGCCCTCCCCCCAGCTATAAGCTATATAGAGTATGTATAGTAGGGTAGGCCGCCCAGAGTTATAGAGCGGAGGGCCCCCCTTCTCTCTATCTATATAGGGGAGGGGAGTGCCGAGTCTATAGATAGGGGTCCCGAGTCTATATAGCTTAGCCTAGAGTTCTCTAATTAGAATTCTAATTAGAGAGGGGGGGGCCCGCCCCCCCTCTCTACTCTATCTATGGGGGCCATATCTAGAGAGGGGGGGCCTGAACTGGTCCCCCATAGTCTCATTCAGGCCCCAATCCCATCCATCTATATAGATTTGGGATCTGGGCGGTCCCTCGGGCCCGACTATATGGATTAGATATATTCTATATACAGCCGCCCTCCCCCCCGCCTAGATATCTATAGATAGATAGAGAGATAGCTGGCTCCCCATAGACAGATAGGCCTCCCCGGCCGCCTCCCACCTCCCACCTAGATTCAGATTCTATTAGAGGGGAGGGTAGGGGAGGGTAGGGTGGGGTTGGGGCCTAGGGGCGCCCCCAGATCGTCATAGGGTGACCCGGGTCGCCATAGATCTATATAGGGCGCAGAAATGACCCCGGCCCCAACCCAGAGATCTAGAGGCCCTATACCTATGATCTGGGGCGGCCAGGGGCGCAGAGCATATAGATAATGCGGCGCGAGGGCGGCGTTGGGCCCTATCTAGAATTCTCTATATGGAGGGGGGCCCTATATATATAGGCATAGGCGGCACTCCCCCTCTTTCCTCCCCCTAACGGGGGAGTAGGGGGAGTGCCCCCATATATAGATTAGATAAGATAGGGGCCCCCCTAGAGAGAGAGGGGGCGGGGGAGGCCCCGGCCCCCTACGTATAGAATTGTTCGCTATCGCTCACACCTCGGCCCTAGAGAGGGGGCCGAGTGCCCCCACCCCTTCCTATCTTATCTTAGAGTTCTAGATAGGCCCCATAGCCATATATAGATAGGGGGAGGGGGCCTATCGGGCCCAGGTAGGGGATAGTAAGGCCATATATAGATAGAGAGAGAGATAGATAGATAGATAGGGGGCCCTCGCCATAGAAATATATTGGAGAGGTATAGGGCTCTCCCAGCTATATAGAGTAGGCCGTCGGGAGAGCCCTATAGATCCCATATAGAGAGAGGGCCCCACTCTATCTGCCAGATCTGATCTATAGAGAGGGGAGGGGAGGGGCCCGCCCCCTCTATATATCTGGGGAGGGTGAGGGGGGGGGCGAGGGCCCCCTATCTATATCTCTATCTGAACTCTGAATGAGACTATATGGCCTCTGGGTCGTAACCCCGTGGCAGCACATACATCTATTACGAACGAGTATCCATCATCCCACACAGAAGGAGATTGCCCGTATCATGGTTGTCCGCCAACGTGAAGCGAGGGGTTGAGCCTGAATGAACTGGCGAACCGAAGTCGCTTTCGGAACCATACTTCCCACACACGTGTCCAGCAAGCAGCCCAAATCCCCGCCGGCCATCGGGACCGAGTGGTAAGGCCATCCATAAGGAATCTGATTGATCTGGCATTGATCGGACAGGGGAACGGATTACTCATTCTTTCCTCCATTGGGGACAGGTGCGCGACAACTCCGAGCGTCACACATCCGCCAATGCCCTTCCTATAGGTGGCACCAGCGAGATCCAGCCAAGCGGCCTCGCCGCGGCGGCTGCTCCGGAAGAGAAGAAAGAGGAAAGGAGCCCTAGAGTTCTATAGGGGGCCCCTATATCTATCTATATGGCCCTCCTAGTTCAGATTAATATATGGCGACCCGGAGGCCTATCTCTATATGATATGGGGCCCTCTATATGTAACTGAGCCGACGGGGGAGGAGAATTCTCTAGAATTGGGGGGAACTGGATTTGGTTTGTTCGGTTTCCCCCCGGCGAGAGAGAGGCGCGAGACTATCAGCCTTCATCCGCTTCGCGAGCGCCGCACACGCAGCACATAGGAAGTCAGAGGGCCCGTACTACCTGCCCAACCCACCCCTCGCTCCGAGGGCATTCATGCGCTCACCCCTCACCCTCCATAGTTCAGATATAGGGGCGGGTGAGTACCCCTCTATCTATATCTGTCCTCACCCTCCAGATAGAGATATAGAGAGAGGGGCGGGCGAGTGGTTCGCTACGCTCACTCCTCACCCTCCAGAGAGAATAGAGGGGCGGGCGAGTGGTTCGCTACGCTCACTCCTCATCTCTCAATTGAGTGCATCTATAGAGAGGGGGGCCCTCGGCCTCCCCTAGATATGGCCCCCCTCTCTCTATATGATTGGTCGAGGCACTCGACTCCATATATCTCGAGTGCGGTTATCCCTTGACCCCCTCTAGATATATGGAGTCGAGTGCATAGCCATCTCGATCTTGACCCGGGCCCCCATATAGAGATATAGATAGGGGCCGACGAACAGATATAGGGCAAGCCGGCACTCGATGGATCGAGGGAAGAATCTATCGAGTGCCCGGGTCCCGACGGCTATATTCTATATAGAGTATAGTGGGCGGCTATATAGATAGAGGCGGCCCCCCCCCCACCCCCCTATATAGATTCTATATGGGATGGGCCCATATCCATATAGATAGAGGGAGGGGAGGGCGCCGACGGTACTATCTATATGCTATGCTCGAGGTATATCTATATAGATATCTATATATAGATATATCTATATAGAGTGGGGGGAGGAGGCCGAGCCATATAGATATAGGGGGCCTCTCCCGCCCCTATATCTATAGGCGGGCCCCCTCTATCCCCCCCTCTCTCTATATGGGGGCCCTATCTATATAGATCTGGGGGGGGCCTGAATGAGACTATGGGGGCCCCGACCCCCTATCTCTCTATGGGGGACTCCCCCGCCCCTATATAGATATAGGCCTATAGGGGGCCCCTCCAGATAGCCCCTCTCTATCTATCTGGGAGGTCGGGAGGGGCTATCTGGAGGGGCTATCTGGAAGGGCTCTCTGGAGGGGCTATCTGGAGGGGGAGGGTCCCCTATATAGATCTATATGGTATGGCCGCCCCTAGGCCCCCTATCTAGATATGGGGCCCCCCTCTAACCCATCCATAGAGAGGGGGGGGCCGAGGAGGACGAGGGCCTTTAGGCAGGCACTCAACCGAGGGCCTGGCTATTATTTATGCTCCCTTTATATCCATATATGGCGACCTCTATATAGTTCTCTGGGGCCCCTGGGGCACTCGGCCCCCTGGCCGGCCGAGGAGCCCCCCCCTAGATATCTTATCTATCTGGGGCACTCGTCCGATCCGCCCCTCCCTATAGAATGGAGGGCCCCGGCCCCTATCTAGATATGGGGCCCTATATAGAGAACTGGCACTCGGCTCGGCCGCCCCTCTATAGATATGGGGGCCTCCCCCGCCCCAGATATGAGATATGGCCTACCTTCTATATCTATTCTCTCCTCTATATAGAGAGTCGGGGGCCTCCCCCGCCCCAGATATGAGATATGGCCGTATAGATTCTCCCCTCTATATAGATAAGGGGGCCTCCCCCGCCCCTATATTCTCTATCTAGGGGGGGCCGTAGGGCCTCCCCCGCCCCGGCGGGCCTCCCCTACTATAGCTGGGCAACGGTATTATAGTAATAGAACATAATATTCTTCATTCATTTCTATAGGTATTATATACTTTAGGCTAGGCACCCTATATATAGATATGGCGACGGGACTCTCTATAGTTATGCTCGGGAGGATCCCCTATCTATATAGATGGGATGGGCATATAGATAGGCCCCCATAGATCTATAGGCCTAACCCCCCCGGTGGCGCCCCCAGGGGGGTTAGGCCTATAGATCTATGGGGGCGGCTCGGCTATATAGTGGGGTGGGCCCCTATCTAGAATTCTCTAATCGGAGGGGCATTTATGCTTGGGAGGCCGAGGACTCGACTGACGTTAGGGCCCCAGTCAACTATATCTGAGGGCCATAGAAAAGATAGTTCAAGGAGGGGGGCTCCCCTCTATTCTATGGAGGGGGGGTGCACTCGACGGTCGAGTAGGGGAAAACCTTCTGAACAACTCGGAGGGGAAGGGGCCTATGCATGTATTCGAATTCGACCCGAGCCAATCCCCGTCCCCGCCACCACGCCGCAGGAAGGCTCGTGTGGAATGGAGGGGAACGGATCATATGACTGCCATATACATATATCTCATCTCGCTAACACACATGCTCTCTCTCTATATCTCTCAGTGCTTCAACTGCGGACGCTTCCGTGCCGTAATCCATTCTGCTTCTTCCAATCCTTCCCCGCTCTTCACCTTCTTTCAATCCATCCCCGCTCTTCACCAATCCCCTTCCATTTGTTGGCGGGGTGATCCCCGAGCCGACCCATTCGGAGCAAGTGAAGTTGGTGAGCCGTATGATGGGCAACTATCCCCTGCGGTTCGGAGAGGACTCGGCAGTTGGTTAGCACCCCCTTGGTCTTGGGGCAGTTAGTACCCTTCGTCGCGGGGTGGACCCTTCCACCCAATTTCATTATATACGCTTAGCGAAAATAATGTATCCCGATACACCTAGAACATGGATGATATATAAACCAATGGATCGTGACAAGTCGTTACCACCAGCAATTACTTCCTCCTCCATTACTTCATTCTTCCCGTATCCCCCTCCCTCGTTCTTAGTTACTCATCAAACGGCACCAAGTTTCTGTCTGTGATTTCGATCAGTTACTCTATCATCCACAAGGTTCAAAGAGAGGGCTCTCCCGGTAATCTTTCAATCAAAGAGAGGGGGGTGCATGAATGGTAATGAATCCAATCCAGCGGGACCGGTAATCTTTCAAAGAGAGCCTTTCAATCAAAGAGAGGGATGACAGTTGAGTGCATAGCTGCAGTCGGCCCGGGGTGCATGAATGACCTCTCCCGGTAATCTAGCTCAGCTGTAGTTAGCTGTAGCCCTCCCCCCACCCTATAGAGATTGATAGGGGATCCTCCTCTCCCCATATAGATATAGGGGGCCGGGGACCCTCCCCCTCCAGATAGCCAGATAGATCAAAATAGAACTATAGGAGGGGGGGGGGTAGGGTAGGGGCGGGGGAGTGCCCCCATGGAGAATAGGGGCCGGGTGTCCCATATAGAGAGAGGGGGAGGGGGCCCTCGTCCGAGGGCCTACTATAGAGAGTAAGCGGATCGGATCCATCTCTCTCACCACATAGAGATCTAGATGGGCCAGTCGAGTCTCTCATAGCATAGGGCCATCCATCTCCGAGGGGGCCGTCGGCCATATCTATATCCATGCGGATTGGGATTAAAGACCAGCTAAGCATCATCGGCCCCTACCCTATATAGAATAGAGATCAGACCAGATCTGGGTGGGCCCCTGCCATATAGGGGAGATAGGGCTCGACCCCGGGGCATCGACGGTTGGGTCACCATGAATCAAGGAATCACTTGGGATCTATGAATCAGGGTCTTGGAATAGAGAATCAGAGGAAAACCCGATGGGATGGTGGCGCCAGCCAGTGTTCGAGATGCTCGATGCCCCTATCTCTCTCGACCCGGATTCGTTTAGTGCTGGTGAGATGAGATATATATCTTCTCTTCCGACCGCGGTGATTCGCGTTGGATCGAGGAATCGGAATCAGTGCTGGATGTGGATCAATTCGACTTCTCCCTACCTCTCGGTTTCGGAATCGCAAGATCCCCCATATCTCTATATAGGGCAGATCAAGATCAGAGGAGTAACTGCAATGGATATATAGTTGGCGAGGCAGTCCGAAGAGTCACTGCAATGGCCCCCCGGACCTAGAGCATAAAGGCGTTCGGGCGAGTAACAGAGAGTCACTGAGCGCCTCGACCTCGGCAATGAACCTTCGACCCGAACCCCCTATCTAACTATATGATATGTTAGGCCCAGCCCAACTCTATAAACCACCTATCTATATATATAGAAGACTGCCGGGGCGCCTTTCGGTAAAGGAAGATTCCCCTGGCGGTGTGCACCGGCCCAACTACAAACCAAACTAGAAACGGATTACCGGGGCCATGTGGACCTGAGGACTAGCGGCTCAATTCTTACTATAGATAGATATATAGGGTCATTGTCCTCCTCCGGAGTATGGGTTGGGGTTGGAGCAGTAGGCTCTTGTGCACCTGCACCTCCGGAGTATCGGAACTGTATCATAAGGCCCCTATCTATCTATCTATCTCTCTCTCTCTCTATATCTCTATCTCTCTATCTATATTTGGGCCCTCCATATAGAGAATTCTCCCCTATATTCCATGGAGGGGGGGAGGATCTATATAGAACTGGGGCTACTAGAGATTAGATAGGCCCCCGCCTGGGGGTCAAGGTTATATCATTTCTGCGCCCCAGGTGCCCAGATAGATAAGATATATAGAGAGGGGGGAGGGGGCCGCCTCTACTCCACTCTAAAGTGAGTTGAGTTGGGGGGCCAACTCTCTAAGGGGCCCCATAGATATGGCTCGGGAGGCCGAGCCCTCTCTATGGGGCTCCCATCTAGCCATATAGAATCTATATAGGGGGGGGCCGCTACCGCTAGGGAGGGGGCGGCTATATAGTATAAGACACCCCCCCCCCTAGATATATATAGACTCTATATATATATATATATATGGGCGAGAGAGGGTCAGGTCCCAGAATAGAGAGAGATTGCCCTACTCTATATAGGAATTGTAGAGTACTGACCGGATAGGGATAGGTTTCCCCCAGACCGGACCAGATTCTGATTAGGTGGGTGGCCAGATTGGCCCCATTGGTGTATATACCAACCCCATTGGCTACATCTAGTTAGTTGGGGCCACAACCCTATTGTCTATATACCCATAGCTATATACGGCCAGGCGGACGGGTCGAGACCCCCCGATCTAGATCTATATACGGCATTAGCATCGGCTATGTACTGGATTGGGTTGGAGCCAGCTCGAGACCGTCCTGACCACGTCGATGACCGGATTCTACTTTCTCTATATAGAACCGGCTCATTGAAGGCCCCTACCGCCTAACCCTCATTTCTGTTATGCCGTTGGCAATATAGACTCTATAGGGCCGCCCAGATAGATAAGAGATCTAGGGGGGCACTCCCGTCGGCAATATAGACTCTA
>CM031240.1:252550292-252716992 GCA_018340775.1 Taxus wallichiana var. yunnanensis | reverse complement strand
TTTTACAAATCTTGTTTTTTTTTTTTTGCCATTTTTGTATGGATTCGATTCAAATATTCAAATGGGCATAACTTTCAATCCAGTGCTCAAAATTCAACAATTTTGGTGTCGTTGGAAAGGTCTCAACCTCCTCTATGCCATGGAAGCATGAAACTTTAATTTTGACAAGGTTAGGTGGGTGAAAAATAGGAAAACATCTTTCATGCCATTAATGTATGATCTGATTGCTTCAACAACGGATCTGATTTGATCTAATTTGCCATCTTTCCTTCTCCAACATGCCAAACAGACATGGGAACCAGGAATTGATAGATTGTAGGTGGATTTGCAGGGCATTGATGGTTGGTGGTTGAGCTTTCAGAGTAGAATCTAATTTTTTCTTCTTTCTCTCTCGCCTCGACCTTCTATATATTGTAAACACTTCTCATTTGAGGGGAAGACATTTTGGGTGTGGGGAAACTCTAAAATTTATTTCTTGACTCCATTTGAGCTGTAAGCCTTCTCCTATTCTCAGCAGGTGGATTTTTTTGCCTCCCGAGCAAAAATTTAATGGTCAATGCGGCTCATGAGCAATAAAATCATGTTTTGTGGTGTTCTTCAACCCTTTCTCATGTTTTTATTGTTTCTTTGTGCCTCTCCCTTTCAGATCTATTTTTGTGTATGTATTTCACATTTACAAGTGTAGGATGTTGTGTTTCATGGAGTTTTGATGGTGGATTAGGATCTGGGTCTGTGTCACTTCTATCTAACCTCCCTCATCTCCTTTTTCCCTATTTCATCCTCCCTCAACAGTAGTATATTGCCTCTTTCCTTTTCTCTCGGTCTATTTCCACTTTAGTGTAGGTTTTGTTTCCATGCACTCTCTCTCCCTTGTCCCTTGGAAGGTTAGATTAGGACTAGATAGTTTACATCCGCACCGGAGTAGCTTGTGGTGAGTAGTCTAGGAAGAAGATCCATATTTCTCACGGAGGGCCATCTTAATTCCACAGGTCTCATAGCTTGAGAGATGGTCCCATGTTGTGTAGTCACACTAAATGACCCACTCAAATCCAAGTCCATTTGGGGGTGCTGTGATTTTTCACCAAGAGGACTTATTCTCGATGAAAAGGAGTGAGGAAATGACAAATAAAACTTCGAATCTCAAGACACTATGTGGACTAATGCCTTTTCTATTGGGCTATATAGTCATTTCTACACCACAAACACAACCAAACAAACACACACTTGACGAAAGGGAAACACACCAAAAGTGAAAAAAAAAAACACAATGGAAAGGAAACTATTTCACAGGAGGAAATTTACAGAAGTAGGGGAAGAATGTACACATTCCCATTAATGGGTTGGGAGAAGTACACACCATTATGGAACAATGAGATGAATTTAAACTTAAGAAGCTCAAAGATAATTATCTGATCATGCCATGATCTTGTGATGGATTTGCAAGATTTGAGAAGAAGGATAAAAAACCAAGATTCCATCTTCATACTTATATTGCATAGAGAATACTCTTGCATGTAATGAATACTTTGTAAAATGCTCAAGATATTTCCTTTTGTAGTCTCCCCTTGATATTTCATGACCATAAAAAACCATTTTGGCATGTTCTCAAAATTAGAATCTCCACCTCATTAAGGTATTCACCATCTATTAATGAAGGTTACAACATAAAAACATTCCTGGAATCACTGGAGAATCTAGGAATGGTGAGAGCAATTTGATTTTTTCCCATTCACAAGAATTTTCTAGCTTTTCACTTTGATGTTTTAAACATTTTCTTTCAAAAATAGAGGTTATGTTACTAATATGAAGGAAATCAATATCCTTTAGTGAATGTTTCAAGCATGGAATCATGTTCAAAATTAGCAAAGGTTTTAGAAATGGTGAAATCAATTTGAATCTAATTCCATTCACAAGATTCTTGCATATTCTCATTCATTTGTTTCAACTGATTTTTGGTGCCTATCAACTCTTTAATGAATCTCTGTACGTCTTGATCCACTTTTCACCTATATTGTAATATCTGGCTGTTGAGCCTTCTTGGGTGACTGTTTTGCCCCTCTTTGGGCTTCTTCTCTCTTCTTTTCTATCTGGCTTTTGAGCCCTTTTGTATACAGGGTATAGTCCCTTCAAAACTATTTGCCCTTAATAAAAAAACTCTTTAATGAATCTAATATCACTCTCTATGGTGGAGGATATTTCCTCGTAAAGGAATAAATCTATAAAATATTCAATCATTTCATTTCCTTCCATTTCATCATGGATGTAATTTATTTTATGAAATGGGAAAGGAAGATTACCTTCTTTTTGCATGTTCATCCATGAAGGCTTCAAAAAGAACATTAAGATCATCTACTTGCTTTATCTCATCATGGGACATATGTGCATCAAAAGGAGAAATACAACTTGACTCATACTTATCTTACAATTCCATGCACTCCGGGTCAAGATCTCAAGAATGAGTAGAGGGTCTTCAATTTCTTCCACAATCCTCAAGATGTCTTGGATTGATTGCTATTTAGAATCTACCATATACTCATTGTCATCTTCATTTGAAAAAAAAATTTCATTGAGCCACAAGGATATAGATGGAAATATGATCTACACGTGGATAGAATTCATTTGAATAATCCTCATCCTCTTGCTCTACATTTCTTATCATCCAGGGCTCACCTTCTTGCAAGAATAGGTATACTTGGTTTTCATAGTTCTTGGATAAAAAGAAGAGATCCAAACTAATCAAGAATGTTAAACCTCTCAATTCAAGATACATTGAATCATCTTCATGATATGAGGAAGAAAACAATGTTGCAACATGAGGAAAATTATCTTTTCCACCTTGAACACCCCCAATAAAGTCTTCTTCTTTGCAAATAAATGGGAAAATTCTATACTCATGGTGGTGATCAATATTACATTCCTTTGGTGAGGATGGTGAAATCAACTCCTCGGAGAGAGGTCATTCTCATTTGTTCACTTTGTTGTCATCCTCAAAATTCCCCTCTCTTTTGAAGTCAAATTTCAAAAAAAATTGAGTGAGTACCTTTAAGTAATGGGTCGCATCGAGCACTGGTATTGTTTGCGATTTTCAGGTTCATGGAGAACAATTCAAAAATTCAAGCATACGATTGGAGTTTCTTCTTCTTCTTCTTTTATTTCTTCCCATAGTCAGGAATGACAGTGTATCATCCTCATCAATTTTCATCTTATCATTGATAAGTAGTATGTGGATATCCCCGATTAGATGCGACATGGCCATGTTTCAAGCAATAAAGCGAAGCCACCACTTTTCCACATGATGTAACTCCAAGGCTAGGGCCCAGGGGGACAATCCTCAATAAGCACTAGTTCGCTCGTGTCCCAGTCTAAAATGAAGACAGAACAAGACCAAATTGGCTAAGTATTGAAGGTTCAATGGACATCACCACGTACATCGACGCAGCTCCAAGGGTTAAAGCCAGGGAGTTCTCAAACTTGCGCCAGTCCACCACATGTCCCAAGTCCAAAAGGGATAGAGCCGATCATTAAAATTGACTAAGTATGGGTGGGTCGGTGGAGGCCTCCACGTGCTGCAATGGTGCAATTTCAGAAGTAAAACTAAAAGGTCAGTTTCCAAATGAGCACCAGCTTACCACGAGGTCAAAGTCAATGGAGAGACAGAGTTGGCCATTGAAAATTCTAAGCCTGTCAAAAGGAGCCACCTGTCAGCTGGCACCATTTCAAGAGGCACTTCCAAAGCAAAAACTTAAATGAGCGTCACTCACCACGTGTCTAGGGGGTCAACATAAGTCAAGCAGGAAACAGGACTCCAAATCGTCTAAGTATAAAGAATCAGTGAAAGCCTCCACATGTCATCTTGGTGCAACTTCAAGAGAAAATCTAGAGGCACGTTCCAAATGAAAGCTAGCTCGCCACATGTCCAGGGTCAGATATACGGCCCCACTAAACAAAAGGTAGAAATTCAAGGCATCTAGAGGCCTGTTCCAATAAATTTCTTCCATGTGGGTAGCCTAGATTTAAATTTGTAAAAGCGAATCGAATGGCCCATGTTTTAACTGGTGAAATAATGAAATGGCTGTGTATTTAAAATTCTAGTTTTTCTACCATTAACATTTCTTTTCCAATCAATAATTCTAAAGGGCACAAGTGATTGGAATAAGTTGTAATTATTTCTTTTCCTTCGAGGAATTTGTAACCATCTCTTGTGAGCTATATCATGGGTTTTTAAAGCCATTGTAAGGGTTGGAATTTCAATATTCAGGCCTGTAATTTTGAGTCTAAATAAATCAATATAGGGGCTTTTCCTTTTTCCTTAGTTTTCTCTTTCTTTCTTTCTCTGATCATGAACCATTTAATCCTTACATGATTAGAAACTTTGTGTTATGGTTTATATAATTTCATGAACTTTGAGTCTGCAGATTGTGCTTGTTATAAATGTGAATGGTTCTATTCTATATCTCATTCAATCAATACATATAAGGGTTTTCTCTATCATCTCTTTCCCCTGAAAGTATTACCTTCTTCTTCCTCCCTCATCTCTTCAATTATTCTATCCTCACGTATTGATAACTTTCCAGGCATAAAACACCTTTCGAGATATCGAAACCACCATTGAATGAAAGATTGTGCATTTGTGCATAGGTTTTGCCCCTTCTTTCAATAAGGGAACCTCTCCCATTAAAGAGGAGGGATTTGCTTGTCCCCTGACTGTGGTTTCATTCCAAGTGCAAATCTGAAACCCAATAGTTTTTGGCGACTCTGCTGGGGAATTTTTTCAACAAATTTCCTTTCTAAAAATAACAACTGATTTGATCATTTCTTTGATCTAGAAACTCTAAGATACACTCATGGTAGAAGGTCTCTTGGAATTGAAGATCCCCAATTTCAACTCCTGGATCAACAAGGTTTTCAACTTCCTCCAATAAGAAGAAATAGAAGAGCTCATTCCACAAGCACACCTCCTGTTGAAGATAGAGCTTCTGGTAGTAACATTCCTCAAGCACAACTTAGCCCTAATCTCCATGCCCTAATTCTTGTTGGTGTCTCAATTCCACTTCAAGCAATCTTTCCAAGGATGGTAGCACCTCAGCCTTGGGGAAAAGAGTTGGGCCTCTGGCTCTTCCTCAACCATTGCATGAGTTACCTAGGGGTAACAAGAATAATTTTCCCAAATTTAGAGGTGATGGCAAAGTACACCCTGATGAACACATTACAGCCTTCATTGTTGCATGTGGGGTCTTGGAAGTTGAACATGAAGATGTCTCTGTTAGGATGTTTGTGGAGACCTTGCAAGATAATGTTACATATTGGTTTTACCATCTTCCTGCTAGGACCATCACCAATTGGAATACTATGACAACTTAGTTTGAGCGTAGCTGTTTCAAACACACTAAAGATTTCCATGCTCTGTTAGCACAAATTTCTCAAATCAAGAAGGAGCCACATGAGCATATGAGAGAATTTGTAGCCAAGTTCAATAAGTTGATTAATAATATTCCAAAAATACTAGTCTATTGATCGAGATTAGAAGTGTTTCTTCTTGAATGCTTAATTTCGAGAAGTAAGCTATGCCATGAGGAGAGAAAATCTTGCTGACTTTGGATGTTGATGGAGATTGGCTATCGGTGTGGAAGATGACTTGATTATGTCGACAAGCTGAAAAAGGGATTCCTTTAAAATCCAAAGCATCTTCTTCTTCCTCTTCTCCTTGAGGTCATGCAAATCATTTTGGTGCAAAATCTTGTTAATGACCTCATTGCCATCAAGAAACAATTAGCTCAACATGCTCCCATATCAAGATGTTTCAAGGAAGAATTTTCAGCCTAGAAACAAACTACCTTCCCCTTAGACTAAATTGGCCATTTAAGGTCCACCCCTCAAGGTGTCTATCAATGCTACTTGTGAGGTTGTTGAGCCTAATGATGAGGAAGAAAATGGGATCTATGATGAACAAGAAGAGGAAGTTGATGAAGAGCTGGAGGATCCTGGTGGTTCTTGGGTTCATTTCCTCACCACTGAAGGTGTGGATGATGAAGATGACTATGATGATGTAGTGGCTAAGATGAACACTGAATCATATGTTGTTATGACACTGGGAGTAGACTAATAAAAAGGAAAAAAGTGGTGCAACTCTACTAAAATATCCAAAGAGTACCCCATCACCATCCCGGTGGTTGCAAGAAGATGAGATCCTATTCCTACTACTTCCACCCAAAAGGTAAGCTCTGTTAGTCCTTCTCCCTCTACTTCTGCTTCTAAGAATTCTTGTCCAACAAATGATAAAGCTGATAGATCAAAAGCTCCTCCTACTCCTAGTAGTTATTCCCCATCCACATCTGGATCTTTTGACATTATAGACCATCTTAAGAATACCAAGATTTAGATTTCGAGGTAGAGTTCTATCAAACCCATCCTAAGGCCTTTTCCAAAATGGTTAACTTTGTAAATTCTAAATCTAAAACCCCAACCCATTCTTCTAAAGGAATTTTTCCCACTCCTTCCTCACCTTAATCAAGCCTTGTGGCTACAATCACTTCCCCTAATGAGAAAATTGAACCATTACCGTGTGACCCTTCTCATAGTTGGCCATGAAATCAGTAATTGTGTCATAGATTTAGGAGCATCAGATAATGTAATGCCTGCAAAAGTGGCCCATGCTTTTGGTCTAACCCTAACCCACACTTATGGCTCTTGTTATTCCATGGAGAGTAAGAAAGTACCTTTGGTTGGAAGAATTAAAGATGCACAAGTAGCATTTTTGCTTTTCCAGAGAAAAGGGTCTTAGCCACCATTTTGGTAGCTGATATTCCTCCTTCATATGGGTTGTTGCTAAGTAGAAATTTCTGTAAGGAGGTAGGAGGGGAAATCCAAATGGATTGGTCACATGCCTTGATTCCTATCAATGGAAGATGAAAAGCTTCTTCCTGAGAAACAAGCAGATTATATTGTGTAAAAGATAGATGATCCTAAAGCGTAAATATTTTATGAAGACATTGGGCATGGGAATTACATGATCATGTCACAAGAGGAGACAATTCTATCAAAGGGAGTGTTTCTTAACCCTAATGGTGTGTGTACTTTGGAGTTTGATGGGAGCTGCTCTTCAGCTAGTTTTGGAGCTGGTGTAGTGATCATTTATCCCGAGGGTAAGGTTCATCCTTTCTCCTTCAAGTTTTAGTTTGAAAATACCAACAATACTACTAAGAATGAGGCCCTCATTATTGGGTTGAGCATGGTGGAGCAAATGGGAGTGAAGAACCTTCTTGTTCATGGAGATGCAGAGCTAATTATAAAACAAGTTAGAGACCTTTATCAGTAAAGAAAAAAGGTTGAAGCACTATAGGAATCTGGTCTAGGATTCCATTGAATTCCTTGATGCTTTTTCCATTGAAGTGGTGCCAAGGGAAAGGAACACTAGGGCTGACTCTCTAGCTGTTTCAAGGTCCTTGTTAATTCCTCACCTGATTTTCCTCAAGATAAATTCACCATTGAGATGATCCATAGACCCAGTGTGCCTAAAATGAAAATAATTGGCAAGTTTTTAATGATGACCAGCATTTGATTTCTTTCTTGGAGCTCAGAGACAACTTTGACCGGTTGTTCTTTGAAGGAAGTGATAATATTCCTGAGAGTGTGTGTCATCAAATGAAGAGGGTGTCAAATAAGATATGGATCAAGATGGATGCATAAAATTGAAAGTAAAAAAATTCCTAAAGGGATGGTGAGTTTGGAGGATATTTTTGATAAACATGATAGATATATGAAGTCTAAAGTTTCCCAAGGATCCCAACAATCTGCTAAGATTGAGAAAGTGAATATTGGGAGTCTTGACAATCCCAAAATGGTCAACATTGGAAAATGCTACACTCAGGAAGAGAAAAAGAAGGTGGTGAATTTGTTGAAGAGGTATGTTGATGTTTTGGATTTCTCTTATGATGATCTTAAGGCTTTTTAGCCTAAATAAATGCAACATTTCATTCCTCTTAAGCTCCTGGGATCAAACCCTTCAAATCAAGCATAATCTAAAGATAGATGATACACTTTTCCAAGAAATAAAAAATCTTTTGAAGGCTAAGATCATATTCCCCATCCATTATTCAACGCAGATTGTTCATATAATGCACGTCGAAAAGAAAAATGGTGAGATCTAGATCTATGTGGACTTCAAAAACCTAAATCAGGGTTCTTTGAAGGACAATTACCCTCTCCCCATGATGAACCAAGTATTAAGCTGTCACAAGCTCGTAGATGCTATCTATGTTAGATGGATTCTCGGGGTACAATCAAGTAGAGATGAATACTATTATGATCAACACAAGACTACCTTTACTACTCCTTGGGGCACCTTTGCATACAAAAGGATGCCATTTGGTGTCATCAATGTTGGTGCTACTTTCTAGAGGGCCATGGAATTGGATTTTGGATTTGAAAGGGAGATGCATTGTTGTGTATTTGGATGATTTGACAATGTTTTCTTAAGCAAGATCGATCACATACAACATCTCAAAATAGTATTGTAGAAGTGTAGAGAGCATGGGATTTCTTTAAACCCTAAGAAGTCTATGTTTTGTGTCACAGAAGGAAAGTTATTGGGACATGTTGTTTCAAAGGAAGGGATTAAGATTGATCTAGAGAGAGTTCAGGCCATCCAAAGAAATTCCTCTTCCATCAAGTAAGAAAGGTGTCCATTCTTTCTTTGGTAAGATCAATTTCCTAAGGAGATTCATCCCCGATTTTTCAAAACTTACTATGAGCATTGCTCACATGATGTAAGGGAAGAAAACTTTTGGTTGGTCCTCTAAAGGGAAGAAATCATTTGAGGACATTAAACAGGATATTTCAAAGACTCCAATCTTGGTGTTCCCTGACTTTAGCAAAGATTTCATTATATATTGGTATGCCACTTAAAATACCCTAGCTGTTGTGTTAGCCCCGGAAGAAGAATGATGAAGATCATGAGCTTCCAATTGCATTCATGAGTTATGTCTTGAAAACTCATGAGCTGAAGTACACCATGATGAAGAAACACGCTTTTGTAGTTGTTGAAAGCTATTAAGCAGGTCTAGGTTTTACATCCTTAATGCTCATTATGTGGTGTTGGCACTTGATACAACAATCAAATCCATTCTCACTCAAAGCAAGAATTTGGAACCAAGAGAGGTAATTGGGTAGCAAAGGTGTAAGAGTATGATCTTGACATCAGTGAACAAAATTGGTTTGGGGTAAGGGCTTGTGTGAACTCATTGTTGAGGGAGCTGCCAAGGAGTTGTCCAAAGATGGAGTTGATGACCCTGTTGTTTTGTTCCTCATCTCGACAGACGTATGGTATGCTGACATTGCTCATTTTCTAACCTATGGAGAGTGTCCATCTCACTTGAGTGCCAAAGAGAAAAGAGACATCAAATTGAGGTCTGCACAATATGTGTATGTGGGAGAATGCTTTGTTCAAACGCAGGGCATAGATGGAAGGTTTTGAAGTGCATAGACAAGGAACAACAAAAGAAGTTGTTATCTACTTTTCATGACCAGGCTTGTGGAGGTCATTTCTCCTCTGCTGTAATAGCTCATAAAATAATTCAAGTTGGTTATTATTGGCCCACTTTGTTCAAAGATGCATCAAAATGGGTTGGTAAATGTGAAGCATGCCAAACGTTTGTTGGAAGACCTAAGTTGGCTGCTTTGCCTCTCAATCCTGTAGTGATTGAAGAGCCATTTCAACAATGGGGTTTAGAATTCATTAGAGCACTCAATCCATCTTCTAGTGTTGGACATACCCATGTGTTGACTACCACATATTACTTCACCAAGTGGGTGGAAGCCATCCTAGTCAAGAGCACTACTTCCGAGGTAGTTTGTAACTTCATTAAGGAGAACATATTGATCAGGTTTGGGATCCCAAACAAGATTGTGATGGAAATGCTTTTAACTTTTCTTCTACTGAGATGATGGACTTCTACTATGGATATGGGATCTCCCTTTCTCACTCTTCATATTACTACCCCCAAGGGAATGGATAGGCAGAATCGACAAACAAGAATATGGTAACTATAGTTAGAAAGCTTGTAAATGATTCTCAAAGGAATTGGCATAAGAAGCTATATGATGCACTTTGGGCTGATAGAATTACACCCAAGAGAGAAATTGGAATGTCCCCTTTCCAAGTGGTGTATGGTGTAGAAGCTCAACTACCAGTCATGGTGGAATTTCCAGCCTTGCATCTGATGAAAACCATTGAAGATTCAAGTTTCAGTAGCTCTTTGGATAAGATAATTTTGTACCTTCGAATCTTGATGAGGATAGATTGCAAGTGGTTGACAAGATATCAGCTCATCAGAAAGTGAAGGCTTTGTTTGAAAAAGAAAGCTTTATTCCAAGTGGGAGACATTGTGCTACTTTGGGACAAAAGACATGAGCCACGAGGAAGTCATGGTAAGTTTGATTCTCTTTGGCTTGGTCCTTTTAGAATCAGACATTTTACTAGAGAGAACTCTTTTTATCTAGATTACATGGATGGATCTCCTCTCCCACTTCCTTATAGTGGGTAGTACCTAAAGTTGTTCAAGTCCTAGGTGACTAGGTAGTCCTTTTGTATATTGTGTACAGTGTTTTGGTTTTGGCCGTTCTTTTGTGTTTTGTTTTGGGTCTTTCCCAGTTTTGGCTTGTTTTCTTTCCTGTTCCTTGTTGTGTGTGTGCCTTGTATTGGTTTTTTCTTTTGACTCTATTTTTCTGAATGGATAAACACTTGTCTACTTTCCCTAACTTTTATGTGGTTCTTGATCTTGCCTTGTTCCTCTGTCAAGTCATCCCTAGAAAGAGCCAATTGTTGTCGTCCTCAAAATTCCCCTCTTTTGAAGTCAAATTTCAAAAAAATGAATCAAGAGTACCTTATAGTAATGGGTCTCATCAAGCCTGGTATTGTTTGCGTTTTCCATTTCATGGAGAACAATTTGAAATTTAGGTGTACGAGTTGGAGTTTCTTCCTCTTCTGTTTATTTCTTCCCATAGTCGGGAATGACATGCATATCCTCATCAATTTTCACCTCAGCATCCACGAGTAATACGTGGATATCCCTGATTGGATGCGGCATGAGCATGTTTCTAGAAATAGTGGAAGCCTCCATGCATCCACATGGTGAAATTCTAATGCTAGGGCCTAGGGGATAGTTCTCTAATAAGTGCCAATTCACCATGTGTCCCAGGTCTAAAATGAAGACAGAACAAGCCCAAATCGGCTAAGTATTGAAGGTTCAGCGGACATCGCCACGTGCCTCATCGGCGTAGCTTCAAGGTTCAAAGCCGGGGGGAGTTCTCAAACTTGTGCCAGTCCTCCACATGTCCCAGTCCAAAAGGGATAGAGCTGATCATTAAAATTGACTAAGTATTGGCGGGTCGGCGGAGGCCTCCACGTGCCGCAACGACACAATTTCAGAAGTAAAACCAAAAGGTTGGTTTCCAAATGAGTGCCATCTCACCACGTGGTCAGAGTCAATGGAGAGATAGAGTTTTCCGTTGAAAATTCTAAGCCCAAAGAAAAACCCACACGTCGACTTGGCATAATTTCAATGAAGCACTTCCAAAGTGAAAACTTAAATGAGCGCCACCTCAACATTTGTTTAGGGGGTCAACATAAGTCAAACAAGAAACAAACCTAAATTGGCTAAGTATAAATAATCAGTGGAAGCCTCCATGTGTCATCCTGGCGCAACTTCAAAGACAAAATCTAGAGGCAGGTTCCAAATGAGCGCTAGCTTGCCACGTGTCTAGGGTCAGATATACGGCCCCACCAAACAAAAGGTAGACAATCAAGGCATCTGCAGGCCTGTTCCAATCAATTCCTTCCATGTGGGTGGCCCAGATTTAAATTTGTAAAAGTGAATCAAATGGCCCATGTTTTAACTAGCGAAATAATGAAATGGTTGTGTATTTAAAAATATAGTTTTTTTGCCATTAATGTTTCTTTTCCAATCAAGAATTCGAAAGGCGCAGTGATTGGAATAACTTTGAACTCTTTCTTGCTTTCTTGAGGAAGTTGTAACCATCTCTTGTAAGCTATGTATAGGGATTTTCCCTTTTCCTCGCTTTTCTCTTTCTTTCTTTCTCCGATTTGTGAGCCATTTAATCCTTACATGCTTAGAAACTTTGTGTTAGTTTATACAATATCAAGAACTTTGAGTCCGTGGATTGCACCTATAATAAACATGAATGGTTCTATTCTATATCTCATTAGCTCAATACATATAAGGGTTTTCTCTGTCATCTCTTTCCCTTGAAAGTATTTCCTTCTTCTACCTCCTCCTCTCTTCAAGTCTTCTATCCTCATGTATTGATAACTTTCCGGCATAAAACACATTTTGAGATATCGAAACCACCATTGAATGAAATATTGTGCATTTGTACATAGGTTTTTCCCCTACTTTCAATAAGGGAACCTCTTCCATTAAAGAGGAGGGACTTGCTTGTCCCCCCGAATCTAGTTTCATTCCAAGTGCAAATATGAAACCCAACATTCATACACAATTATTTCAAGAGGAAAATTTCATTTTTCCTTTTCTCGATTTCATCGTTGTGAATTTTTCCATAAAGTGAAGATTGAAACATGGAAAGGAAATTATCCCTATTACCTCAAAGTCATCCTCTGAGAAATATGATTTTGGAATAGAGGATTGGTTACTTGAACATCTTCATGGTTAGTGGATTTCTTAGCAACATTCCATCATCTATCATAGAACAATAATCTTCATGTCTCATATCCTCTCGCTTCTCCAATGGGTTGTGCCTTGAGCTAGAATGAATTTATGATTGGAGATTCAACTATCATATTTTCTTCATCATCTTCCAAGGTGTTGATTTGAATCTCATTGAAGGCTCAAGGACAAAGAATTCATCGAAATTGCACAAGAATATTTCAGGGATAAACACCTTATAATATGGGAAATCACTAGGATCTTCTTTCCGGAAGCTTGAACCTCTTCTTCCTCCTTGCTACAGAGTGCTTCAAGTTAGTCATAACTTTTTTTGCAAGGCTAATGCATTATTCGTAATTTCATGGTAATATTTTGGATTATAATTTCCTTCTTCCACACTCAAAATCCTTTGCACAAACTCTCTTTTCAATTTTTCCATTTCTTCATCTCCATATGCAAGAAAATCATCTAGCGGAAGAGATATGAAAGACAATGTTCTTAGTTTCTTAGTCATCTATATGAAGTTAAAAATATTACCTTCCATAGATTCTTCACCAGCATGCCCTTCATACAACATTTCATATCTCTTACGAATATTCCTCATCGAGTTCTTGGATTCTTAATCATCAATAGGTGCAATTACCTTTTATTTCCTCTCACAAAAGTCTTCTTGAACTAGAGCCACCAAGACTTGATGACAAGATCTTCACAAATATTTTTTTCTCCATTCTAGACATTCTTTTCATGACTAATGCATAAACAATACATACCTTCTTTCCCTTAGCTGATTGTAGATTTTTGTTTGAAGCAAGATACCTCTTCACTTTAGTAGAAAAATATTTAATTTTTCAAGAGAGGGTCTAAAATTATGGTTGATAAAAAAATTGTAGATCGGGGTGGCCGTCTTCTTCTTCATATTTGTTTTCACTCATTGGTGTTGAACACCAATCTCAAAATTTGTCATTGAGATGTGGGAAACGAACGTGACATGGATTCATTCCTTGATAGAGTCACCTTTAAAATATGATTTTACTTTAAAACATATTTTTGTTTTTTTTGAATATGTATTTATTTTATATTTTCCACAGATCTTTATGGGTGCACTGGGAAAATCTCTACATAATAAAGTCACCAAAAATTGTTGGTGAAATAATTTTTCGTGTTGTAAATTATATGTTTCCACAAATGGTCACAAGGCTAAGCCCCTCCTTTTTGGGTTTGGGTAGGCTCCTATTTATTGAATGTAAATTGTTGTAATTATGTGGGGTGGCCAAATACTATGGGGATTACACATGAACACTTCACCGCACCTATGGTAAAGTGCTTATACAAGGTACAAGGTAGGAATTTTCAGCGATGAGGGATAATGGAGAGAAATGGAGAGAGAGAGAGAGAGATTTATTATTGTGAGCAGGCACTAGTAGATTTTACAAAAATAATTAGAGTAGGTCCACATTCAATTAGAAGAAAGAAAAATGTAAAAATTAGCAAGACTAACAAAGTAAAGACACATAATTCTTTAGATTTATCAATCAAGGATACATAGTTCCTTCTTGGTTATTTAATATCACCATTCTTGAAAGGTTTCATAATAGAGAGAATAGATGAAAAAATAAGCAAAGGAAATGGAATAAATAGAACTTTCATTTCTTGTGTAATGGTAATATAAGTCACAATAATCCAAAATTGCTACAAAAAAAACTAATATTAAAGCTCCTTTGAACTTCCTTAAACATTTTGAAATGTGAAGTAGACCTTCTTAGATTTATGAAGAGTATCTAGTTGAATTTCAAATCATCCTGAGACTCCTGCAACATTCCTAACAAGCCAACTAGATTTTTCATTACTTTTGTTTCCTTACACCATGCTACAAGTAGCCCTGGTGTTACACAACTTGTTCCTAAACCTGATTTTTATTACAAAACATTCTTAAACATCCTTATATTATTACATATCTCTGAAACACACTTTATTTATGCCTTATTGTACATTCTCGTGGGATTCTCTCCAGATGCAAAAGCCTAAAAATATGCATTTTTGGGCCTCTGAGAGTATTTATCTTCTCTCGGATCTAGATACATTCTTGGATATCATCCCTTACATATTACAAACACTTGAAAATCAAATTATCAAATTCCTCCTAGCCCTTATGAGGGAAACACAATGAATGAGTTAGCTAGAAAATGGGTTTACATTGACCAAGAGAAGGATTATTAAATGTGGCTTGGGTTACATTGTATAAGGAATATCTTCATTGATATGCTTAACCATGAATGCATCATTTGGTATCAAAAAAATCTAGGTTAAAAGTGTAAGGATACAAAGATCTCATTCTTTACAAGATGGGTAGATAATAGAGAGATGATTAAGTGGCCACCCATATTCTTGAGGAGATAAAAATAATTTTCTTTTTTGTGCATGTATTTTGTATTTACATTTTTATCTTGGGTAATCCATTGTCCATATTATTGTAAAATGTATATTGTTTTTACCTTAGGGGAATGAATGTTCTCATTGGTAAAGCTTGTGTGAGTTATACTATTAGAAATGGTGATGTCTCCATTTTATGAATATAATTCTCTATCAAATTTTTTATTTCCAAAGTTTGAGTGGTTCATGGTTTGTAAGACGGGTGTAAATGTAATCCAAATGGATAAATTTGACACATGCATTTACAATTGAGTGAATTACATTAATTTCATAAATCTATGGACTTTTAAACAAAATGTCACAGTTTTAATTGTTGAGGTATGATGTTACACATTGTTTGTAATGTTCTTGGGCCTAATGTAATATTGAGTTTAATTTTTCCTAATACCTATCATGGTATATTATCATGGCTATGAATATTCCTATCTGAATAGGTAAGTGTAATATCAAAATTAGAATTAATATAATCAAGACTAAATACCAAAGTATAAATGATGATTTATAATTGATATATAGTCAAAAATATATATACAAAAAGACTAAAATATGTAATGATGAAATACAAAAACCAACTCTTGAAATCTAAATAAAATGAAATTAGGCTTAGAGTTAGAATGATTTCACCATTATGTGATATCTAGAAGTGTGATAAGGATATGAGACTATAGAAATAGGTTGTGTAAAGTTTCATCGAGTTATTATAAAATATGGAGTGTTAAAATTGAATGCAAGGTAGGACCATATGAAATAGAAATAAATGTCTGGGCATTTTTGACCTATATGGATGAATTTTTCCTATGATGCTTTGATATGAAAATTGGGTTAGAATCCACTTCATTTATGTCCCTATATTTGGAATATACATTCAAAATATTATGATTTAAATAATATAATTGCAAATTTATTCTCCTCACTTTTTACCTTAAAAATGGGTTAATTCGATTCAAAGGGACTAATCTCACCCACCCATGACAAAGTGCAATAAGTGTTACACCAAGTACCAATAATTTGAATATGGATCAAGACACAAAAATATCTCCCTCCTAGTGGATGTATGTGATTATGCATAAGTATTTTTAGAAAGACCCTAATAAGGCCTCTAACATTTAGAAATTATCCTTTACTTCAGTTGTGGTACATGAGAGTTTTCTAGGGCAGTAACATAATATGTATTTATACTTGTATCTTTAATGAAATTTTATAAGGATATTCTACTTCAATGAGAAGGGCCAAATTTATTTTTGAGTTCTTGAGAGTGAGATCTCCTAAATGTCAAAAGATGTCCCTAATGAGGTGTGTGTGTGTGTGTGTGTGTGTGTGTGTGTGTGTGTGTGTGTGAGAGAGAGAGAGAGAGAGAGAGAGAGAGTGAGTGAGTGAGTGAGTGAGTGAGTGAGAGAGAGAGAGAGAGAGAGAGAGAGTTTATATGACTTGTGTAAATGATTTTGTGCTCATTTCAACCTACCTCAATTGGGGTAACTTGTGTATTTAAAATTTTGACTATTGGAAGTGTTTAGGAAAATATTTTAATTTGTGTTAGAAAAATCAGTTATTCTTCCTTTCTAGATGATTCAGCCTAGGTTTGTCTTGGGACCTAATTTGAAAAATTATTTGAGCAACCACGAATCCAAATATGTACTCAATATATAATACATAATTTTATAGAGTTATATTGAGTGACAAGTATTGTGATGCCTTTAAGATTAATTTAATTAATGTGTAACTAGGAAAATACAAGGATACATGTCAAATGATTATTTCCGGGTTTCATTCGTCCAATTTTCAGTTACTACAATTACATCCATCTTAATCTAGTCATTGAAAACTATTGGAATAAAATAAATGAAATGTAAACACAAACCTCCCATTGGGTATGGTGTGTGTGACTGAAATTTTTATTTTCTCGCTCTCTTTGTGCCACACATGTGAATATACAATCACATGAAAAATATTATGTTAATTATAAATAAAGATTCTTATAAAACCAATAAATGAATAAGAATTGATTTTGAAATCATGAAATGACTACCCTTTATTTCCCTTTGAGACATGGTAAGGGTTGTGAATATTTTATGTGAGAAATGTTTCAATTATGCTAAAATGTAAATAAATGAATAATGAAATAATACCCACGAAAAATAAGCTATAAAATATGAAACCCTGATGTGCAAACATGGTTAAAGACCCTTAGTTGATTCACGAGAGGTTGTTAGACTATGTCACAAAGTGGAGAATAGTTGAACAGAGATGGGATACCATCACTAAGAAGCCCAAAAAGTTATAGATTTGAGTTATTTAGCTAGATTGGGGTGCCTGGAGAGGAAAAGGGGCACATGTGGGTGCCTTGGTCGAGTTATAGGAGCCCTGGTTTGTAGAAATGGTCCGAACATGTCTCCGATATGGTCATGTTAGGCGTCTCAAAGCACTCCTTCGCTTCTTATCTCATGTATTTTGATGAACTTCATTGGATGTCACTATAAACCTACAATGAAAATCACATGTAAAACCCCAAGAAAAGCATCAAAACCCTTAAAAATAAAGATGTATATGAAGGGGTCAAATTTTCCTCAACTACCAAATGATGGACTTATCACTGAGTTGCACTACATCTTAGACCCAATGTAGTTCTAGGTGTGTGCGTGTCAAATTATTCCTAGGTTACTTTTGTTCCAGCCACACTTTGTGAGTAGAGAAAAAAGTAACTAGATGTAGAATGTAAATAATGTGTGCATGGAAATAATAGAATCCCCTCTTATGAAGTGTGATGCAGATGAACCAACCTTTGTCCCTTGTGATGGATCTAGATGGATGAAAATGGAGCTATAGATGCCTTTGATGGATGAACCTTAGGTGGAGATAGTAGATATGCTTAGTGTTTGGTCCCTTATTATGATCACATAACTTTATATTTATATGATTCCTTTGCTTTAATTTTGTAATTAACCCGAAAAGTTCAACTACCAAAAAGATAAGATGCTCAAATGGCTAGAAAGGACCCAAAAGTGTGACCAAAGTATAAAGAGGACAAGGGTGCCCAAGAGGGGATGGTGGGCACTGCGCTGTGCGTGACATCCCGGCTGGGTGCTAGTGTCTAGAATGAAAATGTTGAAAGGTGAAAATTAGACTGAGAAAGTAAGAGTGCAAGACTAAAAAAAGAAGCATAAAAGAAAAGAAAGGTGGCCAAAGACATGGGTTAATTAGTACTTTTCTTACTTATGAACCATATGAATAGTAGTATGTGATCGAGACTAGATAATGACTCAAAGTGTGTGATTTTGTGTCTACATTTTCCCCCACTTTATGTTGGTGAGAAGAATGCTCGATAACATAAATTAGATAGAGATGTGTACCTGATATCCATGTAGATTGATGTAGAAAGCATGTCGAGGGACTAGAAAAGCATGGAGTGATAAAAAGATGGAGTGTGGAGACTAAAGATGCCAAAAGTGTAAAAATGTGATGAAAATGAACCTAGGGTGAAATGTGTGTGTAAATGTCTAATGTGTGTGATGTACCTATTGTTGATGTCGATGTGTGTGATGTTGTTGACTGTTTGTTTTCCCATACGGATGGACCTGCAAAAGAGAAGATGATCAAGTAGTCAAATACACATGTATATGTATAAAAATCATGTAATGAAGTATGTAAAAAAAATGTTGAAAAATGTGAAAAAGGAACATGTGCACCTGATCCATGATGAGAGAAAGAGTGTAGAAAGGATCCTGTAAATGTCAAGTGTGTTAGTTTTTTGGGTGATCTCACGCCACTGGCTGAAGAAGTATAGGGAGGAAAGTCTAATTTATCCTCCAACCTTTAACCACTTCCCAAAACTATAGAGATCTTTGTATTGTTTTTTTGGGTGATCTGATGCCATGACAAAAGTAGTGTAGAGAGGAAGGTCTGGTGTTATCCTCTAACCTTTAACTACTCCCTAAATAAAACACCACTACAGATGATGTGTACCAACACATGTGCTAAGGACAACCTTCCCTATAAAATCCACTTGTGTGTAGAGTTATGTAGACTATGTTAACTAACCCAATCACTATGTGATTCCCTCTAATTATAGGTGCTCTAGGAAAGGCATCGTTATACTAAAGGACCCAAGTATGATTCTGATCCCCAAAACTATCTTTGTATGTACAATATTGTGATGTGTTGTATATTATATGTGTAAACCATTTGTATGGGGTGACTGATTCACCCAAATGATGCCCCCTCTTTGGGGGTGCATGCAACGTCATTATAGGAGTATGCGGCCCAAAGAGGACCAGCCACTAAAACTATGCCCCTAGGGGAAGGGAGTGCTTTACTTGGTAGAAACCAAGGGACATGTAAACAAGTGGCTAGGAAACAAGTGTTAGTACAAAAAAAAAACATGCATGTAAAAGATGAAATGTAAGCTAGGAAAGACAATGTAAGCTAAGATAGATAATGTAAACACCAAAGAAGACAATGTAGACCATGAAAAGTGGGTTACAAACATGGGACATCACTCACGATGTCATGTAAGAAAATCAAGGCCGATGAAGCCAAAAGCATACAAGTGTGCACACAAGACAAAGGTAAAATACCACAAACAATGACATACATAATGAAAAACAAGTACAAGCAATGTAATATATAACCATGGAAAAAAATAGCCCTAAAAAAAAATGTTGCACATGAAGCACCCGTTAGCATGTTAGAAAGATAAAAAGTATGTCAAAGTGTGTATAATCTGATAAAAAGTGCTAAGTAAAAAATGAAATAATAACACTTGTAGTATACAAAGTGGATGCCCCTAGGAGCCATTATGGGAATAGTAATAGGTAATGCACCAAGCATCCATGCTATGTGTAATAGACCTATAAAACCTAAATCACAACTAGAAAAACAAGTGAAATGTGCATGTGTGTATGATAAAGATAATGACATACAAGATATCTATCTAGCATGTGTAATAAAGTGAACATGTATAAGTAAATGTAAGAAGAGTAAATGCAACCAAGATATGCAGTATGTTGTGGATGGATGGAATGGAATGCAAAGTGAATGATAGGATCTGTGTTCCCCCTAAGTGAATGGAATTATATGCAGTGAGGTTCATTTATTTATGCCCCTCAGCAGTCAAGAATGAACCATAAACAAGAGTGTGTCATCGGGAAATGGTTGAATATATGTTGTGTGTAGCGTGATGTGATGAATGTGTAATGATGATATGTGACATAGAGATGAGGTGTGATAATGTGTGATGATTTAGCCTAAAGTGTATATCACAACAAGATAATGGGAGGAGTGATGATTTAGCCTAAAGCGTATATCACTAAAGGATGCTAGGAGAAGTGATGATGTAGCCTAAAGCATATATCATTGAATGAATGATGATATCAAAGTGTAAAAAGAAGTGATGATGTAGCCTATAATGTATATCACTAATCTAGGAATGTCACATGAGGAAAAATGGTTGAATGGTTGAATGTGTGAGTGTGATGAGGTCCATTTTATTTGTATACCCTCAATAGTCCAGTATGGATCGTGAGACTAGAGTGTGTCACCATCGGGTAGTGGGTGTGCGTATGTAGAGTAGTAGATGTGTAATGTAATGTGTGTATGTGTACTAGATGTGGTGATGAGAAATCATCATGTGTAATGTGTAGTGTGTAATGTAGGATGTGTAGTATGTAATGCAAGATGCGTGGATGATATAAGATGTGTATATGTATAATGTGTAATACAAAGATGTAAGATGTGTAAGATGTAAGTATGTGTAGGATGTATGTATGTAAGATGTGTGAAGATGCACGATGATGTGTAGTATCTATGGTGTGTGTGTGTGTGTGAGGCTTCATGTGTATAGATGCCCTCAATAATCAAGTGTGAAAACCAAAGCACAAGAGTGTGTCATCAGGTAGTGATGTCAAATGTGAGGAGTGTGTGGAAATAGGTGTGTATTGTCAATTAGTGAGGGAAGCACACATATGTGTACCCCAAGTGTGTAATAGTGAATGAACTGAACTATATGATGAAATAAAGGATGATGAATCCTCTACTCGATGATTGTGGTGACGAAAACATGTGATCATGCTCTAGGAGTGGTGGTATATAGCAAATAAATGTTGTGTAGCATGTGGAGTGAAGCCTATGTGCATGTGATGGATGAGTATATGATGTGTACCATGGTGTAACAAAATGTGTAGGTGATGGAGACCTATGTGAAGCAGAACGTGGTGGTGATGGACACCTACGTGGAATAAAATGTGGTGGTGATCTATAGAGAGTTGCAAGAACTGTTTGAGGAATGGGCCTATATTTCTTTGTTGGACTAGAAAAGTGATGAGACCGTGTAGGTTGCATGCGAGTAGGTAAACTAGGAGTCAATTGTGCTTTAGGTTCTCATGGTGTGGCGCACTAGATGGAGAAATTTATGCATTGAAAAATATGGGAGGAGAATGTGACCATGGCATAGATGGAGGTACACCATTAATAGAAATGACTTGATTATTGTGAATGAATTTTAGATGAAAATGATTCATGGAGATGATAGAATGAGACCTATGAATCCAGTTGAGACCTAAGAGTATGTCACACCCATCGAACTGTTTTCCCCATAAAAAAGTGTACAAGCATAGTAAGAGAGGACCTACCATAACACAAAGTTTGACAATTCCATATGAATTGTTCATCGGATATGAAATTTGTGATAGTGGATAGCCAATAGCAATGAGAAGTGGAATAGAACATGTGTTGATGGGCCAAGATTGATCAACCTTATTATTATTAATAGGGACATATCTGATAGAGGCACTAATATGTAAGTGATTAGAAGAGAATGTGGCATGATAATCATGATCAGAGAAATAGATGATTGGTGGAGTAATGTCAGTGTTAGCAACCAAGAAATCAAGGGCCCTCGATGCAGGAGGAGGCATTATATGCGATATGTATAATTATTCAAGGACTCAATTTTCTTTTGTGTCATGCCTTAGTAGAGGATTGTTAAATATTTTTGAGCTTATAATTTTTGTTGACATGTTCGTAAACCGTAGGTTCTAAGCTCAAGCTTGTTGTTATCATTATAAAATCTTGAATGATAGTGCGGAGTTTTGAGACACCTATTTCTAGAGTGTCCCACACATTGGTGATAATCACATCAAAATTTCTCATTGTAATTTATTCCTTTTGGTTGCGATGGTCTAATTCAAGTGGTGGAGAGTAAGCGTGATAAGATTTCTCTCAAGAAGCTGTTATAATATGAGATGTGGGCAATAGGGAATTTTGTGAATTCATGTTGAGGTGGTTGTGAATGAAGATCTTTAGTAGTATATGCCTGCGTTAACATTGATTTTTTTTAGTGTCCGTAGGTTTCAAGGTATATGTTTTAAATGTTGACTTGCTTTGAAAACGTGTAGAAGATGATGCTTATTCCTGATACTTAAGCTTGCCAATGGATAAAATCTTGGTTTCACGAAGCTTAAGAGTATGACATAGTTGGTCAAATGAGGGAGATGTATCAAAGAGAACACTTTCCTGAAGAGATGGTAGTAGACTCTGAATGAATAAATCCTAAAGCTCAGAGTCGGTGAGCACATTAGACATCTTAGTTAAGTTGTTTTGTTTCGCAAAACATAGTCCCCTAAGTGTTCATTAGGTCCTTTCTTAAGCTATGAAAGTTAGGCATATGAGATCTTAGAGCTGATATTGATAGAGAAGTGAGTGATAAAATCATCAACTAGATGCGTAAAATATGTTACTTGATTTAACAAGTAGGTCATAGAACCAACACATCACATAATCATGAAGACTATGAGGAAAGAGCTTAGCTAGGAGAATGTGATCATCCATAAAATCTAGACAAGCCACATGGAATGCTTGGAGATGCTCTTGTGGGTCACCATGGCCATTGAAAATAGGTAGTTTAGGGGTGACAAAATTTGGTGGAAGTGAATAAGTGGATATAGTGGGTGCGAATGGAGTATGTAGTAATAGAGTGGAATCCAAAGATGGATTCACATGAGAAGTGACCTACCATAATTGATGAATTTGTGCTTTAAAGTCTAGATAAAAGAGAAGGGCTAGATCTTGAGTTCCAATGGAATTATCCTACCACGTATCAAAACAAGAGGTAGGGTATAGTGATTAGTAGGAGTAGGAACAGAAATAGGAATGGTGGAAATGGGTGGAAGGGTAGAAGCAAGTGGTTGAGTAGTAATAATGGTGGGAATAGCATAAGAATAAAAACGCTTCGAAATTTGTAGCCTCCTCAAAAGCACCATATAAAATCAAGTCTAAATCTTGGGGATGCTCAACAATATGATCATTTAGGGATTTAAGATGGGCATCCATATATTATTCATAAGATTGATCCATGGTGATAAGAGAAGATAATCCCTAATGGAAAGGTGGTTTCACACATTAAAAGGAACGATAACCAGATCGTACCAAGCCAAGAACTCAGATGCTAATCAAACACCATATCAATAAGATGAAATCAATTCACCAAAATAACTTTAATAAAACCTTTGCAAAAAATGAGCAACAATATCATATATTATTATGGAACTCAATGAAATATAATGAGAATGGGCCTTGCTTATATAGGCAAGGAATAACAATCTAAGAACCAATCAAGGTCGTAGATCAAGCCATAAATCATGGAAATAACTAGTCATCAAAGAACTAGTTAAGTCCATAGATTTATGAGAGAACTAGACATCAAGGATCTAGTCAATACCATAGATCAAGGAAAGAACTAGTCAATACCATAGATCAAGGAAAGAACTATACCTAACAACTAGATAATATCCCCCTAATATCTAAATAAATAAAAAGAAATATCCACACACATAAGTGGGTGAGGATAAATACAATAAAGGTAAATAAAGTACCTAGGTGAACATGAGCTAAGGTAAATAACTACTCTAACACCCCCCTCAAGTGAAGCTAGGGGCCAAAATAGAAGTGGCATGTCCACAATATGAGTCCCGACAACTAGGCTTGATGAGGTACTCATGTACAATATATCCATGAAGAAATCTCAAACCAAAAGAAGGAAATAATCTTGCTAGAAGGAAAGAGAAATAAGAAGAAGAAGAAGGAAGATGTTCTCATGAACACCCCCAAGAACAACTTCCAAAACCCCAAGCATTCCATGCAAATCAAGGTAGCGAGGTGATGTAAAAGGCTTCGTAAAGATGTCTCACAACTGCTACTGAGTTGGAATGTACTCCAAGCAAAGAACTCCATCCTGAATGTGCTTGATGAATGAAGTGGATGTGTATCTCAATATGCTTGGTCCGCTGGTGCTTAATTGGGTTGCGAGAAATGTGAATTGCACTTTGGTTGTCACACTAAAGTACATTTGATGAATCTTGTGGGAATCCAAACTCACAATAACCGGAAAATCCAAAGAATTTTCTCGACTCACTCGTAAATCTGCTGCCCCGTACTTTACCTCTGAAGATGAAAGTGCAATAGCCTGTTGCTTTTTACACCCAAGCAACTGGAGAAGAACCAAGACAAAAAAGATAGCCAGAAGTGGAATGCCTATCATCAATAGAACCTACCCAATCTGAATCTGTATACCCAACCAACTGAGAGAACCCCCTAGTGTAGTGTAGGCCAAAGTGGGAAGTGCCCTACAAATAACGCAAAATCCTTTTAGCAGCCTCAGTGACTACTATGAGGAGAATGTGCAAACCAAGATACAAGTCCTACTGCAAATAAAATATCAGGGTGAGTATGGGTCAAGTACATGAGACTCCCAACTAACTACCTATACAACGTAGGATCACAAAGTGGTGTGGTACATGTGGAAGTAAGAGTAACTCCAAACTAAAAAGGAGATGGACTTGGCTTGCAATCAGCCATATCAAAGCACCTAAGAAGATCATGGGTGTACTTTTGCTAACTTAAATGAATCCTTGAATCTATTTGAGAAATCTGCAAACCAAGGAAATAATACAATAACCCAAGATCTGTCATGTCAAACTGTGTAGAAAGAGCCCTCTGAATACTTTGAATGTGGGAAGAAGAGTTGCCAATAAGTAACAAATCATCAACATACAAGACAAGTATCACAATATCCTCACCAACATGTTAGAGATACATTGTATGATCGAGTGGTAATGAACAAAACTAGTAGATAGAAGAAAAGAATCCATCTTCTCATACCAAGCCCGAGGGGCTTGTTTGAGACCGTAGAGAGACCTTTGGAGCCTACAAACAAGAGAATAATCCTAAACAAATCCAGCCGGCTACTCCATGTATATTTCCTCTTATAGATCTCCATGTAAAAGGAACTCTTCACATCCATCTGGTATACGGCCACCCCTATGATGCAGCAATAGAAAGTATAAGGTGTACAGAATCCATCTTGGAAATGGGTGCAAAATTCTCAAAGTAATCAATACCTTCAACTTGTGAAAAACCCTTTGCAACAAGACGAGCCTTATACTTGTCAATGGACCCATCAATTATGTATTTGGTTTGGTATACCCACTTACACCTAACCATATTTCTTCCTTTATGAAGAGATACCAAATCCCAAGTATGATTCTTCATCAAAGAAGAATACTCAACGCCATCATCATCATATCCCACTCCTATATCCCATGAGCCTTTGAAAAGACCTGTGATCCTCAAAACTACCTGACACAAAAGTCATGAACCCATAGAATGTGCGTGATGATGCCTAGTGGGTGGAAGATCCTCTATGAAAGGTGTTTCATCAGAAACTATAGTATGAGCCCACTTAGGCATAGTGACAACATCAGTGGGAATAGGATTCTCAATGGCATCTATAACTTCCTCATCAATATCCTCAAAGAAAGGATCCTCAAGATGAGATGAAAAAGAAGGAGGCATGGAAGAAGATGAAGAATCATGAGGAGTGAAGTGCTCATCAAACTGAAACATGTGTTCAAAAAATAATGTCATGTGTATCAAGATCTAAAATAATAAGCTCTCATGTCCTCACAATACCCTACAAAGATCAAGGGTTTACTCTTCTTATCCAAAGCTTTCCTTTTCTTCTTTGGCACAAAGGCCCAAGCATGGCTCCCAAAGACTCAAAAAAATGAGACATTTTGCTTAGTGTTGGACCAAGCTTCCTCTAGAGTCAAATGCTCAAGTGTTATGTGTGTGGTGTGTGATTCTGAATGTAGTTAGCACAATTAATTACTTCTTCCCAATAGATAGGAGGTATATCTCTAGAATGCATCATACAGTTAGCCATTTCCTTCAAATTTCTATTCTTCCATTTCTGCTAAGCCATTTTTTTGTGGAGTATGAGGAACAAAATGCTGGTGAATAATGCCTTGAGTTGTCAAAAAATCAGAAAAATCATTGTTGAAGTACTTCCCCATTATCGTAATGAAGGTTCTTTATGCTACTAGAAGATTGTTTCTCACCAAAGCCTTGAATACTTTGAAGTGTGAAAAACATCACTTTTTACTTGAGAAAATAAACCCAAGTACGCCTCGAGAAATTATCAATAAATGTAAGTGCATACTTAGCTCCATTGAAAGATGGGGTAGGAAAAACCATCAAGTCACTATGCACAAGCTCAAGTGGTGAAGAAGCTCTTTGAAAATTCTTAGAAAAAGGATCTTGGTGTTGTTTCCCTAATGCACAACCATGAAAACTCCCTCAAGACAAGAAACTCTAGGAATACCATCTACCATACCATGAGTGCTCAACTCCTTCAAATATCTGTAATTGAGATGTCCAAATCTTTCATGCCAAAGCTTACTCTCTGAATCTGCATGAGAAACCAATCCTCTCCCTATAGAAGAAGTGTCATCAAAACCCTCAAAGTGATATAGTCTAGAACTATGATCAACAATACCTTGAGCAACAAGTGAATGAGGCTCCAAAAAGTTCATACTTCTGCCCCATGTGGTGTAAAAGTCATTGTTTTCCCTTGACCAGAATGAAAAATTTGATATACAGAAAGAAAATTTGTAGTGATGTTAGGAACATATAGTGCATCTTGGATACTTCCACCATCAAGTTGTATATCACCTTTTCCTTTAAAAAAAGAAAGGAAGAATCTCCAACCTCAATTTTGGAAGTAGAACTCAAACCTAGAGAAACAAAAGACTCCTTGGAAGAATTCATGTGATGAGAAGCACCAAATCTATAACCCAATTATTCTGCAAGTGGTGACTAAGATCTCCCAACAACATTAAGTGCTTTTCCATGCTGATTAGAAGGAGGTGGAGTGGAGATAGAAATTTTTGTTTCTTGACTGCATCCTCTAAGGCTTGCATTCACTTATAACACCTATGTTCTTCATGATTACTACCCCACAAAAAGAGCATGAATGGCTAGACTTATTCTTAGATTTAGAAGACTCCTTGGGTTTTGAGTTGTTTTCTTTGGGTTTAGGAGCATTTTGAGATGGAGAAGGTGTGGATTTGGTTTTACTTTTGGTTTTCCTTGCCCTTAGGATTAGATGCAACTAATGCCTTTTGAGAGGTGGAAGACTCAAGGTGAGACAATTTGGATTCTTCCCTAGTAAGTCTTTCACAAAATGTTTCTAAGTTAGGCATTTTGAATGTGTCACCTAAGGCATCCATGCTAGAGAAAAGGTAGAAGAAAAAATTTGGAATGGTCCTCTCAACTTGGATAGAATCAAGTAAACACACTCTTCATCTTTCTTATCTCTTCCACTCCCCTTCAACTATGTCAACAAATGCTTGAACTTGGTAAGATAGTCTATAATTGTTGGAAAATCTTTAGGATTAAGAGAGGTGATCTCAATTTCAAGTTGCATGGCTCTCATATGATCCACCTTACTAAATAAATCCTCCAATTTCTCCCATATTTTGAAAGGAGAGTCACATTTTTCCAAATGAAACAAAAGACTATCACTTACATAAGTTCCTATCAAACCCATACACTCATCAAATTTTCACTGGTACTGAAATTTCTCATATTCTCTAGTGAACACTTTGGTTGTTCTAAAGAAGTTAAAGCCCATAATCCTTTCCACTTAATTATTGTTTCCATTCTTGGTTTCCATGTGTGGTAATTATGTGTTTTTAATGGATCAACATGATCTAATGTAGAAGTAGATAAAGATGCCATCCAAAAAATCACCAAAAGAAATGCAAGAACCAAGCAATGCAACAAGACCCCCAAACAATGCAACAAGAGCCCCCCAATTTTGGCACTTTATAATGAGTGCATGTTACAATATGGAACTTTATAATTATAGTGTGATTCTCAAAATAAATATTTCCAATGGAAAAGATCATGGAAAAACAATCACTTTTTCAAAAAATGACACTCAAAACCGAGTTACCAATCAAAAGTTACAAGCTTTTCAATATTATGCTCTACTATTTATTTTAGTTGCCACTAAAATAGAATAAAATACTCTTTCCTTCACCACACAAATAAAATGAAAGGGGGATAGATTTAAGCACCTACTAGTAGGAATCACAAGCTTTAAGCCCTCATATGACCATACCATATGACCATGTTTTTTTCCTTAGAGGATTTCAATGGTCACCTTTGTTTTCATAAAATTTATGCACGCAAAAGTGATAAGGAACTAATGGGTTCAAAAAAAATCATACAAGGGAAATCCCAAATATATGAATATTTAAAAAAAATTATAAAAATGAAACTTACAGACGGATATTGCTATAAAGGTTGACTTGCAATAGAAATCTCCTACTGTAAGATACCATAAAAGGAATGATAACTAGATCGTACCAAGCCAAGAACACAGATGCTAATCAAACACCACGATCAATAAGATAAAAGCAATTCACCAAATAACTTTACATAAAACCTTTGCAAAAAATGAGCAGCAATATCATATATTATTATGGAACTCAATGAAATACAATGAGAATGGGCCTTGCTTATATAGGTAAGGAATAACAATCTAAGAACCAATCAAGGTTGTAGATCAAGCCATAAATCATGGAAAGAACTAGTCATCAAAGAACTAGTTAAGTCCATAGATTTATGAGAGAACTAGACATCAAGGATCTAGTCAATACCATAGATCAAGGAAATAACTATACCTAACAACTAGATAATATCCCCCTAATATCTAAATAAATAAAAATAAATATCCACACACATAAGTGGGTGAGGATAAATATAATAAAGGTAAATAAAGTACCTAGGTGAACATGAGCTAAGGTAAATACCTACTCTAACACACGTCAAGTTCACCAAAATGATTATGCTAAAATGTAATATAATAGCCTAATATAATGCAAGTTTGTAGTAAATAAATGAATACTAAAATACTGAAATAATACCTAAGAAAACTAAGCTAGAAAATATGAAACCCTAATGTGCAAAGAGGGTTAGAAGATCCTTAGATAGTTTGCAGAGGTTTCTAAAACCCTCGGTGGAGACTGGATGAACAAAACATGGAAGACTGTCACACAGAATCCTAGAAAGTTACAAATTTGAGTGATTTAGCTGGACTAGGGCACATGGAGAGGGATAGGGGCACCTATGGGTTCCCTAGTTTGAGGTTTGCGTTCACCTAATCTACATAAATGGTAAGAACCTAGTTTCCATATGGTCACTAGGTGTCTTTACTCCTTCGATTCATATCACTGAACTTCACTAGATGTCACTGTAAACCTACAATTGGTAAATCACCTGTAAAACTCCAAGCAAAGCATCAAAACCCTAAAAAATAAAGATGCATAAAAGGGGGGCCGAATGTCCTCAATGTAAAATTGATGGAATTATCAAGAGCCCTATGATACATCTCGAACCCAATGTAGTTTTAGGTGTGTGTGTTTAAACTTGTGCCATCGAGGTTGCTCTTGTGCATTACACTTTGTGAGTAAAAGTAAGCAAGTAACTAGATGTAGAATGTAAATAATGTGTGCATGGAAATAATAAACTCCCATCCTATGAAGTGTGATGCATATGAACCATCCTTTGTGCCTTGTGATGGATCTAGATGGATGCAAATGGAGCGATAGATACCTTAGGTGGTGATAGTATATGTTAGTACTTGTCCCACCCTGATTATGATCACATACCTTTATATTTATATGATTCCTTCACTTCAATTTCATAATTAACCTCAAAAAGGTTGATACTCAAAAATAAGATATTTTCTCAATGGCTAGAAAGGACCCGAGAAAGTGTGACCAAAAACTAAAGAGGACAAGGGCGCCCATGGGGATAGGGGCACACAGGCGTCGACGTCCCATACTTGCATTGGCTGGGGTCAAGAATGAAAAATGTAGATTTGAAAGGTGTAAAAATGGACTAAGCAAGTAAGAGTCAAGACTAAAACAAATATCATAAAGAAAAGAAAGGTGGCAAAGACATGGGTTGATTAGTAATTTTCTTACTTAGGAACCATATGAATAGTAGTATACAATCGAGACTAGATAATGACTCAAAGTGCGTGATTTTGTGTCTACACATTTGAGCCTTCCATGAGCCATTGTAGAACTGTATATTACTTATGGATCCTTTATAACATGTGATATTTCCATGAATCTTAAGTAACACTTAAGTGTGTTATTGATCAATTTAGTAATTGTTATTTTTATAGAGACAATGTAACACTTGAGCCTACTTATAGAGCCAAGGTAATAATTGTGCTAAGTCATGGAGCCAAAAGCAACACTTGATCCTATGACATCCTTAATCACATCCATTGGCCACATCTGAATAACCCATCCATAGTATTTCTCCCCATTAACCAACCATCATACTCTAGCCAAAGGATATGAAACCTAAAACAAAATAATCACAACTTTATATTCAATATTAAGACAAATTTTTAATTTTAACCCCTTAAAATATTTATAACAAATAAAGGATAAATAAAAACTTAGTTGAGTTTAAGGTTACCTTAATGATTTTTTATAGTGATTCATAAACACATCATCAAAAATTATCTTTGTGACCCATTCATTCTTATTATACTACTATATATGAATAACCATAGAAATATAAGGAGTAGGACATTATGCCACCATACTAGGAATCTTAGTTATAGACAACACTTCAAAATTCATAAGCACATATGCATGAGGTTGAGAAATAGTAGCATTATTTTGAACACCGAGTGTAGATTGTGATCCTATATAAGGTGGATTAACATCATTTAAAGGTTTTTATGAACTCCTTAGATGGAATTCAAATAACTCTTCTTTTATCATCATGTCCAAGTACAAGCATGTGCATTGTTTTACATGTGAATAAGATTAACAAGAGTGTGATTGAAAACTTTTTTTAGTTTATATTTTTGAAGATGAAATGTCATCGAATTATTGGTGAAACTACTATAGGGATAATTTACTTGTGTTTCATGTATATTTCATAATGTGTTATGTGTAAAACTATTAATTTGTTCTAAATAATTTTCCATGTATAAAATCTCATAATGTATTCAAAATAAACTATGTGAAAGTCATGATATATTATATAATCCTTTAGATGTATTTTTCATGAACTTGTAAGAAAAAAAACCCATAATATGGTCCCCTTTTGAGATGATGGATAGTACAAAAGATTGTTTAGCTCAAAATAAAAATTGTTAGTCATATAAAGTGCATAAGCATAGTATCGGGTCTTCCACATAAACCATATCCATGATGTCTTAACTAACATTGTAATATAATTAATTTTCATTACATATAAGAATTTTAGAACAAGCCATATGGGTCTTCAAATGATGAGGCATAATATGAAAATGTGAAAAGATTCAACAAATAACATAGTAATGATTGGTAGAGTATTATGACAACAACATATGAATTGATGCATAATGGATCCATAGTGACCTATGATGAGGCATAAAACCCCATGGCATGATATAAACATTATAAATATACATACCTCAAGATGTATTAGATTGACCAGTGTTAGTAGTTGTTAGTTGTTAATTGTGTGCTATGAAACAAGTATGATTCCAACCATTATGCCTAGATCAAGGAATGCAAAATCAATTGATCTAATAAAATATGTCAATAATTCATGTGCTATAAACAAAGTGTATTATATGCAATATGTTTTTAGTAAAACATTTCATAAAAAAATATACATGTGTAACATCAATATCTCAATAAATATAAGAAATATTTCATAGAATATTTATTTTGATATAAGGATATAAAAAGTAATGTGTCAAAAACAATATGGTGATAGGTAATTGATGTGTTCTGCATAAAGCATATAAGTAATGATGAATTGTGTGTAGATCAGCAATGGAATATGATAAAATAGAGGATATATCAAATAAGTTCCTATAGGAATAAAATCCTAAAGAATACAAGATCACATAAAATACAATATTAGAGACAAACATATAGCATAAAATTTCCTAAAGAAGTTAGATAAGACAATATTCCATTTAAGAAAAAGCATACAACAAAGAAGTTCTTAAAGCAATCATATTAGAAAAGATCGTTAAAAATAGTAAAAAAATTTAGAGAGAATTCAAAGAAAACAAGACCACAAAGCATACAACACATATGTACCTAGAGAAATCAAAGAAAAAAATGTCACAAATAATACAACATATAAGTTCCTATATACAACACACAAGTTCAAAAGTAGACACAAAATATAATATCACACATTAAAAAACATACAACAAATAAGTTTCTAGAACAATTGGAACAAAAAATATCATAAATAATACAAATCACACAACACATAATTTACTAGAACAACCAAATTCAAGAAAATCACTATACAACATCTGATTCCTACAAGGCCTTACATCACATGATATACAAAATCATATAACAAATAGAACTAGACATGGATATAACTAAGAAAGGAATGGTATAATCATAATGTCATATAGCCAAAAATTATCTTAGGGCCAATAGTAATTAATTAGGATAACAATATGAAAAAAACACTAGTAATAAATGATAAATGCAAGTAGGAATGGAGCATAGTAAAATGACTTTTTACATATAAGCATTGTGGTCATCAAATAAAGTATAATATATCACAAATTGTAAGAAATGAAGTAATGTTAGACAAGCAATAATAGTGAAGTGCACATAATGGATTAGTGAATGAAGATATGATCATTATAAGATCACTTGGCTAGATGTCCTTATTGGTGTATGTAATTTTCCTCGTCGTCACTCGAATCATGTCCACCTCACATGGTGAGTCATCTTGCTTAAGCAAGGTCATTAGGTATAATTAGGGTTCCACGTGTCATGCACGGGAGTTACATAACATTTATATATATGTACCCTTTATATTTGATCTATGAGAATGAGTAGACCTATTCTTTCATGCTTGATTTTCCTTTGTGTTCGATTTCTTGTTGATTACTTGGAGCATTCATGTCACCATTGGAGTGTAACCTCTTCGATGTGTACGAGGTTTTGTATTGATCCTTGCAAATTAATATCACATGGTATTAGATTGATTATTCAAGAGGTAAATGAGAACTCATTATTCTGTTGCTAATTACTTGAGGTTTCATTATTCGTGCTTCTCATTCAAGTTTTTGATTTCAAATTTTGGAATCTTAATGATCTAGATTAATAGTATAATTTTGGAGTTTACGTTGGTTTTTTCTGGTTGTGTATGTGCATGTTTCAGGGTTTTATCCACTAGATCTAGCTCATTGCATATAAATTTGGAGGAAAGCTAAAAAAATTGGTAGGTTCTATATTTTTTTAGTTTTATCGCATCTAATTTTTCAATAAATTTCTATTTTTCTATAAAAACATTACTTGGTTTGACCTATTCTACCTCTTCCCTACCTTTTCTAGCATCCTTACTTGCTACCTCCTCCTTTCTCGGACAAGCTCCTATAGAGCTCAGAAAGCTTTATTCTGGCTCGACTTTGTGAGTTGATTTCTTGGGTGAGTTGGTTATTTTTTCTCTACGTTGAGTCGAGTTTGCTTGCTTAACCTTGTGAGTTGTTTTCCTACCTCATTGAGTTAGGCTCTCTATCTATGGGTTCCTTTTACCATGTCAATCTAGTTGGAATTCATTTTACATCGAGCTCTATCTTTTCCTTGCATCGGGTTGGGGTTGTCTGTTTGAGTCAATGTTCTTTTGTTTTGTTGCATGTGAGTCAAAAAAAAAATATTTTCATTACATTGGGCCGAGATGTGTTGCAAGTTGTGTTTTTGTGCTTAGCCTACTCGTGTTCACCTTGTTTCATTTTTGGCATGTCCTACCATCCAATTTGAACTCATCTTCCTGTGTGTGCCATTTGACGTCACACGCTCTCGAGCTTCCCTACCTTTCCAACCCTAAGTTATTAGGATACCTTGGCATCATTTCGCTCTCCCCCTCCTCTCGTTACTATTGACCAAAATAAGCTCACACTTATTTTTGGGTCAACTAACACCATTTTCCCCATTTTGTGCTTCAATCTGATTTTTCATACATTCTAAGTACTTAAGGATTCCTAAAAGCATCTTCATCAGATAGGAAATTTCTTCCCCTTTCCGAAAATATAAATAATTCCTTCTAACTCCTCATATTTTGCAAATGGCGGGCCAGCGGGCCTAGGAAGGATATTTTGCCAAATGCGGGCTAACGGGCCTAGGGAAGACTTTTTGCCAAATGGGAAGATTGCGGACCGGTAGGGTGGCAGGAGATATTTTGGCATTTTACACTTTTCACAAAAGGCACAAGTTATAGCTGCGGGCCGCGAGCAGGAAGGATTTCTTTTTCTAAGTGGAAAATGTGGATTGATGACTTTTGGGAAATGAGAAGTTGCGTAGCCACGAGCACTGGAGAAGTCTTTTTGCCAAATGGGAAGATTGTGGACCAATGGGGAAGCGGGACATATTTTGGAATTTTTACTTTTCGTAAAAGCGCAGTTATAATTGCGGCCCGTGAGCACAGGGAAGGATTTATTTTGCGCCAAATAAAAAAAAAAAATGCCTAAGGCCTGAAAGGGACACGTGGCCATGTTTCAAGTCAAAGCGGGAAGGCAGGTCACCGGAGGCGTTTGAATTTTAGCTTTTGTTTTGAAAAGCATAAAAGTATAAAAGTAAGCAACACCTTCATCGATGCCTTGAGAAGCCATGTCGAGCCTAAATTACATATGGGGAGGTGGGCCCAGGATGAATTTTATGAAATCAGAAGTGGAGGAAGCCCCACGTGTCTCCTCGGCATCTTTTAAAGGGAGAATCCAAAGGTGGTCCCAAAATAAGTGCAAGCTCGCCACGTGGCAAGAGTTAAAAATCAAAAGCGAGAATCGGTCGTGGAAAGGGGACAAAGCTTGTGAAAGCCTCCATGCATCAGCCTAGCACAACTTTAGGGGTAGAATCCAAGTAGGGTCTCCAAATGATCATCATCCCTACACATGTCTCGGTCGGGCACAATGTCTCTGCTAACAAGGGGACTTAGGAAAGGAACAAAAGAAAAAAGAAGGCCCGCAGACGATGCCGGTGCCTCGATGACGCTTCTCCAAGAGAAAGAGGAGAGGTTTGAATCTTCAAAATGTGCGAGGACTACCACATGGACCTGTATGGACAAACTCTTTCAAATAGAGTGATCCCACGTTAGACCCCAAATCCCCAAGTACATTCAAATAGCCATATCTTTCGACAGGAGCTCGAGAATTGAGTGGGAAAGGACTTTTTGGAGAGCTCCCGACACCTGCTACTCACCTGCCACCATTAATGATCCAGTCTACTATTTTGAGGCTATCAAGTCTCTCACCTATCGCCATAATGAAGAATGGACTCCTTTCTTTCCCAACAAGGAACAACACATGGAGGCATGGGTCTTGCAGTGAAGCCCATCATTATTACAAGTAGATTTCAATGCTTTCTAGGGTGGTTGGAGTAGGTGGATTCAATGCTCTTGCATGGGTGGTTGAAGTAGAGTTCAAATTCTTCCCTCTCTCCTTCTCTCTTTCTTCTATATATTCTAAAGGAGGGGCATTTTTCTAGTTGTTGGTCATTTTTCTCTCCCTGCACCCCTCTCTCTTTCTTCCGTAGGGTAAAATATGGAGTCTAAGCCTCCTCTCATGGCTCTGTAATGGCATTTTCTTTCCTCTTTCCCATTGATGATGTACTATGTGAACTTATGGAGCAATAAAAATATGTTTTGTGATGCATTTTGTCCATCCTTCATTATTTTTTTTTCTTCTTGCCTCTCATCATTACAGGGTATCTTTATGCATATCTCGATGCCTGTTGTAGGTTTTGGGGTTGTGTTTAATGGGTTGAAGTGGTGTTCGTGTGAACTTTATCTCTACGGTATGTGGTGCATCTTGTCCACCCTCTCCATTGCTCACCTCTCTCCACTTCGGGTAGTTGAATTAATGACCAGCACCTTCCTTTTCGGTGTATCACTACTTTAGTGTAGGCTTTGTTTTATGCATTTCTCTCCCTCCCTACTCCCTTGGATGGTTAGATTAGGATTAGATAGTTTGTCTGCAGCTTAGAGTAGCTTATGGCAAGTCATTTAGGAAGTAGGAACCAGCCTTCTTTAGAGGACCATCTCAAGTTCACAAGTCCCACATCTTGAGAGATGGCCCAATGTTGTGTAATCGCACCAAATGCCCCATTCAAAACCAAGAAATTCAAGGGTGTTGTGATTTTGTAATAACAGTTTTGGCATGCCCAGTGGAACACCCAAGTTAGATCTTTCTAATATTTTAGAGGTTTCTCATTATAAAATAAAAAATCTTAAGCCACTGTGCAACCACACTAATAGTTTTGGCATGCCCAGTGATACAGTTTAAAGCACCTTACCACTTCACTTCATCAAGTTGGATGTGCTCTGGTGAATATTTCAGCCTTTGGAGGCACTTTCAAGCACATAGGGTGACTCCATATGGTCAAACAACCCATTCTTTGAATTCCAGACTTTCCTCCCATCCATTTTCATCCATTATTATTTTCATATCTTTCATTTTCTTCCATTCCATGAAGTTATGTAAACATGACTTCATTCCCCTCATGTAACTCACACTTGCAGCAACAACAATGCATCCCACCTTCAATGTGTTTCCCAACTCCTCCGGATCAACATTATGATCGATCTAGAACCATTATTCTTACCCATATGAGAAGTGTTAAATCCATTTTTTCCATGTATCTTATCAAGAACAAGGGGATGCATACAATGCTTGACAACTATATGGAGAATGCTGATCTGCTAGAGAAGATCCAAAGAATAGAGGATAGTATGGTATATTCAAGGGCTACAACTTAGATGAAAGAATTTAGGATTGGTTCCGGGCACCTTGTTCATGGGGAGGTCCTTTTCCAAGACATTATAGCCCATAGGAGAAGTTTGACTTCATGGTTGAGATGTTGCCCTGACTTGCACAATGGATCAAGGAGATAGAGGCATACAAACTTGGTGTCGAGGATCCTTTTCAATGGGTAAGTCCTAAACCATCATCTAGTAATTTTCTCTCCATTCCCAAGCAACACCATCTCAGCCCGAGCTTGATTTCCAAGCTTCCCATCTATTACCCCAAGTGTTGATTTTCCTTCTCCATCTTCTAACCTTCCATCTCATCCCATTTCCTTTTCCCTTTTCCCTTCCAAATTCAAGTCCCCTCCATAATATCCAAAGGAAATTCCTTCTCCTCCACCACAAATAAGGAAACAACTAGTAGAGACCTTACCCACCACTCCTCCTACTCTCCCGAGTCCATGTCAAGGAGAGACTCCAAAAACCAATCAAGGAGAGTCAAATAGAGAAGAAATGATTAAAATCTTAGCAAGTTGGGCTCTCATATTTTGGGTTACAAAAATCCCCTTGATGGTTAAACCTTCAGAGGAGTCTAGGGTCAAACCGCAAGTGGTGGAAACTTCAGCTACAACACAAGCGCGGAAGAGGAGCTACTCCAAATCCAAAAGAAGAGGAGTGCATTCCGGCTGTGGAGGAGGATCATGTAGTTTCAGAAGCTCCAAGTACGGAGCAGGCCACAGAAGAACCTTCAATTATTCCTCCCACTTCATCCCCTTCAAGCTCTAATGTCGAAGAAGAGTTTGAGATTTCAAACTTCATGTTTGAGGAAGAGGGGAACCATGGTGAGAAAATATCAGATCCGGAAGACACCATGGAGGAGGTCGAGCACATGCAACAGGACAACGAGGAGGCAGATTATCACTCGACTTGGAGGATTGCCTTGATGGAGAGGATCCTCAAGAGATTACATCATTTTATTCTCCATCATCCATTATCCCAAAAACATGAACCTATTGTCGTGAAGGAGAGCATTCAAGGATAGCATCCTGCATCTCATAACAACCTTCGGAACCAAGGTTGGAAGATATGAATCTTCCATGTTCTTCACAGGAGAAGGAAGGGAAAGAGCAAGAGGATGTCATCATCTCTTCCACACCATCCACCCAGGAAGGTCAGTAGGAAGACTCCATTTTTGGAGTTGAATTTCTGAGCAAAGGGCACACCCATCGGATCGGACCTTACCCAATCGGTACTTGGCTTCATTGGAGCCAAGGAGTTTCTCCCAATCATGCTCATTTCAGAGCATGAGGTTGAGCTTCATTGCACCAAAGGTCAACATGCAATGCCTCCCGATCTAAACATAGAACAACTCTAGGAGGTGTATATTTTGTTTATTGATACTCTGAGGAGGAGGGCAAAACACCATCTCATAAGGTGGTTTTACTCTTATTTCGACCATGTTTAGCGCTAAATAAATTACATGGTCACCATTTGTGAGGAAGGGAAGCTACTTCTCCCTTACAGATGTAGGATTTGTTTGAGTTCCCTTTCTCTTTGGTTAGTGTAGAGTAGGTAGGTTTTCTTTCAACAGAATAAGTACTTGTGCACACTCTGCATATCCCACTTGAGGTGTGTATGATTTCCAGTTTTGTACATAGTGTGTTGTGATATTTTGTTCCTCATGCACAATGCATTAGAAATGGAATTTGGTGAGATTAGCTCTAGTTTCAGTAATGTTCAAAGTGGCTCGTATCAAATTTCGAGTTAAAGATCCGTATCAGGCTATCATTCGAACTCCATGCCCAATGGATGTTTTAAGGCAACTAATAATTTCACCTAGCAGAAGGTGACCCCATGAGTTACCAAATTGTTAACCAAAATAAGCTCACACTTATTTTTGGGTCAACTAACACCATTTTCCCCCTTTAATCTGATTTTTCATACATTCCAAATACTTAAGGATTCCTAAAAGCATCTTCATCAGATAGGAAATTTCTTCCCCTTTTTGAAAATATAAAGAAGTCATTTTAACTCCTCATATTTTGCAAATGGCAGGCCAATGGGCCTCGGAAGGATATTTTTCCAAATGCGGCCGCGGGCCTAGGGAAGACTTTTCACCAAATGGGAAGATTGCGGACCAGCGGGGTGGTGGGAGATATTTTGGCATTTTTAACTTTTCAAAAAGGCACAAGTTATAATTATGGGCCCGCGAGCACTGGGAAGGATTTCTTTTGCTAAGTGGAAAATGTGGGCCGGTGGGCTTGGGATGACTTTTGGGAAATGAGAAGTTCTGAGCCGCGGGCCTGGAGAAGTCTTTTCACCAAATGGGAAGATTGCGGAATTTGGTGGGGTGGTGGGAGATATTTTGGAATTTTGCACTTTTCGTAAAAGGCACAAGTTATAATTACAGAGCCCACGAGCACGGGAAGGATTTCTTTTGTGCCAAATAAAAACAAAATGCCTAAGGCCCACAAAGGGACACGGGTCATGTTTCAAGTCAAAGCAAAAACGCTGGTCACGGAGGCGGTTTGAATTTTATCTTTTGTTTTAAAAATTGTAAATTTTATAAAAGTAATTCGTACCTCCGTCAACGCCCGGAAGAGAAGCCATGTGTCGAGGCCTAAATTACATATGGGGAGGTGGGCCTAAGGATGAATTTTAGGAAAGTAGAATCAACGGAAGCCCCACGTGTCTTCTCTCGCGCTCTTTCAAATGGTGACTCTAAAGGCGGTCCCAAAATAAGCGCAGGCTCACCATGTGGCCGAGTTAAAAATGAAACATAATCAGCTATTGAAAGGGGAAGAGCGTACGAAAGCCTCTACGCATCAACCTAACACAAATTCAAGGGCGAGTCAAGCGGGGTCTCTAAATGAGTATCATCCCTCCATGTGTCTTAGGTCGAAGCACGGTGTCTCTACCAACAAGGGGACTTAGGAAAGGAACGAAAGAAACAAATCAGTCCCATAGATGATGCCATGTGCCTTGATTAACTTCTCCAAGAGTGAGAGGAGAGGGCTAAATCTTTAAAACATGCGGGACTTCCACATGGACCCTATATAGATAGACTCTTTCAAATAGAGTGAACCCGTGTTAGACCCCAAATCCCCAAGCACATTTAGATAGCTATATATTTCAACCAAGAGCTTGGAATTAAGTGAGAAAGGACTTTTCGAGAGTTCCTAGTGCATGCTACTCACCTGCCACCATTAAATCTAGTCCACCATTTTTGAGGTTATCAAGTCTCTCACGTATCGCCATAATGAAGAATGGACTCCTTTCTTTCTCAGCAAGGAATAGCACATGGAGGCATGGGTCTTGTAGTGAAGCCCATCATCATTGCGGGAAGATTTCAAGGCTTTCTAGGGTGGTTGGTGTAGGTAGATTCAATGTTCTTGCATGGGTGGTTGAACTAGAGTTTGAATTCTTCCTTCTCTCTTTCTTCTATATATTGTAAAGGAGGGGCATTTTTCTAGTTGTTGGTCATCTTTTCTCTCGAGCCCCCTTCTCTTTCTTCGTAGGGTAGAGGATGGAGTCTAAGCCTCCTCTTATGGCTCTATAATGGAATTTTCTTGCCTCTTGCCTATTGATGATGTAATGTGTGAACTTCGGAGCAATAAAATATGTTTTGTGATGCATTTTGTCCATCCTTCCTTATTTTGTTGTCTCTTCTTTCCTCTCATAATTAAGGTATATTGTGCATATCTCGATGCCATTGCAGGTTTTGGGAGTTGTGTTTAATGGGTTAAAGTGGTGTTATGTGTGAACTTTATCTCTGGTCTATGGTGCATCTTGTCCACCCTCTCCATTGCTCACCTCTCGCCACTTCAGCGGATTGAATTAGTGACCAGCACCTTCCTTTTCTAGTGTATCACCGCTTTAGTGTAGGATTTGTTTTATGCATTTCTCTCTCTCCCTGGTCCCTTGGATGGTTAGATTAGGATTAGATAGTTTTATTGTGCTAGAGTAGCTTGTGGAAGGTAGTTAGGAAGCAGAACCAGCCTTCTCTCTGGAGGGCCTTCTCAAGTTCACAAGTCCCACGGCTTGGGATATGTCCCAATGTTGTGCAATCACACCGAATGCCCCATTCAAAACCGGGTAATTTGGGGGTGTGATTTTTCACTAACAATTACCATGTAAACCCTCTCTCCATGACTGTTTTCCCTAGAAAAACCTCCTCTTGACAATTCTACATGGTATCACCCTTGGCCGAGCCTAGCTTATCCTGCCACAAACATTTTACATCTTCCACAGGACTCACCAACCTTTTCGAATGCTTCTCTTGAGCCCCTCAACCTTCCTCGTCCAACTCGCTCTATGTGGAGCACCTCAGCCACCTCCTCGAGCCTTGATCAAGATCATTCCTCCTTGACTAAGCTCTTTTTAAATAGCCCTCCATTTTTAATAAACATAGTTTAATTTTATTTAAAAATTTTGGTCATAAATTTAAAAGTATTAGGTTTAAATATAAGGTTAAAGCGGTGTTTTTTAAATAAAAGGAAGGTTTTTTTCAACTAGGTCTTAGTTATAATTATGATCTAGATAAAATGTAAAGGTGGTCAAGTTAATTAATTAGGAGTTGTTGCCCTTAAAATCCCACTCACTTTCTAAGTTAAGTTCCAAAATTTTGAGTTGGTGCCTTTGAGAGATGTCTAAGAAAAGTGAGAAGTCTGGAGAGATAGAAAATTCATGTTTTGAAGTTGTTGGTGCTCGGTTTTAATCTCACCCTTTTCACTTGAAAATTCTTCAGTCTTCGCAGTTTGAAGTATTTTCTATTTCCCCGTCTGATGCTTGAAAATATTTTCCTTCATTCAAATTTTGTTGTCAATCCTTCTCTTTGGTTGTGGATCCCATCGATCCTGGTATTGTTTGCAGTTTCTCTATCCATGGAGAACAATTCAAAATTCAAGCGTCAAATTCTATCCCGACATCCGTGGATACGTGGACATCTCTAATTGGTTGCGAAAAGGCAATGTTCGATCAAGGCCCGAATCGCCTAAGTATAGAATGACCGCAGAAGGTGACACGTGTTTCTTCAGCACACTCTTGGTATGGTACACAAAAGTGAAGACCCCAAATGTGTGTAGGCCCTCCACATGGTCAAAGTCTGAAAAGAAAAATCCATTCGTTGAATCGGCTAAGTATAAAGAGTCGGCGGAAGCCTCCATGTGACCCAATGGTGAAGGCTAAGTTCAAAGTAGGATCCTAAGTGAGCGTAGACTCTCCACGTGCCTCATCGGCACAACTTCAAAGGCATGGCCCCATTCATACCAAGGGATAAAGTCAAATGTTGAGCCCGCATTGAAATTCAAATTAGGGAGGCAGACCATCGGGGCACTTTTGGAATTTTGGTTTTGTTTCCAAAAGGGTAATAAAGTATTAAAATGAGCCACAACCTGCCGTTGAAAAGTCAAAAGTAGAGAGGTGGGTTATCGGGACACTTTAGGAATTTTACCTTTGTTACCAAAAGTTCGTAAAGTTATAAAGTGACCCACACCCCACTCATGCTAAGGGATAAAGTCACATGTTGACCCCATCATTGAAAAGTCAAAGCGGAAGGCGGGTCGGCAGAGCACTTTGAGTTTTTGATATTTTTGTTGAAAAGAGTTAAAATTGTAAAAGTGGGCCATGACTCCATCACCACTCAAGGAAAGCCATGTGTCAGGCCTATAGTAGAAGCGAATGGGCAGACCAAAATGTCTAAAATTCACAATCTCTATAAAAATCATAAAATGTAAAAGGTGCCCCGGCCCGCTTCAAAGAAATCTCTTCCACGTGGATGGCTCAAATTCAAAGTTTGTGAAGTAGGATGAACGACTATGATATGATGCATCTGGTTTTTCCACCAGGCATGGAAATGACTCGAGGTGTTAGAGAAGTTTGGACATCGGTTTCTTGAATCAGTTTCATCATTTTTTTTAACCAAATGTAACCATTTTTGGAAGCTATTTAGCGGGTTCTCTACACCATTTTTGGGGGTTGGATCTTGGTACTCTGTAGATGTAATAGATTTGAAAGTAATCAATACAGAAGTTTTTCCCTTTCTTCCTCTGTTATTCCTTCTTTCCTTGTTCGAATTTGTGAATCATCCATCTTTGCATGATAAGAAACTTTGTGTTCTTGTTTATATGATTTATGGAACTTTGTGTTTGTGGAATTATATCTATTATGAAATTGAATGATTCTATTCCACATCTCCCTTTCTCAATACGTATAAGGTTATACTCTGCTATCTATATTTCCTGAAAGTATTGTTATGTTCTTCCTCTCTCATCTCCTTAGTTCTTCTATTATTTCGTATTGATGATCTTTGGGCATAAAACATTTCAAAGTATCAGGAATCCACACTTTGAAAGTTGTACATTTTTATATAAGTTTTTTTCTTGCTTTCAATAAGGGAACCTCTCCCATTAAAGAGGAGGGACTTGTCCCCTGATTTTGGTTTGTTAAAGTACCATTTAAAACCCAACAATTTTTGGCGACTCCATTGGGGATTTCATTTCAAACGGATCCCTTTCTAAAATAACAACTTCAAGATCATTTTTGGTCTAGTGACTGTGGGTATAAAATTGGGAAAAATACCACTGGGGAATGAACTTTTGTCATGTTCATTCTCTTGATCTAGGAACCTTCCCAGGAATGAAGGAAAATGAAAAACACTTTTTGGCCCACATCACCAACAAGTGATACAAAGTGATGAGGATGATGATGGAGATCTCCCTATTAAAATTTTTCAAGCTCCAACCAGGTCCCGAAGCAGGCTTAGTTTCGTAGAGAACTTTACGGGGTATATGTCCAAGATTGTTTTCACCAACATTGTTGCAACCTATGCATATTCCATACAGTTCATGAGAGAAGTAAAAAGACAATGCAGGCAGCTCCAGGCATGTGAGAAGGTAAAACAAGTTGAAGAACACTCGGTCAATGAATTTGAGACACCTTGTAACAAAGAGGAGAACATTCAAGTTCTAGAAACTGCTCATGATGATTCTCCACATCATCAGGTATTCATTCCTCAACATTATCTCAATTCCACCAATGAATGTCTTCTTGTTGCTCCACCTGATGCATGTCAATTTAATATTCCTTCAAATAATGAAGAAGACAAACAACTTGAGGCTTTCTTTCAACCTGAAATAGAGTCTATAGAAGATATGTCATGTACCAAGGTTGAATGTTCTTGTTTTGAAAGAAGTTCCCTATGCGGTTGTTTCACTCGAAATGTTTCATTCCTTTTAGAAACAGATAAGGTTAGGGCTAGGAGGAATACATTGAGCGTCGAGATGGTGTGCGCGTACTGGTAGAAAAGATCGGGTTGATGCAAAGAAAGAACTCCTTTTTGTCTTGGAAGGACTACTGCGAAATAAGAACACAAGACCACACGATTTTGATTAGACAATAAATGAGGGAACTGCCTTGGGCCCAAGAAATATAAAACTTCCTTTCGAAGGTGGTGAGTTCCCCTGCTAATATGAATTAACACAAAAGACTGTAAGATATCAATTAAATTGCTTCGTTGAAGCGGGGGGGGAAAGGTTGGTTTTTGGTTATAGTCGGGATAACCGGTTAGTTCACGATAACCGATATCGGTATGGTCTAAGATCTGAAGGTTGGTTGTTTTGTGGGGTGGTTGTGTTGTTTGTAAGGCTGTATATAGGTGATATTAGGAAATAAGGTGATGAGAGGTAGATGAATGATAGTTAGATGCAATGGCACGCTGGGTAGTGGATTCAGGAATGGATTTATGAGGACTGTGATTCAAAAAGCATAAGAAATGTTATAACAGAGGACATGCAAGATGTGACTTACTGGGTTTTTGACGAAGATGCAAGTTGATCTCCTTTCTTCCTGAAACTCTTCTCGGTTTTGGTTTCTCCACTCGTCTCTGCTCGGTCAAGTGAAGATCTGGACTCTCTTTATCGCTCCCAAATGATCTCTGTTGATTCAAAAATCCTTCCACCTTTGATTTTGGTTCGGGGAGCCCATTTACAGGGAACCGATGGCGGTTACGTAACCGACGGCGGTCGAGTAGGAACCGGCATCGGTGAGGAAAAAGTAGGCTATTTTTAGTAAAATAGCCCACCTTCCCTGCTTTTCTCCCGAGAGATCAGTTGCGGGCTTGGTCAAGTGACTAGAAGGTCGGTTTTGGGTGCGAGAAAGGGGTCCTTAGTCATGGGTGTAGATGTGGACCAAGTTATAGGTCTTAATTAGGTTAGTTTAGGGTTAGGGCTAGGTCATGATGAGGTGGCAAAATGAGGTGGCAGGTAAGGTGATGTGGATTTATCAATTACAAGGTAATTAACAAATAATTGTGTAAGGTTTAGGTGATGAGGTTAGATTGCAAGATGAGATGCGGGTCACAAAGGGGTCGTAAGACACAAATTTGGTGTCTACATTAGCCCCTTATTGTCGTGTAGCTTGTTTTGTAAAGTGCAGCACGACAATAATATGAAGTGGTTTCCTGTTAAGGGTATAGGTAATCCCCTCAAATCTATCACGATTGAGTGAACGGAAATCGGGGATAGGGTTGATAAAGGGTAAATGGTGTAGAGGGGATGGTAAGGTGGTGGGGTAGGTCCAGGAAGCGGACGCATGTTGAAATGCACATAGTACGACTAGGGTACATGATTTGTGAGAAAACAATGATGCATAGGCAAAGGTCGATAGTTTATCCAAACAAGGGTGATATAATCCTGGTATCCAAGGCATAGGAAGTAGCTCCAGGGTATATAACAGGTAAGGTACAGGAACGTTTAGGCATGTTCGGCAGTACCAAATGGCTGGTTTGGTTGAGATAAACGTCACGGTCTGAGAGTCAGGCAAAGTTGGTCGACAGATCAAGTCAAGGACCCTAATTATGCTAAAACACGAACAGGTGAGCTCGATTGGACAAAAAACTACAGGATGGGTGGATAAGAGTGTATGTTGGTGATGTTGGGTAAGGTATGGAAGTGGTACGGCCTTGGGTCGGGCCAAATGGTTGGGGTGCGGCCTTGGGTCGGGCCGGATGGGTAGGGTGAGGCCTTGGGTCGGGCCAAATGGGTAGGGTGAGGCCTTGGGTCGGGCCGGATGGTTAGGGTTGCGGCCTTGGGTCGGGCCGGATTAGTTGGTTGAGGCCTTGGGTCGGGCCAAATGGGTAAGGTGAGGCCTTGGGTCGGGCCGGATGGTTAGGGTTGCGGCCTTGGGTCGGGCCAAATGGGTAAGGTGAGGCCTTGGGTCGGGCCAAATGGTTAGGGCGAGGCCTTGGGTCGGGCCGGATGGGTAGGGTGAGGCCTTGGGTCGGGCCAAATGGGTAGGGTGAGGCCTTGGGTCGGGCCGGATGGTTAGGGTTGCGGCCTTGGGTCGGGCCGGATTAGTTGGTTGAGGCCTTGGGTCGGGCCAAATGGTTGGTTGCGGCCTTGGGTCGGGCCGGAGTAGTTGGTTGAGGCCTTGGGTCGGGCCAAATGGTTGGTTGTGGCCTTGGGTCGGGCCGGAGTAGTTGGTTGAGGCCTTGGGTCGGGCCAAATGGTTGGTTGCGGCCTTGGGTCAGGCCGGTGAAGTCAAAAACGGCTAAAGAGCAATGGAACGTATAGGCGATGTGGTAAATAGGCAATGTGGTGGGAAAGAGAAAGTAGTGAATAAGGGCAAAAAGTTGGGTAAAAAGGAAGAAACCGATATCGGTTATCTATAACCGGTACCGGTTAGATAACCGACGCCGGTTCCTTAGGGCACGCTTTGACCGGTATCGGTTCGATGTGAAAAACCTATAAAAAGAAAAATACGGCCGGTCATTGTCACTTGTCTAATTTGAAAATCGATTTGAGTTGTCTGACGTGGAGAGTGGAGATTGGAGCATTTGGTGCGTGAGGTGGCGTTATTTGACTGGAGGAGTGAGTTGTTAGCGGGCCCGAGTGAGGAGGAGGCAGTAGGTGATTGGTTGAGGACCCAGAAGAGGACATTTGGAGCCATGGCACGGCCGAGAGAGACACGGACCAGCTGGACCACCACCACCCATCCCACCACGACGACGTGTCGTCATACCGGTAGGTTCGAAACCCCTTATTGTGTTTATTTGATGTTATTATGTTAAATGTGGGGTTTGGGTAGGAATTTACATTTTTTAGGAAATAAGTAGAAAATGGAAATAATTTGAAAAAGGGAGAGGGTAGATAGGCTAAATAGGCTAAGGCGGCTAGGTGGGTAGGTTTTTAGGGTGTTTGGGTGGGTATGTTGGTAGAAAATTGGAAAAAGGTAGGTTGGGGGCAGCAGCGGGGTTTGACTCGGGAAAAAAAAAACGGCGACCGATGTCGGTTCTAGTGACCGGATCATCGGCCGCCAATCTAAAGTGGGTCTATGTGGTTGACCGGCGTCGGTCGTATATCGGCCGGCGTCGGTTGTTGTGTTTGTTTTGTTTTTTTGTTTGTTTTTTTTTTTGTTTTTGTGTTTGTTTTTTTGTTTGTTTGTTTTTTGTTTTGTTTGTGTTTGTTTTTTTGTTTGTTTGTTTTTGTTTTGTTTGTTTTGGTTTGTTTGTTTTGGTTTGTTTTTGTTTTGTTTTGTGTTTGTGTGGTTGGGGTATTGGTTGCGGGGTTTCGGTGTGGGTGTGAAGAGGGAGGGGGATAGTGGAGAAGAGGGGTGGGTAGAGGGGTGGGTTTAGAGAGTCGGGGTGTGGTCGGGGGGATAAAAGGGGGTATAGGTAGATATCGTGATAAAGAGTAGGGCTAATGTAGTGGGTGGGTTTTGCGAGCACGTCGGCGGTGATGATGCGCAGATAGGATGCCCCATTGTTGATGCGGATGCGACCACATGTGTCCGCAGCGCATTGGCTATCATGCGCGAGTGGGACTCGGCGAGTCTAGCGATATAGGCGATTGATAGAGATCATAGCTTGATGGTTGCCCTCTCATCGAGAGATGGGATCCGCAACCAATGTGTTCCATCTCCCGGCCCAGGGGAGATGACTATCACATTGGAGGATGTGTATCACATCCTTCGATTGCGCGATCGAGGAGAGGCGGTCTTCGAGTGGATTCTGAGGCGGCCATGGGCCAGGCATCCTACGGTTTTGGAGATGCGGCGCGATACTTACCTATCACAGCGCGAGTATCGGTATGGTGATATGTATGCGTGCTTGCAGGACATGAGACACGGCTTGCTGCGTCTTGATGATGATCGGGATCACTGCTTCGCCCTCCCGGACTCGAGAGGAGGCCGCTTTCCACGTGCATTGATGGGGTGCTGCTTGAGATGGTGGAGGAGCACACACATTATGTTGGGCACCGGTATACAGTGCGATTATCTGAAGCTATGGGGCTATCGCCGATGAGGTGATTTGGGATTTGCTCTACATTTTACTTCATTTGTTGGGCATATGAGCACATCATATGCATCGGACTAGTAGGGGTTACCTCGGCCCGGGGCCACAGGTCATATACGAGATACGGCTTTCGAGAGGTGGTTGGGGTCGTGGGGCAGCCACGAGTAGTGCTTGCAGGGCGGGATGTCGCCTATTATAGACATTTGTTAGAGGGCCTGATAGCGGTAGATATTGTATGGAGACCTTACAGAGGTCATCACCCTCGCAGAGGAGCCCTTCTGATTGCGCCGATCCAGTACACATTCTGGATAGCAGGACGGAGGCCGGAGAGTACGAGAGGATACCCCTAGAGAGGGTGCAGCGGCAGATGGGGCTATGATAGGATGAGCCACCTCCCTTCCCTCAGTATAGGAGGGATGATGTAGAGGCCCCACTGCACCGCACCATAGCCCTTGGACCCAGATTGGAGTTCTTGAGAGGCCACAGGTGATGGTGTAGATGATGCTTGGGTATACGGGGCATTCATGGTTTGGTGGGCGGTCGAGAGCAAGCGGTAGATAGCACTGCCACGCCACAGGCCAGACTTAGGCTGCAGTGATATCAGAGCGAGATCAGCTCGAGGCTAGTGCAGCTATTACGAGGCGATTGGCTGCTGCTGCGAGCACGAATAGGTGTCCTACGAGGCAGCTAGCCTGAAACACGAGTACGAGCACGAGCACGAGCACCACCACCACCGGCGCATAGCCTGCCCGAGCATAGAGTACGAATACCACCACCGGTAGCGACATAGCCACGGCCCCGAGGCACGAAGTGCGCGGTAGGAGTCCGAGACCAGCCCCAGTACCATGGTGGCACGGGACAGATATATGGAGGCGGAAGCGAGAGGCCGTACTATTAGGATGTTCTTGATAAGTAGGAGGCGAGATATCGACCATATGCGGCACACGAGCGAGACCTCGCATAGTCGAGATCGCGAGGAGGTGCGGCCACGGCCGGTGTGTGTCTCATTACGGTAGGAGGCGAGAGGCGGGGCGAGGGACCGCGAGCGAATAGGCGAGAGGGAGGTGGAGAGAGGCGAGGGTCCCTGCACATTTGTATATTGGACATGGGCACCCTCGATGCAGCCGCAGTTGTGTTGATAGAGGCTGCGTGCCTACATTTATTCATTTATTGATTCATTATAGACGGCTGCGAGCCGAAATGCGGGTTATGCGATTGTCTGGCTGCGAGCCGAGTATATTTTTGATATGAGGACCGGCCCGTGGCCGAGTCGAGATGTTTGATAGTTATTACGGCTGCGTGTCGGCTTTGTTGGATGATGAGATCACAGAGGCCCCGTCACGGGGCACATTGTATATTTGAAACTTGTATATATATATATAGAGATGATGTTTTGATCCACATGTAGTGTTTAAAATGTTTTTAAGTATTTCGTCAATGGTTTGTGATATAGAATGTATGATGAGTTTAATGGACATGTTGATATATGGATGATGTTGATGTCTTTTGCACGTATATATGGATGACATGTTATATGATGAAATGTTGCATGTTTTGGTGCTTTAGTTTTGGGACATTGTTATATATGTATCTAATGAGTTGGATCCAAATGATGTATAGATAGATAGTTTTTTGTTTTGTTTTGGTATCCTTAGTTGATGGCTTATTTGTTTTTGTAAAATAGATGATGTTAATGAAATTGTAATGATATGTGTGGTGGATAGACAAATATGGATAATGGTGATGAGATGCAGGAAAAGAGGCGGGCGCGACAAAAATTAGGTAAAAATGAAGAAAAGAACCATGTTTCAAAAAGGCAGGTGTGTAACCGATATCGGTTAGGGAACCGATGTCGGTAGCTGATAGACCGATATCAGTCACATAACCGATACCATTATTTAGGGATGAGCTTTTTTAAAAATAGAAAAGCTAGGGTGGTAACTTAAGTTCTAATTTTGAGAGCCATGCGAGAAGTTAAATACGTGAGCGACGCTTTTTGTGACCCAGGATAGGTATTTGAATGAGAGATTTGAGTGATAAGGAGAAAAGAGACGAGGGTATTGCATGAGAGATTTAGGTGATAAGAAAGAGACAGGGAAAGTGAATGCGTCCGAGATTCGAGACGGTAGAAAGGTGAATTTGAAAAGAGTGGTGATCATGACCGAGGCGAGGGACGAGAGGGAAGACAAGTGCCACCGCAATTGGCAAGCTATTCAACCCAAGATGTAAACGTTTTGGTTGTGATTTGATTTTTGCATGTTTTGTGAATAGGAGGAGGGAGATTAAGTGGGTAGATATGAGAAAGAAAACATGATAGCAAGGGTTATAGATGAGGTGAGTGTTACGGGGTAGGTAATCAGGGGTTTCAGGTATGTTTGTATGTACAGAAAGGAATAAACGCTCAAATTATTGTCGTAGGTGGTGTATTTAGGCAGGCTGTATGAAGGTAACAGTGACCGATATCGGTTAGGGATAACCGGTATCGGTTACTCAACCGGATCTTAGGTTAGTTAAACGATACCGATTCTTTGTAGGAATTTCCATAATTTGAGAAAAAACAGGGGATTTGAGGAATTGAATGGTTGTTTGTTATTTGGATGTATGCAGGCAGAGGCAAGGTTGAGGATGAATGATAGTGTACAGCCATTGTTGTCACAAATCCGAGCGGATGTAACGCTACCGAATGGACATTGATAAATCGTTTGGGGTTAAGTGGAATCCGCTTTATTATTCACGAATCACACGTAACCATGCTATGTTACGAGGCATTGATTGAGAGATGGAATCACGAGACAAATACCTTCTATCCGCAGCAGGGGAGATGACGAGTGACATTAGAAGATGTGTTCCGTATTTTGAGACTCCCGATTATAGGAACACCAGTATATCAGGAAATGCCTAGCGTGGGGCGGGCAGCGATAACAGCAGTATTTGGTCCATACGCACGAGATTTGACACAGCGAGGTTTGACATTTATGTATGGCATAATGTATGCAGCACACCCTGAGGAGACAAGGTTAGCGGTGATATTAATGATAGCGGTAGGGTATTATGCATTAGAGGGAAGGAAGGGAAGATTTCCAAAGGCATTGATGTGTGTTATTTGGGAGATGATAGAAAGGAACGTGACTTTTGCATGGGCACTGCATATTTGGCGGAGCTATACGAGGGGGTTTATGGGCTTGTAAGTGAAATCACAGGACTACATTGGATGGTTCATACTTATTACACTGTTGGGCCTATGAGCACATTGTGTGTGTGAGACCAATAGGCCTACCCATCGATCGGGAGAGACCGGAGTACAGAGGTTGGGGTTCGACGATGGGTCCAGATAGAACAAGAGTGTTATCCCCGTTTTGAGTTCACGGCGAAGCGATCGGATAACCCCTACAAAATTTTGAAGTGATTTTGCATTATGATCTCTTTTAGAGCAAATCGGGTTTTCGGGTGTTCTTACATGACTTGACATAAGTTTTAACATGCTTTATGTCTTATGACCTCCGAAACCCGAAATCCGCCTTGTATTGAAAAATCCTTAGTAATCGGGTTTTCGGAAATTCAACGCATCGGAACATACTTGTGTTAAGACATGCTTTGTGTCACGTGACTTCCGAAACCCGAAACCCGCCTATTGTTAAGACAATCCTTAGTAATCGGGTTTTCGGAAGTTCAATGCATCGGAACATTCATGTACCAAAACATGTTTTGTGCTCCATGTTTTCCGAAGCCCGAAACCCGAAATGCACTAAATCTCCTCGTGTCGGGTTTTTGGACTCCTCCAACACGCTGACGTGGCATCCATGCCGAATGGTTGGTGAGCTGGCACGTGCCGAGCTGAAGTGTATTTATTACTGATTTTCTTATAAATACGCCAAAATCCACGTCATTTTTACCGTTCATATTTTTAATTCGTGGATTTTTCGCATGCTCTTCCTCTCCCAAAACCCGCAAACTCCCGTTACCAGACTGGATCGATCGTTTTCGATTTTACTTGTCTCGAATCGAAGGTATTCTTCGTTCCTTCTTTATTCTTAATTTCTCTGGATCGACTGCATATATTTTCTTTCCAATTTCTTGCCAGTTGTTGAGGGTTTTTCTTCCTTCTTCGTTCTGTATTGTTTTGGAAAGGGGTTTTGGGTTTTTAGGGTTTATTTTCTTTTTGAGATTATCAATTGGTGCTATTCCTTCCAAATTCCAATTACTTTCATAATGTTTGGAATATGAATAACAAAAAAGAAAGGAAGATGTCTATGTAGAAATTCAAAGGAAAGGCTCTGTTTTTGGTTTCTTGGATTTTGAAGTTTGTATTGCAGATTCAAAAGTCCGAAATACAAAGGAAGCTCGCAGTGACGGGGTCTTTCAACATTCCGACCTCAACAGTGGGTGCCGGGCATCTCCTAAGTTCCGCCATCACAGTAGACGCCGGGTTTTCGGCAGGTTCCGTCATTAAACAGCAAGTGCCGGGTTTTCCCCTGTTTCCGCCATTGAAAGCAAGTGTCGGGTTTCGCCAAGACTCCGACATATCAGACGTGTCGGGTTTTCAAAGTTTTCCGATATCTTCTTCTGCGTGTCGGGTTCTTCTTCTTAAGCGCCTTAAAATCAATCGAGGTTTTCGGTGTGCACGACATCTCCGAGTTCCGAGCTTTTCTCTTTCCAATATTCTTCATGTCGGATCCTGGTTCATCACAGGAGAAGGCCGGAAAATCTAGCAAGATGAAATACAAGTTTAAGAAACCAGAATCCCCGTCATATGTCGACTGTAATTATGATATCGGGGATACGAAATGGGCAACATAGATATGGACGACTTTTGGAGCAGGTGAAGAGTTCTTCTCAAACCGCATGGATGAAAGCTATAGGCGCGGTGGCTTGCCCCTTGCGGCGAGCTTCCTATGTCGCCAGATGTCCGAGGAGTTTGTTTTGGCGTGTGCATCCAGGCTACGACTCGGCTTCTCGGTCCGTAAGGAATCGAGTTTAGTGAAGTAGTTATCAAACTAGATGGGGCTTATTTGGATGATCTCCACGAAACTACCAAATTTTGAAGAGTATGGAGCCCTAAATATGAAATTGGCTCGAAGGCACAGGGACGAGAACTGGAGAATTGCATTAAGGATGTTAATAAGAAGTTCTTAGTTAAGGCAAAACCAGTAATATCTAGATTTCCAAGAACTATCCCTAGACGGATTTCATCCAAGAAATCAACGATATTATCACCCTACTGAGCCGGGTGTTTGGCTTGCCAGAATCACATTTATTTCATGGATGGATGTACCAATTTATGGTCACCATTAGGAAGAACAAGCAAGGGATTGGTGGGAACCACGACGATCGGTGATGAAATTGATTCCCAGATGATGACGGTCCTGTCAACCGGAAAGTTTTATATGTTCTCATACGTGGCCTATCAGCCAGTGGGATGAGGAGCTATCCAGGGTTGGAGACTAAAGGAAGTAGAACCACAAATCCAGTCTATAAGTATTATCCTCAAATAACGAAGAAGGGGTCCAAGGATCACTTTAGGAGGGTAAATGACGCCTTTTTCTATGAAAACATCTGCCAGCTCAATCCAGGGCTGAGAAAGACAAGGGTCTCGGACGAGGCATGGGCTGAAGTATCTAAGTGGGGATGTATCTTCTTACAGTTCAAGAAGTTTACCTACCTTCGAACGGTCATGTATTCCGGAGAACCTTTTCGTCTGCCTCGTTATCCCGGCGATAGATTGATACTAATAGAATTGGTCAGACAGTTATTGGATTTCCACAAGTTCCAACAGAGCAAGCATAAGGCAGCTGTATCCTTCCCAATTTCTATTGGGAGATATACTTGCTCAACAAATGCAAAAAGCTAAAAATGTCGAATGTGAACTCCAGGAGAAATTAAAGAAGCATATGAAGTCTCGGGATGGTTTTGACATCCGAGGAGTCTTGAACTTATGGAGCCCTACATCTGCACAGGCCCAACATTGAGGATATCTGGGTGGATCTGCGTAATGAAGTTGCGGTTCGCTAGAAAAGATCATAGCAGATTAACTATTGATGAGATTCGAGACACTAGAGATTTCTGATTTGCGGATGGTATAAGGGACAATGAAAGTGTGTTAGATATGTCCTATGATGGGCTTAATGAAGATCGATCGTTTTTCCGCCTATTGATTGGTCGGCTGGCGAAAAATCCTCTATCACCGATAGGTCACCCTAATTACGGCTCGTCTGACAAAGAAATGGCTCTCTTCTTGGGGCATGAATTTTAAAGATGACAAGTTTCCAAAATTGGCTGCTCTGAGGCGGCCCTCCAAAAAGAAGAAGGACAAGGAATATCTTGGGGTCTATAAAAATCAAGATTCCCAAGAAGAGGAAAGAAAGACAAATCTCTTGAATTGTCTCTCCAACTCAAACGGTGGATGTGCCAGAATCACCAACACCACCAGAAATAGGAGAAATTAATTTGGAAGAAGGAGGAAGTCAGCCCTTGACTTCACCATTTGCTGATTGCTCAACTGAAGAGACCTTATCTCTGGCAGTCAAGGCTTTGGAGGCCGAATCATGCCTCCCCCTCAACAACCACTTGACCTCCTCATTCCCCATCCACTTCTTCAAGCATGGCCAATATTTTCGCTGGGCTCTCACCCCTTTCTACTGGAACCCAAGTGATCACCAGCACTTCCCCACAACCTGTGCCTTTATTCATTGCACCTACTACCACGTTGACTGCTGTTCCCCCTCCAATAGTAGAATCTGCTCCCCTTGAGAGTAGAATACCAGCTCTTCTTCAACATTGGCGCTTCCTCGATACACCACCATGGCTACTCGAACAAACTCCGAGGAAGAGGAAAGTGATTGTACCCCTACCACCTTTGATTTCAGCTCACTCAAGGTTTCTCTGCGAGATCAGCCAAGAAACCCAAAATTGATTTCAAGAGTTTTGGTAGATGCTTCAGAGATAAGTTCGCGGATGCCACTCCCTCGGTGACAAAACTAGGGATGATGTAACAAATTTGCTGATTATCGATCACCAAGGTGGCTCTAGGAAAGTAACAACGAAGAGCGCAACAAGATGCACGGCTTCCATAGACGTCTTTGTGCCAAAAGTTGAAAGAAACAAAGATCGGCAGAGATGAGTTTAAGAAAAAAGTGGAGCATTGTGAGAGGTTTTGATTAAACTCTCAACACCCCTGGAATCCATACCATCTGCTTCTGCTTCTGCCGGATTCGATTTCTCATCGGTGCCTACGATTGAGAAGATTACCAGAAAAGGAAGGGTGGTTGATGAGTGGATCCAAAAGTTGCTCCAACGAGGGAAGGAAGTAATTCAAGACGTGGTGAAAGTTCATCAGTCCTTGGCAGAAATTCAGAAGGAAGGAGAGAAGATGGATGAGGAATTCACTGAAGAACTTGGACAGCTTGATTTGACTTGTGAGGCTCTCCAAGTGCTGAAGCAAATACCAGCACATCTCTTGGTAGAAGAAGCAATTCTTCCACATACAGATAAACACTTTCAGCTGATCAAGGGCATCAAGTTCAGAGTAAAGATTCTCAACGAAGCTGCAAGCAAGTTGAGAGAATCGAGGATAAATTGATCGATGGGAAAAGTGATCTGGAGGAAGAATTGCTAAAGATTTGTCCAAAGATGTCGGTTGGGAAATCAAGTGCCCTATCAGCAGATGATCTCTTCAAACAAGTTCAAGAGATTATTCAGCATGAACCTGTAGATGGATTCGACCTTGAAGTCATTGGTCAGTTTGTGAGGATTGAGCATACGTTGGAGGCCTTAAGAAAGCTCAGCAAGAGGTTGAAAAAGCTTCCCGGCAGTGCCAGTGATATCCATGAGACCTGCGAAATGTGGAATGATCTTTCCACTTTTTGAGGAAAGCGAAATGCAAGGCATTATTCGGAAGTTCCAGGAGTTCGGAACAAGCAGTCTCGGTGGAGGAAGAGAAAGGGGAAGAATCAAAAGATGATGATTCGGATTGAGCTCCAACGTCCTATGACATTTCTATTTTTAGAATGTCATATCTTTTATTTCCATTTTGTCATTATTTTTAATTCAAACTTTGACTTGATCTCCTGCGTGAGAATCATGCAAAGCTGAAACTCTAGTTAGCATGCTACTTTTGAGATCTGCATTACTGTTTAAACTCTAGCTTCTTTTGTTATAAAAAAGGGATGCTTGTGCATTCTAAAGGGTCGAGAATTTTTGGAGCATTAAGAGGCTATTGGAAAGGAGAAAAACTTTGTGTTTTCTTTCAATCATTTTGAAGAATAGAAGTTGATATTGTTTTGCAGACTTTGTGTTGTGAAATATATCTTATTTAAGATATTGTTCTTATGTTCATGATCTTAGAGCTATTCTTTGCATAAAATCTCAGTGTTTCTAATTATCTCGGACACTATATTTGTGATCTAAAACTCGTATGATTATTTCGTGCTCTGTGTTTACTCGAAAGAAAATACGTTTCTCCCATTTCTTTTCTACCGTGCTTCTTTCACTGTAATAGTTTCTAACCTATTTCACGTACGAAAGCAATATCCTTGAATCGTGTGAATGTGGATTTCGGGATTTCATCCCAACCCCCAATGGTTAGATTAGTGTGAATATTGTATATATTATTTACTGTGTTTTAGATTAGCAATAAACAGCACCTCACTGTCTTTGAGGAGGATTCAATCCCATGCACTGTGGTTGAACCTCATATTTTGGTTTGACAAAATATCCAACCAACAAAGAGGCAAGATCCCAGGTGACGGGTGACATTGAGTATTATAGGCAAGTATGGGAGAGGGCGGCGATTGCGGATATCTGTTGGAGGCCTTACGGGAACTATATGGTAACAGAGAACATAGGCCGAGGAGTTGAGGGTGTAGAGCGATTGAGGTGGATCGCGGGGCACGAGGCCAGTGAGTATGAGAGGATTCCTATAGATCGCGTGCGTCGACAATTTGGATTGGTGCAAGACATACACTGAGCTTATAGACCATATATGAGGATCGATCACGGCAGAGGCGGCATTCTCACCTCCCGGCCAACACCTCTAGAAGGTCTGAAGAAGTAGCGGATTGATCACGGGGTAATGGATGCGAGGCAGCGAGAGGCCTATAGATTATGGTGGGTAAGCGAAGCTGCGAGGTGTACGTGATCGTCGACATAGCTAGGATTACAGGCGAGAGAGAGATCGTCTGCAGAGTTTAGTGCAGCAGCTCCAGCAGGTGAATGAGACAAGAGGATTGTTAGTGGTTGCGGAGTCACGAGCACAGGGACTAGAGGCTGGATTCCTCCATGCGAGGGAGCGTATTCATATGTTACGGAGAGATTAGCGAGATCGGTGGCGGTACAGTAGCCATGGTACCGTTGAGACGAAGAGGCACAGTGAGCGGCGTTGTCGATCATAATCATCCCCTAGTTCGGGATGAGGCATGAGGTCTAAGTAAATGTTAGCAAGGTATAAGAATAAATAAGGATGCCGACCTACGTGTCGATGATAGAGAAGATGTATGTGTTTAACATCTAAATAAAGCTGAATATGTATGTTGATTTGAGTTACGATAATAATAAGAATGTTTGTGTTTTGATTTTCGGTGTTTTAAAAAAAAAGGATAAAGAGGAATGTGATGACATAGAAATACACAAAAATGTTTATATTTACTACACATGATAGGTTATGGTAGGGGATGGTCGAGCTAACCTTGGGAGACCCCATGTCTCCAGTGCTTGCCTACATAGCCCATTGCACAAAGCAAGGAGGGGGCCTCGGACCGATGTAGTTCTCCCTTAGGACCGGGAGAGGTGAATTCAGGCAATTTAGGTATGGTTAGGTGATTGGTTGGTTGGTAAAAGTATTGATAGTAATATTGGTAAGGTAAGGTTGATGGTGTTGGTAATGAATTGGTGATGTTGTAAAAGGTATAAGGGAAGCGAAAGTTAGCCTACCCAAGTGGTAGGGAATCATGTCTTGATTAAGATCAACACACAATCCTAGATGCAAGGCAAAGAGGAAAGAGTGCTCCGCAGGTGAACAGAGCAAAACAAACCACACAACATAGAAGCGAACTTGAAGCCCTAGAGTGCCGTGCATAGATGCGAGAAGTCAATAGGTGAAAAGAGTTGTATGATCACAACATATCAGGTGTACGTCACGTCCCTTGAGTTGAAACAAATGGTGAGGTGAGGTGAATGGTATAGTTGAGGTACGGAGAACTTATTACAAAGTGAGTGTTACGGCGAAAGAGAACCTACCCTAAATAGACAAGTCCATGACCCAAAAGTTCTTTTGAATGAGGATTTTATTTTCTGAATATAGGCGATCGATGCGGGAAGTCTACAGGATATTGATTGTGTTATTCTTGAGGTCTTCACAAAGCTGATCCATGCGAGAAGCTTCGATAAAAGGCTGACTGTGTATATAGCTGTCCTTCGAGGAAGCGATCTATTTATAGTAGCGAGATATGATTTTAGTGCATAGTTGTCCTTTGGGGAGCGATCTATATATAATAGTAGCAATAATTTGGTGTATAGCTGTCCTTCGAGGAAGCGATCTATATATAATTTAGATAGCTAGATGTTCTTTTGGCGTGAAGCATCTAGTTTGGTAGGAAGTTTGACTCAAGAAAATCCCATAAGAAGTGTTATTTTAAGACTTTGAAGTCATGGACTAGACTAAAAAGGGAAGGCATCGTTGAGGGAGGTGAGAAGTGAGCTTGATTTTATTTGGAGATGTAGGAAACAAAGTGTATGTAGCGGTAAATGAGCTCAAGGGACGAAGCGGTAGATAGATAAGTGATATAACACTAAATTCAACAATAGAATGGTCGAAGATGCGAGGCATTAAGGGTTCGAGCTCGGGTTTACCATTAAGCGAAGCTAAGCGATAAGTGCACGATCCATAAGTGTGAGTGATTATATAAGGCCCGATCGATTAGGAGCAAATTTTCCACGTTTGCTCTTTTCTAGTTTGGTTACATGTTGATTCTCTTTGAGGACAAGATCACCAACCTTAAAGGTACGCTCATGAAGTCGCTTATCATAAGCACGCTTGATACGTTTTTGGTAGATTTGAAGGTGATCGAGAGTACGTAAGGCGGCGTTCGTCAAAGCTCCAATTGGGCTAACCGCTCTTGGCGGAAATCATCGTTGGTGAGAATATCCGAAGAGATATTACGAGGAGGGTATTTGTATTTCGAGAGGCAAGACAACCTCGGTACCATATACCAAAGAAAAGGTGTAGCATTAGTAGAGGTACGAATGCTAGTATGATAAGCCCAAAGGGAAAAGGGGATGTGATCGTGCCAATTTCTTCCAGACTCATTGACAACTTTCATGAGGATTTTGGTTAGGGTTTTATTAGAGGATTCAGCTTGTCCATTTGCTTGTGGATAGTAGGGTGATGAGAAGCTAAGTTTAATACCAAAGTTGTCACAAAGGTCTTGCAATAACTTATTTTTGAAAGATTTTCCATTATCTGTTATCAGGCGATGAGGAACACCAAAACGACAGATAATGTGGTGGTTAATGAACTCTACAATTTTTTCTTTTTTGGTTGAAATGAGTGGAATAGCCTCCACCCATTTTGTGTAATATTCGGTTCTTTGTGATAATCCATCGGTGGCGTTGCGAAGGGGCGGGTGAATCTCACCAATAAGGTCTAAACCCCATTGTGAGAAAGGCCAAAGATCTCGGGCGACTTGTAGGGGGTGGCTAGGAGTATGTTGAAGGTTGGCGTGTTGTTGACACATAACACAACGCTTAACATATTCGTAGCAATCATTATTAGTGGGCCAATAATAACCAAGGCGAAGGATTCATTTGGCCACAGCGAAGCCACTAAAATGTCCGCCACAATCACGTCATGGACTGTTGGATGGTATGGGTGACCTCGCGCCGGTGAGACATCGAAGGAGGATGCCATCAAAGCCACGTTTATAAAGGAGTCCCCCCATAACTACATAATGAGAAACGCGGTTAAGAAAAGCGCGTTTACTAGTACTAGTAAGGTCAGAAGGGAGAACAGAGGTTGTAAGGTAGTCGTGGAATTGGTGATACCAAGTATCCTGCGAGTTAGCAGACACAGTATTTATCATACAAACTACCGGGGTTGAGTAGGATGGGGCAAAAAGTTGTTGGACCAAGACGAATAATTCAGAGTCAGTTGATGAAGCTGGAATTTGCGAGGCTAAGCAAGCCATAGTATCCGCAAATTTGTTAGTGGAGCGGGGAATGGTTTGGATAGAATAGTGAGTAAATAAGGCTAGAAGTGAATCCACGTAGTGTTTGTACTTTTGAAGTTCCTCATTTTTACATTGGTAGATGCCCATAACTTGATTGACTACCAATTGAGAGTCGCCAAAAATATTGATAGATTTGATACCTAAGTGCAGCGCCACCTGGAGACCCAGAACAAGGGCTTCGTATTCCGCTGTATTATTAGTGCAAGGGAAATCGAGTCGGAATGAAAGAGGCATAGGCTCGGCGTCGGGAGGAATGAGAACAACGCCGGCTCCTCCACCGTGCTGGCATTTGGATCCATCGAAGAAGAGGGTCATTGGATACGACTCCTCCTCGAGGGAAAGAGTAGCGATGAGTTAAATGCAGGAATGTAAAATTGGTAAATTGTTCCCCGAGGTAAAGGGGCTTCCATGAAGTTGATCTGCTATGGTTTGTCCTTTGATTGATTTACGGTGGACGAACTCAAGGTCGAGGTCGGCGAGGAGCATGAGCCATCGGGCGATGCGTTGGTTTAGATGAGGTTTGGCATACATGTAATGGATGGGGTCCGTGTTGGTGATGACGAAAGTTTTGTGATTCAGAAGGTAGTGTCGGAGTTTGGTAGCCACGAATGATAGGGCTAGGCATAACTTTTCTACATGTGTATACCTAGTCTCATAGTCCACCAAAGTACGACTTATATAATAAACGGCTTGTTCTCGATTCTCGGAGTCACGATGTGCAAGCATGGCACCTACAGCGTGGTCAGTGGCGGAAAGGTAAAGGTAGAAAGGGCGGTCGTCCTGAGGTGGGATAAGCACGGGTGGCTGCAAGAGATAAGTTTTGAGAGCCTCAAAGGCTTGGTGGCACTCTTCGCTCCATTGAAAATCAATGTCCTTTTTAAGAAGGTGATGGAAAGGTTGACATCGATCAGGAGTTGGGAGATGAAACGTCGGATAGATTGGAGCTTACCTTGTAAACTACGCGATTGTTTGAGATTGGTAGGTGGGGGCATTTCTAAGATAGCCTTGACTTTAGATGGGTCGACCTCGATGCCACGCAAAGAGGCGATAAAGCCAAGAATTTTCCCAAAAGGACACGAAGACACATTTCTTTGGTTGCGGACGGATAGAATATTGTAACAGGATCAAAAATAATGGTTAAAACATCAAGATGTTCAACTGCGATGTTTAGATTTGCCAAGAAGATCATCGCGTAATCTTGAGGATAGTGTGCATAATGTCATGAAAAATATAGGTCATAGCCCCGCTGATAGGTTGCACGGCATTCTTCTAAGGCCAAATGGCATTACGATAACGAAGGTTCCCGAGGAGTTATGAAGGCGAGTTTTGTGTTGATCGGCGAGGCGACCAAAATTTGGTTGTATCTGAAAAGCCATCCATGAGAGAGAGCATCTCATGGCTGCGGTGAGATCAACAAGTTGGTCAATACTAGGTAGGGGAAGTCATCCTTAGGGCAAGCGAGGTTAAGATCCCAGGAAATCCGTGCATATCCGAAGTCCCCATCGCTTTAGTGATAGTGCGATGTTAGAAATCCATTGAGGATAGTCGATAGGCAGAATGAAAGAAACGAGAAAGGAGTCGTTGAAGCTCCTCTTTGACCAAGAGAGCAATGCGTGGATGCATTTTCTCAATTTACATTTAATTGGCTTGGAATCGGGGTTTAGAGTGATGTTATGGACCAGCAATGGTAGGATCAATTCTGGCATGTCGGCGTAGGACAAGCGAAAGCTTGGTTGCGAGCACGAGAAAAGGTAGTAAAGGAGACTTGTTACGATGCGTTAAGGGATTGTCCGATCTTTACAATGTGAGATCCTCCTCGTGTGGATGTTGATTTCTATAGTAGATTCATTCGGCATGGTTTGGGTTTGGATGGTAAGGCGCGTTGAATATAAGAGTCATCCGCGCGAGTAAGTGAGGATGGAGTCATCATCCACGGCACTCAACAACGTTAATTGAAGGTGAGTCCTCTTGATCATGTCAGGATATAGAAGGGGAATAGAAGAGGGGTCCTCATTATCACGTTGATAAATGAGAGGACCTAGGAAGATAGCATTTATGAAGAAAAAAAAAAGTTAGGAGGGATAGATTCAGGATCTATCGACTCTGTGGGTGACGAAGGCAAAATGGGTGATGACGGTTCGGTAGGGGTAACGTCATCATCTTCTAGAAGACAACTGACATGAGGTTCCGTCGATATAAGTGTTCCGGAAATCCGAGACCACTACGATCATTGTGTTTGCGTGTAGTCACGGGAATGAGTGTATGTCGGCCTTGTTCATAAAGACCAAAACCAAAGCCTTTCCAAGCACAGCGAGTCAAGAAGGTGAGGGCGAAACGACGATTTGTCAAGTATTGAAAATCGGATTGGAAGGGAACCACACCAAGAGGGGGTTCAGGGGTAATGGAGGATGCGTCAACACCCCCATACGTTAGGTTGGTGCGGCGATGGGGTGGTCAGTAGAGAGATTACTTCCCCACCACGACGGTCATAGGTAGGATGTGCATGTACATACTCCGTATTCTTGGGGTATGGAAAGAACTGCGTTATATAGGCGATACTCCCCAGCGTAAGGCGTTGAAAAACATCTACTAAGGGATCTGCGGTTGGGATGTTAGGCTGCGGGAAGGAAGTGGTTTTGCGGCGGTGGTTTCATCGATTGAAGGCGTAGGTGCGGTTGAGGTGGATGGTTGAGGTACATTTGAAGAGGATGGTTGGGTTGAATGTATGGGTGTCTTGATTGGTATAAGCACATCGTTAGGGCGGTATAACATATTGCGAGGTTTTAAAGGGGGAGGATCAGCTTTTACGGTGTAGGACTTCCCCTCGTACTCAAATTTTATGCATCTATGTAATGTTGAGGAACGCATCCCATAGCCGGATCAGGGCGACCTAGCAATATGTTATATTGGAACTCTCCTTGAGGACATAGAAGAGTTCGGGTAAAGTCGTGGTCCTACCCAAATGTTGAGGATCACGGTGCCTAAGGTAGAGTAATAGCGTCATTGAATGACCCATGACATGATGGGATTGGCACACATGTAGCTAGAGGGATATTCATTTGTTGGAAGGCTTTTGAAGAGATGATGTTTAGGCTAGCGCCCCGTCAATCATAACACGATGTACCCAATGTCCCGGACGTAAGGCTAAGATGAAAAGGCGGAGTCGGGATCTTACATACCAAAGTCAACAATTTCATCTTGAGCCGATTGCCGCATGACTTGTTGTTGTACGAAGTGGTTGGGGCAGTGGGTTGTTTGGTGAGAGAAGCAACGTGATTGGGTGTTAGAATGGAGGCAACAGGCAGGGTTTCATTAGGTAAGACCTCGATCCCTTGAAGAATTTCAACGAGAGCTTGTCGATGGGATTCAGAAGTCTGAATGAGATCATATAGTGTCATTTTTACGGGTGATTGGTGAAGCTGTTTGATCATGGCTCGATGGGCAACTCCATTAGAGATGGGGTAAGCGGGTCCACGAATAACCACTTTGGGTGGTGGTGCAATCGGGATGCTGGATGGAGAAAGAGAGGACGCATGTGTGCTTTCTTTTGCTTTCTCGTTGTTTTTCTGCGCTCGAGTAGCAACACTAATCATATTAATCTCGTAGACCGGAGATGAAGAAGATGGTTGGGATAAATCATGGTCTTCAAGAGGTGGGGTTGTAATAATGATAGATCTTGGTGAGGCGGGGATAGATGGTATAGTAGAGGGAATTGAAGCTAAAGGTCTCTCCCTTCGTAAGTTGTCTTTCTTAACCTTTGTATCTGGGAGAGGTGACTGACGAAGGATGGTTTTTAAAGCTTTGCATCTCTCCACATCATGTCCTGGTGTGCGGTGATAGGCGCAGATTTTAGACTCATCATAACCTATAGGTCGAGGTTTAGACGGGTCATAAGGTCTAAGTGGGGGTAGGGAAATGGTCGCATTCTCCACCAACATAGCAAGGATTTTGGCGTAAGATCCTTTGAGTGGGTCAAAATCGGAGGAGGATGAGGGTATTGGTTTTGCGGGTTTTGGTAATGTTTGGGCGTGGTTGGTTCGTACGGGTGGTGGTTTAGCCGAGGGGTGTTGATACGTGGTTTTCACTAAACGTGGTTTCTTTGGCGCAGAAGCTATATTCAGCTGGTTAGATGATGAGGCTACAGATGACGTGGTAGCGGGAAACAACCACGGAGAAAGGGGAGTGACAAAAAATAAATCCTTTGATGATGGAGTTCGTTTAGGGTTGATGGGTGGATAGGATATGTGGGGTGACAATGTTGATATACCTTTAGATCTCTGTATAGGTGCAGAAGGCGTAGGTCGTTTTGAAGAAAACACAGGAGGTATGATATATTGATGCAAGGTGGAAGGATGAGGTCCCAATATGGAAGGTAGGTGTGACGATGATGGTTTTGATTGTGATAGAGGCACTGGTTGAGTTTGTCTCCTAGGTGGGGGGGCGGCTTTATTTTTGGATAAATCTAGTCGCTTAGGCGGGTGTGTGAGACTGGGTATTGGTGAGGTCCCAAGTGTAGGGGAAGATTTAGTTGGGTTAATAGAGGTGGATGGGATACTTGGTATAGATACGGGGGACGAGAATGAGGACATAGGCATTTTGAGTTTCTGTAAACACTTAGGGTATATGGTAGAGGTGTCTGGATCGGTCATCTGCATTTGAGTAGAATAGGGGGTACTCAAACGTTCCCACAGGACTCGTCATCTTTTGGAGAATGACAATCTTGAGTGTGAATTGTAAATTTGGTATGGAAGAAAGGTGGGTTGTGATTCCAATCCACTGTGGGTGTGATACAGGGGGTAGATGAGGTACTGTATCAATAGATATTAAGAGGTCGACCGGTTGTTGAAAAGATTTAGGCGATGAAGGACTAATAGGCGGGAGGGCATGTTTGAGAGGGTCTGTTATGGTTAAAGAATTTGGTGATGTTGGTGCAAGAGATTTCTCGTCTAAGGATGTCAAAAGGAGTGGCGAGCCTTCCTCTTGTGCAGCAAGAGCGGTAGAAGGGGACATTTGGGAAATAGATAGATTAGATAACATCCATTCGCAGTCTTGTAGGGATGTGGTGTAAGCAGACTCATTGATGAGAAGAGAAGTCTGGGCAGTTAACTCTTTTATGGGTAAAGGAATGATTTCGCTTTGGCTTGATGGTGGTGAAGGAGGTTCGGACTCTTGTGTTAGTGGAGAGGCTTGATTCAAAATTTTCTCGATAGAGGCTTTTGGCTGGGAGTCGAAGACTGCATGGATCTCATGAACACTCTCCTCGGCTAAGATATCCTGGTTTACGTTACTGTTGGACGAGTGATTTGGGAATGGTTTGTTGAAGATTTTCAAATTTCGGTTGGCAGGGGCATTAGGATTATCGAGGGTTATATCACCTGCGTCAACCATTTCCTGCACTATGTTTTTCAACATTTTGCAGTTTTCATGACTATGTCCTTTTACGCGGTGAAAGTTACAGAAGTCATTTTCTTTGTACCAGGAAGGTATAGCGCGGGTAGAATCAAACCCGGAGTGAGGTTTAACAGGAGGTAAGGTAATGGCTCCTGCTTTGAGCAATTTTTCCAATATCACACCATATGTTTCTCCCAAGGGAGTGTAGTTGATGGGTTACGCTTTATACTTATAAGTGGTTTTGGCGGGGTATTAGACGGTGGTTGGGATTTGACCATCACGCGCGTGCACGGCCCCTTTTGATTCGAAGCGGTCGATGGGTGAGGATTGGTGGTGTTAGGTTTGTTGGTGGAATGCGGAGTTCGAAATTGGGGTTTTGTTGCGCACCACAATTTCTCTTCTTCTAAGGCTCGAATTTCTAGTTTAGAGCCATGGTAAAGGCCTCATCGAATGTGCGGAAAGTTTGAATTTGAAGAGTAGGAGAAATGTGCTTAGCACATGCCCGTGTAAAAGTTCGATAAGTTCACTGAGGCAAGGCATATGTAAGTTGGTTGATAAGGCCCCGCCATCGTCAATAAATCTGCGATAGATTCGTCTTGGTTGTCGGATGGCATAAAGGTCGATGATAGATACTTTCTTGCAATGTTAATGGAGAAATGATCCAAGAAAGATTGGGCTAGTTGGTTAAAAGAAGATTGAGTCTTGGGTTAAAGCAACTTTGTACCACTCAAGGCGGGTCTGATAAGGACATGGGAAAGGTGCGAGTATGAGGCATCATCATGAGCAATCAAATAACAAGCATGTCTAAATGATCGCAAGTGTTGTTGAGGTCCTCTTTCTTTTGTTAAAGCGGGTAAATTTTGGTAATTCCCATTGAGGAGGATACGAATGAAGGGGGACAGACGGGTGAATAGGCTCCCAACAAACTTGCTCGTATGTCAAGGCGCTACGACTTCCTGAAACAGAAGCCTCCAGGTTTTGCATTTTGTCCATCATTTGTTTAATGAAATCCGTGGTTGGATGAGATGATGGTGCGATTGTGGTAAACGGAGGCAAATTGGGCCAAGGGCCTCCGCTGGACAATGGTGGGGTTAAGTGTTGATAAGGTATGGAGGATGAATATGTTGAGGCGACCGAATAGGGATGTCCCATATAAGATGTTGAGGTTATTGGATACGTGTATGGGAAAGAAAAGGTAGGCGGAGCTTGAGAAGGAAAGCTAGTGTGGATAGGTGGCGAGAGAGCAAGTCATGAATGGAGCGATCTGCAAGAGAGATGAGGTAGGGCGATCGGCGGTAATGATATGTGGGGTCAAGATTAACCAACGGAAAGCCAATCAGTCGTATGAACCTCACGAAGCCGTCGGATTGGGAGACGGGGCTAGAGATGCGAGAAGTAAGGGGCGGTGTTATCGGGCGGAGTGGGAGCTAAATGAGCAGCTATACTAATAGGCATACCAACAGGAGCTGACCATCGGGCGTACGGTCGGGGTATGAGACAAATAGTATTATGCAGCGCTAGAATTAGCATCCGAGAAACTTGCAAAGTCCTTATCTCCCACAGGAATTTTAGGAACCTCATTTGGTATCAGTAGGATTCCCCACGAGAATGTGAAGGGTGTGATTCGAGGAAAAGCAGAGCAAGCATGTGAAACCATGGCGGCGGCTTGCTTTCAGTGATAACAACCATGGACGAGGAGTTCACAGTAGGGTTTGATCCGTCGGGAACAGAAACAAACTTCGAGATTGGTGAAATTGGTAGGTTCTTTGGTTTGTCGAGGTTGGGAAAGACGATGGCAAATATCGGTCTCGTAACCGATGTCGGTTATACTATAGCCGATGGCGGTCAGGTAACCGATGTCGGTGTAAGAAGTCTGGGCTAACAAGATATAAAAGGCTGCTAATTTGATTTTTAACAACGTTTAGTATACTTGTCAATTATTGATCACGAGAAGACGGGGGTATGAGAAAGAAAACAAAACTAAAAACAAGCAAGATGCACACGCAAATCCGAGAGACTAACCTAGGGTTAATTTTAATTATTGTGGGCTTATGCCTTTAGGCGCGAACGATGTCAATCCTAAACAAAAGACTTAGGGGAAATGTCAAGTTGTTTTGGCTTATAAGGTTACCTCAATCGGGCGGAGGAATACCGCGGAAAAGGGGGGTGTTTGAGCTGTTGTGTTAATTGTGAAGTGATTCGGTATGTGTTGTGCAGTGAAAGTAAGATTAATTTCTTGTCAATACCATGTGGATATCACCCCCATGTGTACGACACATTACTTAATCTATGTTCACTAGAATTGAAAACAATGACGATGTCTGATGCACGTGTTTTAAACCCAAATCGAAAATGATATTCGATGAAGCAAAAGAGATGACTTTCACTAATGCGAGATGTAAAAGCAAAGCAAGTTCTTTTATCAAAATAATATAAAACCTTGTGAATATCTTTTAGAAGAAGAAAACAGCAAGTATACTCCCTATATGAAAGCAAGCAAAAAAAAAGAAACCCAAAATGGGTCCCATGCAAGTGTGTGCCAAAAATGTTTCACTCGAAATGTTTCATTCCTTTTAGAAAGCAGAGATAAGGTTAGGGCTAGGAGGAATACACATTGAACGTCGAGATGGTGTGCGCGTACCATAGTAGAAAGATCGGGTTATTGCGAAGAACTCCTTTTTGTCTTGGAAGGACTACCTGCAAATAAGAACACAAGACCACACGATTTTGATTAGACAATAAATGAGGGAACTGCCTTGGGCCCAGGAAATATAAAACTTCCTTTCGAAGGTGGTCAGTTCCCCTGCTAATATGAATTAACACAAAAGACTGTAAGATATCAATTAAATTGCTTCGTTGAACTGGGTAGGGGAAAGGCTGGTTTTTGGTTATAGTCAGGATAACCGATACCGGTTACTGATAACCGATATCGGTATGGTCTAAGATCTGAAGGTTGGTTGTTTTGTGGGGTGGTTGTGTTGTTTGTAAGGCTGTATATAGGTGATATTAGGAAATAAGGTGATGAGAGGTAGATGAATGATAGTTAGATGCAATGGCACGCTGGGTAGTGGATTCAGGAATGGATTTATGAGGACTGTGATTCAAAAAGCATAAGAAATGTTATAACAGAGGACATGCAAGATGTGACTTACTTGGTTTTTGCGAAGATGCAAGTTGATCTCCTTTGCTGCAAACTCTTCTGGTTTCTCCACTCGTCTCTGCTCGGTCAAGTGAAGATCTGGACTCTCTTGATCACTCCCAAATGATCTCTGTTGATTCAAAAATCCTTCCACCTTTGATTTTGGTTCGGGGAGCCCATTTACGAGGAACCGATGGCGGTTCACGTGTAGGCGGCGGTCGAGTAGGAACCGGCATCGGTGAGGAAAAAAGTAGGCTATTTTTAGTAAAATAGCCCACCTTCCCTTTTCTCCCGAGAGATCGATTGCGGGCTTGGTCAAGTGACTAGAAGGTCGGTTTTGGGTGCGAAAGGGTCCTTAGTCATGGGTGTAGATGTGGACCAAGTTATAGGTCTTAATTAGGTTAGTTTAGGGTTAGGGCTGGGTCATGATGAGGTGGCAAAATGAGGTGGCGAGTAAGGTGATGTGGATTTATCAATTCTGAGGTAATTAACAAATAATTGTGTAAGGTTTAGGTGATGAGGTTAGATTGCAAGATGAGTAACAACATAGATAAGATCTCTCTCTCTCCTATGATTGAATAATTTCAATGCACTAAGATGAATATCACTTGTGGACCATTCTCTTGTTGTTTTAAGTTCTCTCAAAGATAAGCAAGTGTCTGTACCTAAAGAAAAATAAATTAATGAGATCACTAGTTCCCCTGTTATATCTATGGATGAGATGAGCACACATGAGCCTTTTTGCAGTCCTTCGAAACAAATAGAAAATGGAGAGCCATGCCTAGAATCTTTTCTTCACAACTATGACAGTCTTGTCTCATCTCACCCTTCAAATAAAAACAAAAGGAATAGAATGATGTTTTTTATCAATATTTACTTAGTCTGACAACATTTCAATTCCTCGTTAATCATATAGGAAAATCGATAATGCAACTTATACCTAAGAGTCATGATCTTCTAGAATCGTGTCCCGATTTTGTACAAACAGATAAGTATGTTTTTAGAGACATGGTAGAAATTACACATAATGTTAAATCATCTAGTACCTTTTTCCAAATTCCTCTTGAATATGGTTACAAGTAAAATTCAATGGAATTTTATGTTTCTCATGAGATGTGCCATGGTGATAATTGTAATCTTCATTCATATGCTAGCATCATTTCATCAAAATAGGGAGTTGACACTATTGGGATTGGATTTTCTCATGGATCCAATTTTCGAGTTCAGTGATGTACAGAAATCAGTATGAAGGTAGTCAAGGGTCATACAAGTCTTTGTATGACACTATTCATCCACAGAAGAGGAGCCTCAAGAAGATACTTAGTTCTTCACAAGGACTGAATGCTTTTAGTATGTAGTATTACAATTTGGATGGTCTTCTTTCCTCAATTTTTATTTTCAAGCCACATAGTGTTCTCATGATATTTTGGTATGCCCAACTGCTCATCTTCAATTCATGGGTGCCTCATACTTTCACCATGTTGTTCCACAAAGGTACTTATTTTTCTCAACTTTGTCTCTCGGAGTTGTGTAAGTTTCATCTGATCCTTTTTCTTTCCCCTGTAAATATCCTCTTCTTTCTTTGTATATACTTTCCCAATTTTGGCTTGTTTCCTTGCATGTGTGTTGTCTTCGTATTGATTTGCCTTTGACTCTATTTTCCTAATGGAAAAGGCACTGGTCTACTTTCCCAGAGTTTTTCTATGGTTCTTGATCTTGCCTCATTCCTCTATCAAGTCATCCCCAAAAAGAGCCAGTTGTTGTCACCCTCAAAATCCCCCTCACTTTCCAAGTTAAGTTCTGAAAATTTTGAGTTGGTGCCTTCGAGAGATGTCTGAGCAAAGTGAGAAGTCTGGAGAGATAGAAAAATTTATGTTTTGAAGTCATTGGTGCTCGGTTTTAATCTCACCCTTTTCACTTGAAAATTCTTCAGTCTTCGCAGTTTGAAGTATTTTCTATTTCCCCATCTGGATGCTTGAAAATATTTTCCTTCATTCAAATGTTGTTTTCAATCCTTCTCTTTTGTTCTGGATCATGTCGAGCCTAGTATTGTTTGCAGTTTCTCTATCCATAGAGAAAAATTCAAAATATGGGCGTCAAATTATGTCCCGATTTCCGCGGATACGTGGACATCTCTCGATTGGTTGTGGAAAGCCAGTGTTCAATCAAGGCCTGAATTGGCTAAGTATATAAGGATCGCAAAAGGTGACACATGTCTCTTCAGTGCACTCTTGGTATGGTACACAAAAGTGGAGACCCCAAATGTGTACAGGCCCTCCACATGGTTAGAGTCCGAAAAGACAAAGCCATTCATTAAATTGGGTAAGTATAAAGAGCGGAGAAGCCTCCACGTGTCCCAACGGCGCACCTCCAAAGGCCAAGTTCAAAGTAGGATCCTAAGTGAGCATAGACTCTCCACATGCCTCATCGGTGCAACTTCAAAGGTGTGGTCCCACTCATGCCAAGGGATAAATTCAAATGTTGAGCCCACATCAAAATTTAAACCGGGAGGTAGACCATCGTGGAACTTTTGGAATTTTGTTTTGTTTCCAAAAGGGTAATAAAGTATTAAAATGAGCATGAACCCCGCCTTTGAAAATTCAAAAGTGGAGAGGCGGGTTGTCGAGACACTTTAGGAATTCTACCTTTGTTTCCAAAAGGGCGTAAAGTTATAAAGTGACCATGGCCCCGCTCATGCCAAGGGATAAAGTCACATGTTGACCCCATCATTAAAAAGTCAAAGCGGGAAGGCAGGTCGGCGGAGCACTTTGAGTTTTTGAGCTTTTTTGTTGAAAAGAGTTAAAATTGTAAAAGTGATCCGCGAGTCCATCACCACTCAAGTAAAGCCACGTGTCAGGCCTATAGTACAAGTGGATGGAAAAACCAAAATGTCTAAAATGCACAATCTCTATAAAAATCATAAAATGCAAAAGATGCCCCCAAGCCCGCTTTAGCAAATCTCTTCCACATGGATGACTCAAATTCAAAGTTTGCGAAGTGGGATGAATGACTATGATATGATGCATCTGGTTTTACCACCAGGCATGGAAACGACCGAGGCATTAGAGAAGTTTAGACGTCGGTTTCTTGAATCAATTTCATCATTTTTGTAACCAAATGTAATCGCTTCTTGGAAGCTATTTAGCAAATTCTCTACACCATTGTTAGGGGTTGGATCCTGGTACTCTATAGATGTAATAGATTCGAAAGTAATCAATACAGAATTTTTCCCTTTCTTCCTCTATTATTCTTCTTTCCTTGTTTGAATTTGTGAATCATCCATCTTTGCATGATAAGAAACTTTGTGTTCTTGTTTATATGATTTCTAGAACTTTGTGTCTATGGAATTATATCTGTTATGAAAGTGAATGATTCTATTATGCATCTCCCTTGCTCAATACGTATAAGGTTATACTTTGTTATCTATATTTCCTAAAAGTATTGTTATGTTCTTCCTCTCTCATCTCCTTAGTTCTTCCATTCTTTCGTATTGATGATCTTTGGGCATAAAACATTTCAAAGTATCAAGAATCCACACTTTGAAAGTTTTACATTTGTATATAAGTTTTGTTGCTTGCTTTCAATAAGGGAACCTCTCTCATTAAAGAGGAGGGACTTATTGTCCCCTGACTGTGGTTTGTTAAAGTACCATTTAAAAACCCAATAAGAGTCAATTAAATTTAAGGGGTTGATTAATTTTTAGGCTCTTTAATAAATTTAATTAGTATTTAATCATTTAATCAATATTATTATCATATTTTATAACCTTTTTTAATCTCTAAAATTAGATTATTTGGGAAAATAAAAAGTGCATTTTCTAGCATTATTAGATGTTGCTTTTCTACTAATCCATTTGTGGAGTGTGTAGCACCTCTCTTAACATATTTCTACCTTCTAGGAGAATTTTCTAAGCATCCTGAGGTCCCGTGGATTTTCTTTGAGTCCTCTTTTACATTGTATCACCCTTATTATTGTTTTCAAACTAGTGAGTGCGTCCGAAGAGTCTTGTAACAAAGGGGATTCTACTATTATGTGAGATGATTTTTCTCACACAAGATCATGTTTTTCCTCTTCTCTTTTTTTTAGCTCATGTTTTATTGCTTACGTTGATGAACTATTCTCGATTTCTAGAACTTGATTTTGGTATCCAAAATTGCACATTATTATGTTGATTTCAAGGTGAGTGACCAAATGTTTCATGATGCACATTCACACCTGATTGTAATCAACACACTAAACTATAAAGTTTTGAAATCAAGGTGGTTAAAATTATGGTTTTTGGGTGTTATAATCACATGTAGACACATTTTTGGCTAAGATTGATGTCATGCAACCTTGAGTGTTTTCTCACACCCTCCTATTCTTGCATTCCAGACACTTTTTTAGTTGAGCATAACCTCCATTTGAGTGTGTTTTTGTCCATGGATTTTTTTCACTAATTGTTCTTATTTTTGGATACACGATAGAGGATATTATTTCCATACTTATGCTTCGTAGGACCAAATCTGCATTACAACCTCCTCCACTTCTTCTTGGTAGGGATAATTATGCATTGTGGTGTTCAAGCATGGAACGTTTTCTCATTCAACAATATCTTTATCCATACTTGTATGGACAAGTACCTGCCCCCAGTGATTCATATCAGCTCAATGATTGGCTTAACACTTGTGACATGGTTCTTGGTCATTTTTTGATGCACATTTCCATGCCTCTTCACCATCATGTGGTGCACATGGAGTGTCCTCTTACATTTTAGAGCATTCTTCAATCCTTATTTGGATACCCTTCAGATATTTCCGTTGCTACTCCTTATTCTAATATAATTGTTTCCACACCTACTTCATGTGATGATAGTTCTACTAACACAAATTTGCTTGTTCATATTTCTAATGATGAGGTTTTTTCTTCTAGTTTTGATGATGAGAGTATTGATGAGGATACATCACCTCCCTCTCTTAGTCACCCTTCAGATAATGTTGAGCCTATTCTTACTCTCCAACCTTTAGATATCCCTCGAGACACCAAGAAGACATGTTATCATCCTCATACTTTCATTGCATCTTTTACTCCTCTTACTTCTTGTGTTGATGATTCATACCTATTAGACATTGCTCTTCTATTTTTCAAGCAACCATTTTAAGATAAGTATCTTCCAAACCTTATCTACCTCTTCATAGAGACTACTTTTGTTGTAGTACACAAAGTTGCTATTACCGATCCTTCACACATTTCGGAGGAGTCCCTCATCTCCTTTTTGGGAGTTCCCCTTCCGGGATATGATTCACTTCCACTCTTTGAGAGATCATTATGGATCCTCATTCTACCATTGTGGGGGTTATTGTGTCTTCACTTCATATGGAAATTTTTCGGTGAATGATCCATTCCCATACTATAACAATTCTAATTTAGTGGCATTACCTTCTGTTCTTGAGAAACTTCTTGCAGACCTATGTCACACTTTAGTTGTGGACCAACTTCAAATTTATTCATACCGATAAATTCATGTTCCTTAGTGGAGTGGGTGGAATTTTAGTACACCATTTATGTTCTTCCTAAGGGAAGAAACATTTTTGATGTGGATGGACCTTATTCGATACTGATCCAAATAACACATCATCGACACTCTTCTTGGAGACTTCAAAAAGTTATATCTGCAAATCGGGTCTTAGAATTCCTTACCAAACCCCTCACTAAAGCCAAGTATTTTCACTTGATATATTGTCATGGGCTGAGGTCCAAGCCTTAATAAACATTCCAGAGTCCAATTGAGAAATCCACTAGTCCATGACTGGAAAAAATGACAAGTGTATCTATAATCAAGAGTATGAGTGATACATATGGTTCGATGAGACTAGTTCTGGACATCTACTTCGGGATTTATTATCTCCCTATCCTCTTCAAGATTCTCTTCCATGACATCTCAACCCACTTGATGATGTATCTATATTTGTGGACTCTCACCTCATGGAGCTTGACAGGATTGTCTCCACCTCACTTGATATATTGTCTCCTTTACATGTTGAGCCACCTTTAGAGACACTTCATGTTCCTCCTCCCTCCACCACTGATTACAGACTTTTGGGTCCTTCGATTCCATGGGATTTCATTAGAAATCATCTTCTAGAGGAGCTGGCTAGTTCTCTTCTTCTCCTCATCTTCTTCTTGTATAAATATTGTAGTTTATACATGGGTACCTTATTAGGCATTAATTTTTGGGACCCATTTGATGCATCTTTCTTAGGTTGTTTAGGTGATTATTTTATCTCTTGTAAGTGGATGTTTTTCCCTTGTGGATTTCTCCATTACTTGAGATATTTATTGTACATGGGTACCTCATTAGGCCTAGTTGTCAGGACCCATTTCTCTTCTCCTCTTCTTCTCTTCTATAAAAATCATTATTTTTACATGGGTACCTTATCAACCCCTTAGTTTCAAGGACTCATATAACGCATATTTCTTAGGTTTTTTAGGGATTTCTCTTTCTGTTTTGACTTTCCATGACCTCTACCTCATCTTCGATGAAGGGGTTGGTGTATGTGACTTTCCTCATTATCACTCGGTGTCTTATCCACCTCACATGGCAAGTCATCTTGCTTAGTGAGATCATAGGTCATTAGGTGTAATTAGGGTTCCACGTGTCATGCACATGAGTTACACAACACTTCTATATATGTACCCTTTCTATTTGAGCTATGAGAATGAGTAGACTTATTATTTCATTCTTTATTTTTCTTTGTGTTTGATTTACTCTTGATGATTACTTGGAGAATTCATGTCATCATTGGAGTGCAACCTCTTTGATGTGCACGAGGTTCCGTATTTATTCTTACAAAATAATTCACATCCTTGATGTAGGTATGCCCCCAATGTGGTAGGTATTCATTGGGATATAAGGATATAAGAAGTTTTAAATGATACATATATGGTGTGATTAAGCTCAATAAGTAAACTAACCTTGACGTACACATACCCCCAAGGTGTTAGGCTAAAAAGTGAAAGGTTTGTGATGTCCATGGGTTCTTCCTTTTTAAAACATTTTTAATATAAATATTGAGTACAAAAGGATAATATGTAGAGTTATAACAATGAATCATCATAAGGCTCAAAACTATGCGATGAATAAACAAGTCATATATATGCCTTGTTACGTACTTTCATAATATTATGTTTTCATGTATTTTTGTAATAGGAGAATGAAAAGAGAAAATTTTCTAATTAGAATTAGTATTAGAGGCCCTAAATCACATGCTTTAAATGGTGGAAGAGAGAGTACGGGGTATTGGGTAATATTTTTCCCTCAACAATCACATCAAACCCGTGAAATGTGTTACATCATTGGGTAACTACATAGTATATAACTAGGGGAGGATGTGTCAAATGAGCATTATTAATGTTGAGAGAGAGAGAGAGTGTGTGTGTGTGTGTACTGTGCACACGTGTAAGAAGTTATACACAAGTGACTACACAAATTCTTAATCGAGGGAATATCCTACACCAAGATACGATAATGCAAACTATTCATTCTTGTAAATGGATAATGATCTCATAAATAAAAGATAAATTCATGTGCGTATGATACCATATGTTATCACCCTTGGTAGTGCTTGTAAATCTACGTTGTATTTTAGAAGTAGTTGTAGTAACTATAGGATCTCAATGTGAATAAGAGTACATTGGTGTCCCATGTAGGTCATGCCAACGTTGTTATTTATTAAGTGTTTCATATCACACATAACAATATTTCACAACATGCACCAAGGTTAAGTAGTAGTCATAACATAATCATTACTATTGTATCACTAGGTGATGCAAGATACATTTAAGAATCTATGTAACATGGATTAAAAAGGTGCATCTCATAAATCCATGGGCATATGAGTAATATCATGACTACATAATTAAAATTTACTATAATTAACTAATGGCCATCATCTTAGGTCCCACTTGTATCGATAAAAGTATTCCTCTAAGTGGGTTTTTTTCGTTAGTATTCAAAACACTAAACTGCTTTATGTGGTACCCATAAGGTCATGTGTATTATAGATATAAACACTCAAATTTGGTAATTATACACTTTGAAACTTCTTGTTTTGATATTACTCTCTTACTCTAATAAGTGCACTTGACCTATTCTCATCTGGTACATCTCTAGGTCTCTTATCTAGCTTACTTGATTATACACACTCATATGTCAACATTTTTGTGAATTTAATGCATGAAAATCATTAAGAAACTTTTTTGGCCAGCTTACAAAACTTAGAATTCAAATTAATCCTCTAGGGTCAAAAATACATACAGTAGGGCCGGTTGTGTCATACGATCTTAATCCTAGTGTATGGTTTTTCCCTTGTTTGATTTGATCCTAAACTTTTAGTTGCACATTATTATTTAGGGCATTTACTCCTCCTCAATCAGTCTTTGTAACTTAAATAACCTTTGGAAGCATATATAAACAAGTGAAACTCATCTCATTTATTACTTATCACTCTTATTGAATCCTTTTCAAAATCTATTACAAAAGAAACCCAAATCTCCTACACTCCACAAATACCTTTGCACATTCATTAGGGAAACACCATCTACAAGTTTGAAGCTTACCATTAGGTCTAGGGGACTACTTCCCATTTTTCAAGCACTCAAAGTCACTCACTCAAGTAGATTTGCAAGAGAGAAACTCAAGTCAAGATTTTTCAAAGGAAGGATGTCAAATCTAATTACACTATAACTAGATATCACATGTTAGGTGGAGAAACATGTGGTTTGAGGCCTCTTTGGAGTAGTGCCAATGTATCGATGGTGCACATGAGGTGTCCATAAAAAACAATTTTTATTTTTAAATACTTCTCATCCATGGTTAGGGTTTGAAATATTGATCGAGCATTCATAGATCCCTTTAAGTGTGACATCGCAATGTGATTGATAGAGAGTGATGAAGATATTTTGACAAAATGTGACAAACCTATAAAGTTACATATCATAGTTCTAAATAGAGTTAATACCATACAAATAGGTCAAGACCATACAAACGTTCCTACCCTAACTATGCGTTCCTACCCTAACTATACGGTCTTATCTAGGAGAATATTAGGTCACAATTTTAGTATTGTCATACTTTGGGTCTATATCTCCTGTTCCATCATTCAGATCACCATATTCAGAAAATCATTTGTAATAAACTAAGTGCACTCAATCCATTTTGTTTTATGAAATTGTATTATATCATTTACATTTGTTGCAAGTATTAATGTGTTGTTATTATGTTTGAATGATTAATGTTGGAATTTAATTAATTAGAATAACCCCATGTAGATTATTTCATTCCTTTTTGTTATAGTGTAAATCTTAATCAAATCTAAAAAGGGTGAAAACATTTGGTGAACCCAACTCTTGAATTGAACATTATATCTTAAACCCCTAGTGGTTTCTCTTTTTAGATATACTCTTTTATTTTAATATTTTTCATTTTATTTGGATTTTGTATATGCTTTATCATGCCAAATTCTAGGGATCATTTGTTTCAAATCAACCTATTGATCATATTGAGCTTCCACATCTTATGATTCCCATGTAACCTCATCTTCATTCTTGTGCCCATATCCATGATGATGATGTATTTCTCTATGATCACTACATGATATTGAAACCCATAATGATAATCATGATGATGAGAAAATGTTGTTCACCAAGACCAAGTTAAAATCATAATTTTCATGTAAACTTTGTGATGATTCCACATTGATTATTATAAAATTTTCTTGATTCTAAGATTTCTCATGATCAATATCTAATGAATAGATCAATTTAGAGAGGTCTCTCCATCTCTATCCCAAAACATATACTATTCCTACATCTATGGTGTCCACATTCTCAAGGGTACCTAACATTTCTGATGCACAATGTTCTATGCCTATTCATATAACCACTATTACTACTACCCCTCCCATATCTAATGGATCACATGCTTCTTCATATGGCACACAAGATCTTGAAACCCTTTTTCACACATTACAAGCTCAAATCTTACAATTGCAACAAGGTGTGTCCAATTCTCCTCATGTTTTATGGACTTTTCTTAATTATTACATAATCCACTAGCTCCTGAGGTGGCCTCTTACCCTTTGCCTCTTGTTTTTATTGTACACATAAGCTTTCCTATCTATGATGGAAAAGGTGACCCCATGGAACATCTTAGGTTATTTCATGTGGCTTGCATCAATTATGCCTCTTATGACATATTTCTTACCAAGTTATTCCTAGGAGTCTTAATAAATTTGTATTGTAATGGTTTTATGATCTCCCACACATTCTATGCATTCTTTCACTACATTCAAAATCAATTTTTGGCACACTTTTCTATCAACATTGGGGATATGGTTTCTTATGCAAAATGTCTAAGCTACACAATCCTTTGATGAACATATAAATGATTATGTCTTGTGTTATCGGACCATGCTTACCAAGATGAATAATATCCTAGTTGATAGTGACTTGTAAGACCTTTTTACACAAATATTACTTCCTCCTTTGCAAGAATCAATCATGTTTGAAAAATTTATATCATTTGACCATCTATGTCATACACTAAAAGAGTGTGAAGCTAAGTTATTACATATGAATAAGCTCAAGTATGTTTCTAGCACTCTAATACATCTAATGCCAAATTTCAAAGCAAATATACATTTAAGGGAAAAAGACTAATGATGCTAAGGATTCTTCTAAAGACATTTCAAATTATTATTAATCAACCTACTAAGCTACAATTACAACCCACACGATGATTTTACACATTTACCATGTCTCTCATATTTTCTTAAAATAATTACTTGAGTGAAATATTTGTGTCTCTCCCTCCACCATCTGAGGTTGATGTAAGAAAGCCTCAAAGTAAGAGTTTTGATGTCAAAATCCTATTGTGATTATCATTGATGTATTGGTCATTCTATGAATAAATGCATAAAAAATCTTCATCATGTTATTTAGATCTTATTGAATCTAATGCCATTGAATGGGATGAGCCCACTAAATCTTCTAAGCCAAAAACAAAATTCTAAATTGAAAATATTCAATGATCCACTCCCTAAGCATATAAATGATACATCTACTTCTGAAGTGCATAATGCTCATCATGCGTGGTACCACCACCACCCTCTTATGATCATCCCTTAGATGTTATGATTGGTACTATTACTCACATGTATACCACCTTCTACACCATGCATTACTTTTGATGACTCTGATATAGATGAAACATTTATTTTTGATACATTATCTATATTCTATCTCTATTAATCAAGTACCTATACATGGTGTATTGGTTGATCCACACAACAAAGATAATGTGTGTTCTTGGTCATTTTCAATCTCTTAGTATCTCTACTCGAAAGCTTACATATGATTTTGATCCTCACTATCATCATATCATATTACCTATCATTTGTTGGTCCTATTACCACACCAGTTTCATTCTTGTTTTAGTTCTCTTAGCTTTGGTACCTTATGTATCTTGGTCTCCCTTGGTTATGTTCTCTTAAGGATATCCCATCAGTTATTCACCAATGTATCAAGTTCATTCATAATCAACATGTTATTACTATTTGAGGTATCCTTTTATGATTCCTTCCCTAACATGCCTAGTCATTCTCCCATCCTACATTTTATATCCCTACTCCTAGTACACCCTATATCCTCCTAGGTATAGGTCCTTAGATTCACACACTAATGATTCACATAGCTCTAGTCCTTTTATGGTCCTTTGGTTATACATGTTGATTCACATAGCTCTAGTCTTCCTCAACCTCTGGCTTAGCCCTTCATCCACACATATTGCCTCTAGTGGCTTACATTCTCATAGGATTCCCCATCGATCCTTTTGTACACAATATCACTCTACATCTCCTCATTAGTCTTCAAGGAGTGCTCATTATTCTAGTCCAACATATAGATCTCATACACCACATACTGGTCATTGTGTTGTTATACATTTCTCTTCTCCTATAGGCCTCTTTGACACATATTACTACCACCATTCCATTAGCACTTGAGTCACATTTTTGGTACATCATTTGCAGGCTGGCCCTCCATCCATCATCTTTGGTAAGTTTATTCACCTCCTTAGAGGTCCTCATTGGGTATCTTTCATGATATCCCTTTTTTATACATAGTTATGCAATAAAATTACAAAAACATTGATATAATCACAAAAAGTAAAAACATTCAAATATTTTCAAAAATGCAAAAATCAGGACCTATTTCTCTAGCATACATTGTTATTACACTTTGCATTATATATGTTGTTTATCCTTCTAGTTTGATAGATAGAATTTTTCTTCTTTACACACACATTTGTTTCATGGGGTATATTGAGCATGATGTAGGACATACATATCAATACATGATTATGGGATATATTGTTTCCTTACATACTTCTTCTAGGGGCATCCCTCCACACAAACCAAGTGTTATTATTTCATTATAGTTCCTTTTTCACTTCCTCATTACACTTGATTACATACATATAGTGTATTTTATCTTTTGAACTAACAAGACTAACACATGTGTCTTGTGTGGTGTTGACAATTTTATTTCAATATGCTCATATATATAATTTTATGTCATTTCATCACATTATGATACTTTTATTTTCTATACATGTTTGTTAGTGTGTGTGTAGTTACTTGTTTTACTACTATTTTGGCCCAAGGGCCTTGTTTGTCTTATGAAACCATGGGTGTCCCATGTTTTTGGCATCATGCCTTTCTTGTGTGACATTGCATCTCTTGATTATAGGCCAAGGGCCTATTATCTTCTTGACACCATGGGTGTCCCATGTTTATAGGCACTACACCTTTTTTGTGACATTGTTTGCACTGCTATCTTTACACTTATTTCTACTTACATATGCACTACTATTTATTTACTAGTTTTCTTGTTGAAATTATTGTTATTATTATTATTGTTGTTATTATTTCTTTTGTTGTGTGTCATGGTCTCCACCATGTGCATCCTCTTTATAGGTACATGTTCTTCTTGTGGCCACCACATCATCCCTTTCTATGTTTTCTACATAGATTATCAGACTTATCAACATGGTTACACATCTATTATTTTGATTGTGTGCTCAAAATATTTATCACACACACCTCAAAATAGGGGGAATTCATCTAGGTATATTTTACACTACAATAAATACACATACAAATTTGGGATTAGACACATAGGAAAAGTAAATGAACAAAAAAACTACTCAAAAAAACATCAGACACAAAATTCAAAAAAAAAAGCATAAAGGTCAAAATGTATAAGTATGGTTAAGACCATAGGACCATATGAAATTCCTACCCATTTATATGGTTTTTACCTGGGGAATACAACAAATTTTAGTAGTTTCATTTTTCACCTATACAGAATATGTTTTTGGCACAATTTCAAACTCAGATGACTTAGTTCAGATCAGTTTTAGGGGGCATGAAATGTTTCATTCCTTCTTCTCCACAACACTTTAGTTTTAGTTTCAATTTTAGGATATTGGGGGCATGGGTCTCCTTTCTCTAGCTACATTTTAGCACATTTAATATTTATTTAGTTTCTACTTAATTGTGTGGCACATTGGGAGAGTATGGGGGAAATTCATTCTCTTTTATATTGTGTGTCCTAATTTAAAAATTAGGCCTAGATCCATCTATAGATGGTGTGGTTTATGGGGTCATGGAAGGTATCAAAGTGGCTAAGTTCTTCATAGGTAGTCCTTCCTCTCCTCTTACACTTAAAGGGGAAGATATCAGAGTTTTTGAATGAATTTGATACATGGTCTTCTTCCTTCACGGGGTGCTTTAAATCTCATTATTCTTCTTCTCTCTCTTTGGTATTCATGTGTTGGGTTCCATACACCTAATACTAACATCTCCTTAAAAAATTGGGGAATAATCACCCCCAATTTTTCAAAAATTCAACAAATCCAAATCTCCAAGTACAAGAAAAGAATGAAACTCTTCCCTCCACAAAACAAATAGGTGTATTCCTTCCATGTTTTACATCTCTTTATTTCACTATTTACAATTTTAGATTTCATTTACATTACATCTTTACATTTGAGTTAAATTTCAATTATTTATCATGGACATTGAATACACTCTATGTTACAGGTTTCATCATGGAGTGTGCCAACACCAATACAATGAGATCTTACAAAATAAACATTGAGCAAAGACAAAGTGTGTCTACACACTCAGGTATATTTTCCTTTAAGCATGTAATTTCATTTCATACTTAAAGGGGGGAAAATGTAGACACTCAAATTTGGTAATTCTACTCTTTGACACTATTGGTTTTGACATTGATCTCTTGCTCAAATAAGTTCACTTTACCCATTCTCATCACGATACATCTCTAGGTCTCTTGTCTAGCTTGTTTGATCATACACACTCATCTGTCATCATAATTTTGAGAATTGAATGCATGAAATCCATTAAGAAAATTCGATTATCACCTTCAAACTTCACACTTTAAATTTATCCTCTAGGGTCAAAACATACAATAGGTTCGGTTTGTTCCATATGGTTTTGATCCTAGTGTACAATTTTTCCTTACTTCACTTTGATCCCAAAATTTCAGTTACACATTATTCTTTGGGTCATTTACTCCTCTCATTCATACTTTCTAACTTAAATCACCTTCAAAAACATATATAAGCAAGTAAAACTCACCTCATTTAGTACCTAACACTCTTATGGATCCTATTGCAAAAGCTAGCACAAAAAGGCACCTAAATCTCCCTACACTTCAAATACCTTTACACATTCATTAGGGAAGAACCATCTACAAGTATAAAGCTTCTCACTAGGTCTAGGGGATTTCTTCCCACATTTTCAAGCACTCAAATTCACTCACTCAAGTATATTTTCAAGAGAGAAACTCAAGTCAATATTTTCAAAGGAAGGATGTCAAATATGATTGCACTACAACTAGATATCACATGCTTAGGTGGAGAATGACATGCAATTTGAGGCCTCTTCAAGTAGTGTCAATATTGGCGCATAGGGATTCCCACATAACCCAACTAATTTTTATTTTAAAATATTTCTTATCCATGGTTAGGGTTTGAAATATTGAGAAGAGAATTCAAAGACCCTTAAAATGTGATTATAAGATGAGAGAAGAGAGAGATTGTTGAAGATATTTAGACAAATGAAAAACCTAGAAAGTTTCACATAATAGTTCTACTGAGTAGGGTCAAGACCATACAAATAGGTCAAGACCATATAAATTTTACTGACCCTATTGTACGGTCATACCAAGGAGAATCTTCAAGTCACAATTGCATTATCAAGGCCCTCTCGGTCTAGATCTCCCCGTTCCATCATTTACATCAGCCAAAAAGAAGTATAGAATCATTTGTACTTAGTGAATGCACTCAATCCCTTGTGTTTGTGAACTTGTATTATATCATGTACATTTTTGCAAGTATTAATGTGTTATTCTGATATTGAATGATTAATGTTGGAATTTAATTAATTAGAATAACCCCATGTAGCTTTTATTTCATTCCTTTTTGGTTATAGTGTAAATATTAATCAAATCTAAATATGCTACATCCATTTTCTAAAATAATCCTCTATATGGGATGAGAAGAAATTGCAAATGAATATTGGTCTAGATTTTTCCTCATCTTCTAGACGATTTAATATCTAAATATGAAAAGGTGATGGGTGGTGTTGCTTCAGTATACATTGAGTTACAACAATGATGTTATCTCTTAGATGGGAATCAACCACATAATCTAGTGGAGGGGTACTATATAATAAGTCATATTTACCTCCTTTTTATTATTATTTTTTCATGTGATTTGATAATGGATTACTCAAAAAATATCCAAGAATTCAACCAAACTATTATATTTTGATGTAAGTTTGTTACACGGGATATAATAAGAGATAAGAAATTAATCCTACTCATTTGGGAACCCATGCTGGAGATAATATTTAAGATACGGGATACTCGGGTTGTATATCTCAATTGGAAAATGTGTCCTTTTTTAACTCATAAAGGAACCTCAAACTTGTGAAAATGCACATATTTAGCTTATTTGAATTTATCTCAACCTCTTACTAATATTCACAATGGTTCTAATCTAACTAAGTGATTTGGCACTTCATAAAGAAACTCAAAAACGAGGAAAGGGTAGGATAGAAAATAAATCTAGACTCTCTTTTGATCACAAAGCACAATAAACACTTTTATTTCAACCCAACCACACATAAACCAGGAGATACAAGAACTATATTTAATTAAATTCTATATAAACCCTAGACAATTAGTCAAAGGAAATTAAACAACAAGAATAATAATTCTACATTATGTAAGTAAATAACTAAAGTTCATTTGCTAAGCTTGTGGGATACCTCTCATCCAACCAATAACTCACCTTTGATCAAAATGTTCTACCTAGAGATACTAAAAATGTCGTATATCGAGATACTCGTCACTAATCACAAGATAAAATATGTGTTTGTAGATAATGAGTTGGGGGTTAACCTTTTCACCCTCACTCTCATAAAAATATTGGGTTATTTAGAGATAACATTAACACTAAACATCATTACCATCAGATCATATGATGGTGTTGAGAGGAAATCATTTGGAACAATTCCTCTTCCTATCATGGTGAGTCACGTCACACATCATACATTAATTGATGTGGAAAACATAGAATCCCTTATAATATCCTTTTGGGTTGACCTTAGATCCATGAAATGTAAGAAGTGTCATCCACACTCCACCAATATATCAAGTTACCTCATTATAACATAAAGGTTACCATCCTTGGTGATCTCCAACCTTGTCAATATTGCAAGTTGTTGGAAGGACATTATCATGGAACCATTTGTTGTCCAAACACCATGGATCACACTAACCATTGAGAACCAACATCATCATCACCATCTTACATCCATCCTGATGAATTTTCATCCAATTTTGAAGCTATGTGCATTGAACCACTTGCTAAAGTCTTCCTAAAATGATGTGGAGAATGCATACTCCAAAATGCCTTCCACATTGGTCACCTCCTTAATTTTATAAGAAGCTATGGAAAACCAACCATGACAATTCCAAAAACACATTCTAGAAACTCGGCTCATCCACTTTTAACCACTTCATATTGTTAGAAGATGAATGGATCAAGGCTTAGATAACTACATATTGTCTACGGTGATGAAATAGTCTCATACTATCAACATCCTAAATATCCCAAAGCTAATTGTATGTGCCAAGTCATGAAGTATAAGGTAAAATGCCTTGTTTCACATGGATAAGGGATGTTAGAACCCACATCCCTTGGATAAAATCTGCCATATCTTGGCCTAGGATGAAAATTGGTAAGTGATGACTCATAAGACGACATCACATATACTTCTTCGATTCATGAGGAATTCTCCTTTGGGGATGACATTGAAATAGAGTCTATCCATATCCTTTACAAATATATTTTTATAACCAACATTTTTACCAACACAACCATATTAACAATCAAATTTTACCTCTATTATCCTTCTCTTATCCATTGAGGCAATCATCAAATCCATGGGACTCAGAGACCATATCCCTTCAAAAACCATAATAAGGGATTTGAGATCAAAATGGACATTTGTTCCTATTTTTGGAAACAATTGGAGTTCCCTAGTCACCCAAAAAAGTAAAACATACCAAAAAAATCAAAATATAGAACCCTTTTGTGAAGACCTCTCGAAGCACTAATAAGTAAAACAAAAAAATTAAATATAATAAATAAATAAAGGTGCATCTATTGGTGAAAACCTCTCTCAGGTGCCAATGGACAAGGAAATCCACTCTCAGGTGCCAATGGACAAGGAAATCCACTGGTCTTCCAAATCTAGCAATGGAGAACCTCCAATCCCACATAACATACAAAGAAAGAATCTCCAACCACAACAAAATTAGATGAAATTAATGTCAGGAAATCCTAATATTAATAGTCACATTATATATTTAATGTTTATTACAAAAATTTGGTATAATTGTTTTGTATGTGAGTGGAATTGTTCTACCACCACACACTAATATAGGGAAGTTGTTTTGGTTTTACTCCTATTTTATAGGATGTCCTAAGCTATAAATATGTAAGCCCATAACGTGAATCAATACATCCTATATTTTTGATCTATTTCTTCTTTTCCATGTGTAATATTGACTGTGTCTCTGGAGAACGTGGGGCCATGCGAGAAAATTTGGATTGATTCTCTAAGACCTGGATACTATTTCATGTTAGATATGAAGGAATCAATGTTTTGAAGTATACAGTCTTCTATTCACGCCTAGACGTTTATCTCCATTTTCCAGTCTATTTTTTCAAACATTGTGTTCTTGACTAGAGCTAGACGTGGATTGATAATTCAACGCATTGAACGGTTATGAGTTCTGCTTGCAGAAATAAATTGATACACTTCTGTAAGATTCATTTCTAATGGCACTCCATTCAACATTTGTTTCAACTAAGTTCACCTCTCGCCACATGTTTGACTGAGCATGCAACATTCTGAAACGTCCAAAGCCCATGGTTTCAACATTGAAAAAGGTGTGTTTTTTTAATTATGTAGGTCTCAATTGTGCACCGTATATAGTAATATATTCCCTCTAGCATCTAAGCCACAAATAGGGGATTGGTAAATTATTTCTCTATACCCTAGAGAGAAATAGGTCAAAGGGTCAAAACACACCAAGTGGGAATATTATTATAGTAGTTAAATGTAAAAGGGGGTGTTAGTTGGGATTGATAGATTCACTTGATTGTGTTATCTCCAGAGTCATTTTGTATAGTGTTGAAGTGTCCTATAAAAACATCAAAAAAATTGCTTTATAGATGCATTTTTGGTGTAATCCAACGTCTATTCTATTGGGGGAAGATGAATCTATGATGAAGATTTTGAAGGTTGCAAAGAAAGAAAATGTGCCTAGATTTGGGGGCTCGCCTCTTGACCCCCCCGAGACCCTATAAGGAGCAATGCCCCTTGATCCCATTAGGGCTATCACCCCCAGACCCCCACTTTGGAATTTTAGAACCAAATTGAAGATTGATGGGGAAGACATGTCAACAAAACGCAGTTCAAATTTGAACTCTATGTTATAATATGTTGAGTAAGAAACACATCAACTAGAGGTCGAAGGCAACAGAGGAAGGAGGGTGATCAATGCCTCTCATTAGTCGCCAACAATAGGGATGCATTTTGCTACAATGACATCTTTTTCAACCATGTGTTTTATGTTGTGGTGCGAGAATATGAACAAAAGATTGTGCTTATTTGCATGGAACATGTGAGCATTCCTAATGTAATCTCTTGAACATGTTGTGATATGGCATGGAAGGTGTAGATTTGTAAAAATAATTGTATAAGATGGTAGATGGTTGTAGATATCCTTTGACTATGGAGATCCTCGACTTTCACACTTCATTGGAAGATGATCAGCCAAAGTGATAAGTTCATTGAGCTGAAGCGGGTGATCATGTGTGGCAAGATCCGTACAACAAGATCCATACAATAGTATGCAGACCTAAAAGTATGCGGCGACATATGATTTTATTTTTAGATGCTCCTTTTCCTATGTTTGCACTAAGGGGGGAATGTTAGGAATATCGTAATATTAGTCCTTACATTATATGTTTAATGTTTATTGTAGAAATTTGGTATAATTGTTTTGTATGTGAGTGGAGTTGTTCAACCACCTCGGTAATATAGGGAATTTGTTTTGGTTTGACTCCTATTTATAGGATGTCCTAAGCTATAAATATGTAATCCCATAATGTGAATCAATACATCTTGGATTGTCATTTCAATTAATCATTTTCTCAAATATTTTTTAGATGACATGTAGGAAAGATCGTCTTTATTATTTGAAGACATGCTTAGATGTCAATATCAACACAAAAGTAGAGCCAAGGATCTTGAAACTTTGGGCTAGTTTGAATTCTCAAGAATGCAAAGAATTCATAGCCCTTCTCAAAGACTATGTTTATATTTTTGCATGATCGTATATAAATATGTCAGCCTAGATCCATCATTAGTAGTCCATCATATTTTAGTACATCCTAAGGCTAAACCGGTTAAGTAAAAACTCGGAAAATACATCCAAAAATTGCCTTATTGGTCAAAGAGAAACTACAAAAGCTTTGGGATGTGGGATTCATTAGCACAATTGACTACTATGATTGGATATCGAACATCATTCTTGCAAAAGCCTTTGATAAGCGTATCCACATCTACACAACTTTAAAGACATAGTAAAGCATGCCAAAGGATAATTTTCCACCATCAAACATTGATATGATCAGGACTCCACCACTAGATATGAGATGTTATCACTCATGGACGAATTTTTGATACAATCATATCCAAATTTCACTTGAAGATCAACACAAGACAACATTCACCAACCCATGGGATTAATTTTAATATTAAGTAATGCCATTTGGAATCAAAAATGTATGTGCCACATATCAAAGAGAAATTACTATAATATTCCATGACATAATGCATGGCATCATTGAAGATTATGTTGATGTAATTTTAGTAAAACATAAAACATGGCTAGATCACCTTACACATCATAAGAAAAATTTGTGAACATCTAAGAGAGTATATTGTCCACCTTAATCCCAAGAATGTGTTTTTGGGGTAACAACAAGAAAACTTTTTGATTATATCCAAGTGAGGTATTGAATTTGATCTAACCAAAGTATAAGCCATCATCGAGACAATTCCTCCTAAAAATCTTAAGCAACTACGAAGTTTACAATGAAATATCCAAGCCATCTAATGATTTATTTCACATCTAGCTAAAAAATTGTCAATCGCTTCACTCATCTAATTGAAAAAGGATAATGATTCATTATAATTGAGGTTTTCAACAAGAATTTGAAGCTCTGAAAATGATATATTCTCCATCCATCAATGTTTGTTCCATCCATACCAAGAGAAGCACTAATTTTTATATATCAGCTACACGGTGTGCATTGGGAGCTATTTAGCACAACATGATGAGAATGAGAAGGAAATATCCATATATTATCTTAGCCAAACCTTGGTATCATATGAATTCAATTATACTCCAATAGAACAAGTATGTATAGTTGTGGTGTTCGCCTCTCAAAATTGTAGCACTACATGCTAAAAAAATAAACAAGTTAATTTCCAAGGTCAATTCATTAAAATATCTATTATCTAAATAAAATATTATAGACCTAGAATGCCCAAATGGATTATGATGTTGAGAAATGTTGGTATCAAATATGTAAATCAAAAGGAAATCAAAGAAAAGGTGCTCATGAATAAGTTAACATACGTTCTTATCTTAGATAATAAACCATTGACTATTGGGTTCCTTAATCAATCAATCCTGACTATTGAAGAATCACATTCCTAGAGAATTTGATGGGATTTTCTCTCATCAAGACTTAGGGGATGTAATCATTTTCATCATACCATAAGGACAATTGATCCCTAAGGCCTTCCACTTTGGCTTCCCCTACACAAATAACATCACTAAATATTAAGCTCTCCTATCCGACCTTTGAATGACTATCTAATGGAACATTCAACATCTATTAAGTCTATGGTGATTCACACTAGTCATCAAGAAATTCAATGATAAGTATCAAACAAACGATGAAAAGTTAATCCTCTATAGATGAATGGTTGATAACTTTTAATAGTATTTTAGGATATCCAATTTGAAAAGTTCTACAAGGAAGAAACAAATCAACAAACAATATAAATACCATTTGGTCCTTGAAATGCCTCCTAAGCATAGCGAGTGTCAATTTTTAGTTGAGAAACTTATGATCCCCGATTACGATATCCCACGAATTAGAGATGATATATGAAATTAACAATCCTTACTCTCCTTTGTACCAAAATATATACAACTATAGCCATGACAATACTACACCACCTGATCTAACCCAATCCTAATGCAAAACATTCCTACCAAAATCCTCCCATTTCTTTATCCTTAGTGGTACACTCTATCATAACAAATATAATAAAACCCGTTGGTATTCCCGAATTCAGGATGGGGACAACCTAACAATCAAGGAAGTACATGATGGTGTGGGGTACACACTAGAAAAATGGACCTATCTAAGAAAGTATTACACGTGGATTATTATTGGTCAACCATGGAAAATGATGCTTGCGAAATATGTCAAAAAGTGTATATCCTATAAGAAGCACGTTAACCTCAACATAATCCATCACAAGCTTTACATTCTATCACTTCACTATGGCCCTTTTCCATATAATGATTCAATATCATCAACAAGATAAACCCTACATCCTATGAAGGCCAAAAACACATCATCACTACTATCGAATACTTCACCAAGTGGGTGAAATCCATGCCACTCACTTATGGCATTTGTAAGAAAACATCTAAATTCATTCTCAACCACATCATTTTCCACTTCAAAGCATCCCATCCACCATCATCACCAATAATGACAAGTCTTTCAAACAAATCAAAGTAATCTAACGACATTTCCACATCTAATAACAATGGTCCATGACATACTACCATGAAGGAAATGGCCAAACATAAAGCCAACACAATAATCAATAAGATCCTAAAGAATCTAGTCAATGATGTTGGTTGTGATTGGCATCAATAGCTTTATCCTTCCTTATGGTCTTACCGCACCACCATCTACACACCCACTAAATCAACTCCATACTCCCTCATTTTGGTGCCAAATATATATTGTTGGTCAAGATAAAATCTCCATCCATCTACATATCCTTACAAGGCCTCATCAAAAAATAATAATATCATGCTACTAGAATTGAATATCTTGAGATCATAGATGGAAACAACTTAATGCTCTAAATCACCTTAAATCATATCAAAATATGCTACATATGGAATATAAAAAATGTATGGCCAAGAGAATTTGATATTGACAATCTTGTCCTTAAGGAAAATCAATTACTACACTATTTTTAAGTGCGAAAATAAAGGAAAGTTTGATATTGACTAGTTTGGACCATCACAAATTATGGATACGGAGCCTACAAGCTAGCTACATAGGATGAATGGATATGAGCTAGATGAACCAAAGAAATTGTGGATCTAAAGCTGTTCTACAATTAATTAATGTTCTGATGTATCTCATAAATCCCATCATATATCAAAAAAAAAAAAATATGAAATATATATATATATATATATATTATAATTGTCTAATGGTGAAAACTAATTAGTTAGCAACTTGGAAAAGTATAATGATCAAAATTGGTTTTCGATGTCACTTGTAATAATGAGTACCTCATACACTTAGGGGAAAATATCTACACCATCTTATCCTTTCATCCCAATATTCCACTCATCCTCTTGAACTTGAAAAAAAATTCAATTACGAACAAGATTTGGGGAACATGTCTAGAGTCAGAGACAAAGTTTGGAGAAAAATAAAGTTAAGTAAGAAAGAACAATCAAGTTATAGAAGAATGGAAGTAACATCCATGGTGGTGACATTGTGACCATTGTATGATGCTACCTTGAGCTCATCCTTCTCCATCTCAAGGCACTTCTATCCATTACTATCCTCCATCATCCATAATCTCTCTCAACCCTTAGCGCGTCTAATTATTGGATTCCTTTACTAGCCTTTCCCAACCTAAAAATCCCTCAAAGATCTTACCATCCCTCACACATCCTACTCCTTTGATTCCTACAAATTCCCCATCCTTGTTACTATAAGAGTAATTCATCATGACTATCCTTCCTAACCGGCCTAGGGAAACTATATCCACTTGAGGGAACAAATAAAACAAAACCACACTAGGCTATGTTGAATTATGACTCACACACAAATCCAAGGCTATTCACAACAATAACATGGGAAACAACACACATCCTCTCCTATAAATAATCATCATCCCCTCTCTTTCTTATGTCTACTATCTATCACACATCCTCTATCCCTATCAATCATGTTCTTTACCCCATTATTTGAGTGTTACAAACACATATTATTTGTTGTGTGTGTTTTTCACTATGTTATTTTAGCATCTTTTATTATTATTTATCTATTTTTTTTCTTCCTTAGGATAGAGAGAGTGATTTCATCCTCTAATGATATGATGATGGCTTTGAGTTAATCCAACATGCATTATGGTACAAAAACCATCATGTTTTACTATATATCATAGTGTTTTTACTACCTAATGCTATATCAAAAATATGATTGTTTTTCAATATGTCTCATAATATGGAAGAAAAATTCATCACATTACATCAATACATCAGGCCCATAAAATAACTCGTAGAAACTATTTGGTGAATTTTCAAAAATCACTTTCAAAAGTATGACGATTCATATGAAAATTTGTTTCGTGTGGTTAGCAAATTTTAGTATCATTAAAGGATCCAAGAGCACCGATAAGAAGGGAAGAGGTTGTTGTAGGTGAATAAATGCTACCGACAGATAACATAAAACATGCTACCGATTGGTAGCATGCTTTATGCTGCCGGAAATTAGAATCAAACATGTTACCGATTAGAAGCATCAAACATGTTGTTCATCGATAACATGATTTATGATACTGCCAGTAGAAAATATAAATTTGAAACATGTATACAAACCTTTTGCAATTTTTTTCCTTGTTTTTGTGGAGAAATTAGAAGGGAGATCGTAAAAAAACTTTAATGGGTTCAAATTCTAAGGTATCGGAGTTAGAATTGGCATCCACCAATATGGCTACTACAGAGTTTTAGAACCTTCAAATCATTATGCTACTTCCTTAATTTTACCTTAGCCAACGGTGGCACTAGTAATTTAGTAGATCCCTATTTTCCTATTATTCTCTATAATATTTAGATTTGTGGGATTGGAGTTTAAATGTAATGTTTTGATGGATGTAAATTTTTCAGATGATGATGTCTAAATCCAATGCGGGTGATGGAGAGGAAGAAGGCTTACAACAGCAAGTGTGACTTCTTGAACCTAAACAATTACTTTGGGCCTTGGGTATTGACAATTTTATTGTCACCGCCATATAAAATTTTCCAAAACACCTTGAGGATCATGGAAAGGACCAAAACTATCGTGATGCACTTATTTTTTATTTTAGGCATTATGGATTTATTTACTTCAAAAATGATTTGTGTGGTTATGGGATCATAAAGGCACCATTGTATACAAAGAATTTTATCTTGTTAGTTAAGGTATTTTTGTGCTATGGAGTGGGATTAACCGCATTGGTTCACCTAGGGATAGTGTACATGTTGGTGCCACTGCTAAAAGTGGGTTATAGTGGTTATTGGCATTGTTACCATGACACTCATGTCTAATGATCTCTCTCCACACACACACACACACACACACAGATATATATATCATTTTATTTACCTAATATCCTAAAGCTTGGATGTTAAGGCATGTTACAAGTTAAACTTGTAAGTCAATGCCTTTAAGGAGAAAGTGTTTGATTTTTTGGAATCATTTCATATAATATATATTGGATATGATGGTTAAATCTTATCCTAATTTGGTTTTGTATTAGAAAATATTTGAGGAAAAGTGGTAATTTTGAATGTGTGTCTACTCTTGGGTTATTGATAATATTTGTAGAATCGGGCATGCTTCTTTGGCGATAAGATAGGCGTGTAGTATCGTGCATGTTACTAGTAGGTAACATGTTTGATGCTATCAGCCAAAGAGCATTAGACATGTTATTGGTCGAAGAGCATTAAGCATGATACCGTCTAGTAGTATTAGAATGCTACCATCCAAGTAACATCAAATAGTAGCATGTTTGATGTTACCGACCAGGTGGCATATATGATGCTACCACCATCATTAAAAGGTCTCATGTTATTGGTTGGTGACACGTTTAATGTTGTTGAATGGTAGCATAAATTTACCTGACCATTATAAAGAACCTATCATAAACTAGCTAATAACACAATATATGCTACTTTAGGCGATAGCGTACATAGTACTATCGGATGGTAGCATAATTTATATTACCCACCGGTAGCATAGTATATGCTACCGATCGATAGTATATATAGTTCTACCTTCCCGTATCATTTGCACCTTTTTGTAACATATGCAATTATACCAAAATACCATAACATTTAAAATACCATAAAAGTGGTTTCGTGAATATGCATTATATTTTGATCTTCAATTCCCAAAGGAATTGCTAGGAATATTTGATTTATACTTGATAGTCGAACTTACATACGAAATTGTAAATACGTAATTAATATATATATATATATATGAAGGAGAATGTGGAAAATTTTAATTTTGCACTAAAGGTGATTTGAATTAAAACAGCTTGGCTATTAGTGTAAATCTTAGGCGTAACTAGCTCTAAAAGTAACTTAAACCAAGAAAATTTAGGCGACCCGGTCCTAATTCCTACCCTAAAAATTTTCAAAATACAAATTTCAAAAACTAGAATATTCGTGAATTAACAAATATGTGCCACTAAAATTTATGTTGTAATACATCTTGTCATCATCACATAAATTTAAAACACATCTTATCATCATCAAATTACTAACATACTCTAATATTTCTACCTTCTAAAGGAATAAGTGCACCTTTGGGTAAGTGCACAAAGTTGTGGATATTTTCGTGGACATAAAAAACCTAAAATTCGGAACCGTGATCGTGGTTTATATACATGATCCGGTTCTGAATTCAGTTTGCAATAACCGAACCTAAAAACTCGTGATCACGGAACTCGAGATAAGAAAAAGCAATCCCACGAGTCCTTATTTTCCCCATTTTCATTTCAAACCGTGAATTCTCCTAGACGCGTTTTCACTCGAGCTTTGAATACCACCTCAAAATTGCTCATCGGACTTCTGGATCACGATAGATTCAACCATGCCACCAAGACGAGGAGGTAAGCCCCCAATTTTAATCATTTTTTTACATTTTAGGTTTTTTTGCATTTTCATGGGTTTTTTGAAATGTTTGTTTATGTATACAATTTTCTTGTTTTGTTAGTTGGTCGGCAAGCTCAAAATCATGAAAATTGTCAAAACATTCCTCAAAACCCTCCAAACATTCCTCAAAACCCTCCTCCAAACATAGATCCACCTCCTGTGGCTCCTTCTGTCCCCACTGAACCAGCGAAACACAAGATAATATCATTGGAAGAATCTCGAGAAAATAAAATTTTCATTGAGAACCTTATTTGGACTATAAGACAAAATCATGCCACAAATCCATCCCGCATGACTTTAGCCAACACATTGCAAACATTGATTGGTGAAGTCGACTCTGCGCAACCAACCAAATACATAGATGGAATACCTTTAGAGGTGATTGTAGGCGGTGGTATGCGGATAAATTATCCCATGCGACCGTAAAGAGAAAAAATGGAAAAGACCTCATTTGTGCATTATTTATCGACTCGAGGACTAATGCCCCCTACGCTTACTTGCAAATGATTCCCAATCCATTGGTGCCCTGATGACCAAATCAAAAACAATTTTTGGGACCGATGGTGGATGGTTTTGATTATCCACCATGCAACAACAATGAAGTTCCTATTTATTTTTTTGAATAAATTATATTACGAGTTCGTGCTTAATGAGGTCCCAAATTATTTTGACTTTTTTGGTCGAGGAGGTGGCTCTGCACAGAGTAGACCTGGTGCACACATAGGTCAACCAAGGATCCCCCATGCCCCAAAACCCCCACTGCCTTCAGTTATCCCTCCTACAGTGAAGGAGGTTGTGGAGATTAACACACTGCATGCATTGAGGGAGCTCAATGACACTCTGACCCAGCATAGTGACCAGATTGCATCTGGTGATGTTGGTGGAGGCGCCAGTTCTAGCGCACCACACCACTGTGGATCATGTGGTGCCGTATGCACTGCAGGTGAGACATCATTTTCTAGTTCACATGATTTATTTTCTATAGATGAGATGTTGGAGGATGTTTTGAATCGGTGCCACTGATATCTCTTCTTTCACAGGTAAATTTCAAATAAATATAAATAATATATATACAATAGTTTAATTCACATGTTTGAGATTTTAATACATATGTATTTGATTGTACGTCATGTACATACATGTAAAAAACTAATTTTTTATTTTATTTTAAATAGCAAGAGCCATGTGAAGGAAACATCCAAGCGTTGACATGCTAGCTACTACTAGAGTTGGCGTGTTTGAAACATAAGTTTCAAGTTGTACAAACTTACATTTTTAATTTCATTTTATTGCACTAGATTATTATTATAATGTTTCATGTGTATGTTGTACATATTAATATGTTTTCTTCTATACACGTGAGCCCATGGCGGGTCATCATCTGCTCTAGAACCAGGCCGAGGCTATCTTGGCACGCCACACATGAGTTTTACAGGTTAGTTTCTCTTTACACTTTGTTTCTAATTGTGGAAGTTCACGTGGATTACATGCTTTGGACCTCTGTTATGTGGTGCACAGTCATGTAGATTTTAATATTGATTTGTACATGTTTTTGTATAGCTTATGACTAGCCAGAGAGACTCCTCCATATATGCAGACTGTGGAGGCTACTGTAGATACTGCCATAGCATCTGCAGATCCACTAACTGAGGTACAATTTTTCAAATTTGTTAAATTTTGGAGGTTCATTATTTCTTATTACTTAAATCTACAATATCAAATTTTGTATGTATGTGAAATATTTAATTTGAAAATTAATTATTTGTATGTAGCTTACCCCTCGTGAGTCTACTATTGTCCCTGTGATGCGTCAACAACAAATTGATAGGGATCATGACATTGCGGTAAGATTTCACATGCATTTTAACTAAATTGTACAAGTTTCTAAATTTTGAATGTATTTTAAAATTTTGGGTGTTAAAAACTTGTTGTTTATGAATGTGCGAAGAAGGTTACAGGCATGCTTAGAGATGCCTAGGACCACATAGATGAAATCCGTAGTGGCATCTCCCTCCACTACATCCCCAAGTCATGGACGTGCTACTTCTAGCAGGGCGAAGAGAGGGAAGATGTTTCATGATTAGATTCATAGTCCACTTGGATGTACATAGATATATATATATATGGGCCATCTGGTCCTAGTGAACATATTTCTTCATATAGTCCATTGTATATATATAGCCTTTTTGCGACTACATGTGGTCCTATATACATTATAACACACTTAGTTTGAAATGTACACATGTTATGAACTTACATATTTTCATAGACGTGCGTCTGGAGCACACTTTGTTTGATTCTTATATATCCATGGGTGTTGGTTTTCATAAAGATATTACTGAACTATATGTTTGATTTGATTTCATTGCATGTATGATATCCTTCTATGTATGTTTTCATAACCATTTATTAGTTCTAGATATGTATGTTTGATTTAAAATTAAAAAACCATGTCCTAGAGCACTACATGGTACAATTGTTAAGCAAACCTATTTCATTAAGCAAAACCATGCTAGGTGAACTACAAAAGGGAAATATGTATAATTACTTTTTTAAAGCTAACACTCATTTGTTGCATATCAACTAATGTGAACATTGATAGAAATAAGCGAGGTAGAGTTCATCTTGAACTATATGAATATAACGTTACTTATGGTGCAACATTGAAGATTTTACAATTTTCCCGATTTTCAAGTTTTACAATTTTCATATTTCTAGAATTGAAGATTACACAGAGGTTTCAAATTTTTTTCTTTGTTATCAAAACTTATTATTTTTAGTAAGGCTCATATGCCAATTTAATAATAAATATAATCATGTCTTCTTGTATTTGGATTGAGATGAAATTTTTTCATTAGATTAGGTATTTTCATATGGTTTCTTGCTTCAAATTTCAAGTGTTTTCGATCTCCAAAATTGCAAGGATCTAAAAAGGAAAGTTTTTTCTCTAAAATTTTAAATGGGATGCTATGAAAAATTAGGGTACCAATGGAAAATATTTTTAGATCATCTTCAAGGAGTTCATGAGTAGAATTTACGGGAAAAAATTGTAGGGAAATGGAGCAAAAATGAAGGAGATATGGGCAAAAATGTAATTTTTGCAATAGGGTTTCTTGAAAATTTAGTAGCATAACTAAATATTAGCAGCAATGAAGGAAAAGAAAATATTAAAAATGGATTAAAAAAATGGCTAAGTGTTTGTTTATACTCACCTCTTAACATTAACCTAGCTAACTCACCTTCTAACTCATCCTTGACCATTCTAGATTAACCCGGGTTACATGGCATGACAGGGTAGGGTTAAAAGTTTCTAAATGGGTTTTGGTTTTCCCCATTTCCCTTACCACATTTATTAAGGGACAAAGGGACTTAAAGGGGTGATAATGTGTGAAGGGGTTAAGTATTCATGAGAGGGGGCAACATAATCAAGTTGGGGTGCTGAGGAATCATACCTAGTGAGAATGTTACAAGCCTTAAGTGACGAAAGGGAGAGATTTCATGTGGTGGTGCATTCTGATGTCCCCCACGTCCCTTTGAAAAGGGTAAAAATTTGACAGTAAGCCCTTATTAGTATTCTTAGGGTCCACCCATCATGAGGAAGGGGCCAAACAAACCTGTGAATGCATAACATCTTCTTAACATCCCAAGTGAGAATTTGATTGACACAACATTCAAACATTATTATCTCACCATGGTGGTTCATTCTAGTGTCCCCCATTTCCCAAATATTTTTGTAAAAGTTAAAAAGTTACATCATGGGTCTCCAAATGTGCCACAGCTATTTCTGAAAGCTTGTCTTTACCAAAGACTACTAAAAAATAGCCATCTGAGAGTGTCTTCTTGCCCCGAGAGATTCCTAGAGTTATATAGGAAAAAATTATATTATTTTAACTCAAAAATGGTTGATTATAACATTATCACAATTTTCAATATCCAATTCTTCATTAAATTTTAAATTCAACCGCTTTTTTAATTATGTTCAAGCATGTGCACTGGTGAAAGGAATTGCCACCAAAGTTTATGGTGATAAAAAGGGGAACCAACATATTAGATGTGAAGAGGGCCTCACATATTTCATATTGGCATTTAAATTATCTGTAAACTCTTCCCAAAACTCCTAAAACATTCAATTGAATCTCCACTGGGATTAGAGGTCTTCATTTGTACTACCTGGCCAATATCTCAAAATATGCACCTTATAATTTCCTAAAAAACTTTTCACTATGAATTAGGTCTTCTTAGTCTTTTGAAGACTATCTGATTATTTTCCAAATAATCTTGAGAATTCTAAAGCATTCGTAATAAGCTAACTATTCAATGAAGAATCCTCCTCTAATGAAGAATCAACTCATGTCTTCCTCCGCAGAAGATCTTGAATGATGAGGCTTTTCCATAGACCATCTTGTTGAATCTGGAAACTACAAATGAAACTTTCTCATCTTCCAAGATGTTCACATGCTCCAATGTGTTGAGTCAATTCTCAGGAATGGCATTGATATTTCCACATTGACTAAAATATTTTTCATAACTCTTCATAGGATTAGAGATATAACCTATGATCTCTACAAGGGCTTCTAAAGTATCACTATTGAAGGAAAGGGTCACAAATATTTTCCTGAACCAATTCTTGAAATGAATCCTGAAGATTCTTCATGGAATTATTCTCCCTGAGAGGAGTACCAAGCTCATGCATTCTTGTGCCAAGATCTTCCAAAAAATTGATACATTCTCCTCATGGGATTCAAAATCAGAAATGGCTTCTTTTAGAGCATCAAACCTCTAGGTGATGGTATGGGACAAACTGTCATACCAGTTCTCGAAGTCAGATGAAAACACACATGAGCTCACCAAGGAATGAGAATCAAAATTATTCATCTCACTCGCAAATGGGAGATTATTTTCCCAATGGAATTTCTCTTTCTTGATCTCAACTCTATTCTACAAACTGAGATGTGAAAGCCTCAATGAAGAACCTAAATGTTGTACAAGAATGAGTACCTATTTATTCTCTAAGAATTTCATTTTGCACTTCCTTTCTCCTCCATTATTCTTCTTTCATGCTATGTTCTCCATTATGAGAATTATTTAATCTCTTCTTCATGTTTCTCGTGCATGGAAACTATTTTCCTCTTATTCCTTCATAGGCTCTCACTTATTTGTTTCCTTCACTTCTTTTAGCATGCTTCATAAGTGACTTGATTGGCCACTTCACTCTCCTTCTAAAATTCCATCCAAATATGCAAACTTGAAGCTACTTGCCTTAGCATTTTATTAATAATCTTATTCATATGTTCACATTCTCACCATACTATTAGAAACAATGAATAAATGCATTTCATTCCTTTAACATGACTTACCTTTACTCACCACTTTTCACTAGTTCTTGCTTCACTATAATTATGGCTCATTTAATTTCAACTCCATTTAGTATTCTTAACCTATATTCAAATACTTAATCCACCATTAGAATAACAAGGGAATGCTTTATTCTTGTGAATCTTCAAAGCATGATAATTAGGGTATTAGATACCCATTAAGGGATGAAAAGTATGTAAAAAGTTTCAAGGTAGCCAAGAGCATGACCATATTACAATGCAAACATAATGAGCATGTAAGAACATAGCTGGGGCAGCAGAGAATGGAGAGAGATCACCACAACAACATAGCTCAAGAGAGCAAAGAAAGGATAATGATGAAGCACCTAAGAGGATAGAGGAAAGTCCAAAGAGAACAAGAGAGATGGAAGGTGAACAAGTAACACTTTCAATGTTTTGAGTCCTAGGAAATGAACAGAGGTGAGGAGTGAGAAGTCATGCCTCAGAAAATCATGGCACCAAACTGAATTCACCGAAATGTTTGGGTGGCCAGTGAACGCTAGAAGAGGCATTGTTTCGGTGCGTAATAAGGTCGTTGCTTCCATTTACTTCGTTTGGGCGTAGTCCCTTAAGAGCCCTGAGACCAAAATATTGTTCAACTTTGACAGGTGACTACTTGGACTCCGTGGCACCTAGAGATGTCTCGTCTAATCCAACACCTTAGCGTAGGGACCCTCTACAATATCCTCTCTCGCTTTTTTCCTTTTCATATCGGTGCTCTCGCTTACCCTATTTATTGTTCTACAAACGCGCGAAATAGTGCAATTGGAGCCGAGTGTAGGGTTGTCAAACACTATATTTTATAAACGGTGGGTCGTGGCACTAAACCGATCGTGGCTGACATGTCCAAGTGGCCAGTGAATGCTAAAGGAGGTGGTGTTTCAGCCAGGCATGACAATGTCGTTGCTTACGGGCTACTTCGTTCGGGCGTAGTCCCTTAAGAGCCCTGAGACCAAAATATCATTCAACTTCGACGGGTGACTACTCAAACTCCGTGGCACCTAGAGACACCTCATTTGATCCAAAACCTTGGTGTAGGGACCCTCTACAATAGCCTCTCTCTGGTTTTTTTCCTTCCTAGATCGGTGCTCTCGCTGCCCTATTGTTTTCAAACGCGTGAAATAGTGCAGTTCGAGCCAGTATAAGGTTATCAAATGCTATATTTTGCAAACGGTGGGTCGTGGCACCAAACCGAATGCGCGACATGTCTAGGTGGCTAGGTGAACACTAGAGGAGGTGGTATTTTGGTCCGTGACAAGGTCGTTGCTTCCGGGCTACTTCGTTCGAGCGTAGTCCCTTAAGAGCCCTGAGACCAAAATATCGTTCAACTTCGACCGGTGACTACTCGGACTCCATGACACCTAGAGATGCCTCGTCCTAATCCAACACCTCAAAGCATAGGAACCTTTACAATAGCCTCTCTCAGTTTTTTCCTTCCCAGATCGGTGCTCTCGCTGCCCTATTGTTTGCAAACGCACGAAATAGTGCAGTTCGAGCCAATATAAGGTTGTCAAATGCTATATTTTGCAAACGGTGGGTCATGGTACCAAACCAAATACGCTAACATGTCTATGTGGCTAGGAGAAATGCTAGAGGAGGTGGTTTTTGGTGCGTAATAAGGTTGTTGCTTAGCCTGGCTACTTCGTTCGGCGTAGTCCCTTAAGAGCCTCGAGGCCAAAATATCGTTCAACTTCGACAGTGTCTACTTAGACTCTGGGCACCTAGAGACACCTCGTCGATCTCGACATCTCGATATAGGGACCCTATAAAATAGCCTCTCTCTCGCTTTTTTCCTTCTCATATCGGTGCTCTCACCGCCCTATTGTTTGTAAATGCGCGGGGGCCAAATAGTGCAGTTCGAGCCAGTGTAAAGTTATCAAACGCTATATTTTTCAAACAAGGGTCGTGGCACCTAACCGAATGCACCAACATGTTCAAGTGGCCGGTGAATGCTAGAGGAGGTGGTGTTTCAGTGCGTGACAAGGTCGTTGCTTCCGGGCTACTTCGTTTGAGCGTAGTCCCTTAAGAGCCCTAAGACCAAAATATCGTTCAACTTCGACGGATGACTACTCGAACTCCATGGCACCTAGAGATTCCTCGTTTGATCCAACACCTCAGTGTAGGGACCCTCTATAATAGCCTCTCTTGGTATTTTTCTTCCCGTGATCGGTGCTCTCGCTGCCCTATTGTTTGCAAACGTGTGAAATAGTGCAATTCGAGCTAATGTAAGGTTGTCAAACACTATATTTTGCAAACGGTGGGTCATGGCACCAAACCAACTATGTTGACACATCTGAGTGGCCAAGTGAACGCTAGAGGAGGTGGTGTTTCGGTGTGCGACAAGGTCGTTTAGCCTCGGTTACTTCGTTCGGTGTAGTCCCTTAAGAGCCCCGAGACCAAAATATCGCTTTTAACTTCGACATGTGACTACTCGGACTCGTGGCACCTAGAGATGCCCCGTCATATCCAACACCTCAGCGTAGGGACCCTCTATAATAGGCTCTCTCAGCTTTTTTCCTTCTCATATCAATGCTCTATCTACCCTATTGTTTTCAAACGCGCGAAATAGTGCGGCTTCAAGCCGTATAAGATTGTCAAACGCTATATTTTGCAAACGGTGGGTCGTGGCACCCAAACGAATGTTCTAACACATCTAGGTGGCTAGATGAATGCTAAGAGGAGGTGGTGTTTTGGTGCACGACAAGGTCATTATGCTTTCCTGGCTACTTTGTTCGGGCGTAGTCCCTTAAGAGCCCCGAGACCAAAATATTGTTCAAATTCAACGGGACTACTCGAACTCCGTGGCACCTAGAGAAATATCATCTTATCCAACACCTCGGTGTAGGGACCCTCTACAATAGCGTCTCTTAGTTTTTTCCTTCCCGATCGGGTGCTCTCGCCGCCCTATTGTTTGCAAACGCGCCGAAATAGTGCGTTTGAGCCAACGTAAGGTCATTAAATGCTATATTTTGCAAACGGTGGGTCGTGGCACCAAACCAACTGCACCACCGACATGTTTGGGTAGCTAGCTGAATGCTATAGGAGGTGGTTTTGGTGCACAAAAGGTCGTTACTTCCAGGCTACTTCGTTCGGGCATAGTCCCTTAAGAGCCCTGAGACCAAAAAATCGTTCAACTTTGACGGGTGACTACTCGACTGCATGTGGCACCTAGAGATGTCTCATCTAATCTAAAACCTTGGCGTAGGGACCCTCTACAATAGCCTCTCTCAGTATTTTCCTTCTCATATTGGTGCTCTCGCTACCCTATTGTTTGTAAACACACGAAATAGTGTAGTTTGAGCCAGTGTAAGGTTGTCAAACGCTATATTTTGCAAACGGTGGGTCATGGCACCCAACCAAATGTGTTGAAACATCCAGGTGGCTAGGTAAATGCTAGAGGAGGTGGTGTTTCTGCACGAAAAGGTCGTTGCTTAAGAGCTACTTCGTTCGGGCGTAGTCCCTTAAGAGCCCTAAGACCAAAATATCATTCAACTTCGACGGTGACTCGTTGACCATTTTCTGGTCATCATAGGAACGGGAAATTTTAAACTTTTGAGTGAAACTTATGATTACAGGTGACTCTTTTCCTGAAACCTCCATTCAGAAAATGCAGCTACTCAGAAATAACAACATTGTCCAGATGGAGATTCCAGGAGAGAGTCAAGAGCATTGAAGTATGTTATCATGATTGCAAGGTATTCTTCAAGTTATCTTTTGATTAATGTGTTCTATTTTTGATATTGAGTTGTTTAAGACATTATACAGATGGTTTATAGTAACAAAATGCACAAGGAAAGAGACAACTCATTATCAGAATTTAGCATTTTATTCATAAGAAATTATCCAGTTCTCCCACACAAGCCGTGGGATATGACTAAGCAATATCATATATGTGGAAAGTAAAAGCATACACATGCTAAGAAATACATGTAAAAAGGTAAGAGGGAACCCCATCATTGCCTTGTCTCAGCTTCCTTGTCAGCTTCTTTCCACCTCCATCTTCATTCCAGCTTTATCTCCATCTCCTCCTCCAAGCCATCTCCATCTCTTGCTTTCCATTTCTGCTCATAGCCTGCACAATCAAAGAGAAATTTGTCATTTAAGAGCTCAGGGGAATCACCTTACTTCTATACATATATTTCAAAGCAGGTATGTGATTCTAATTTCAAAATATATGTTATTGCTTATTATGACAAAAGAAATTTGAAGGCATGACAGAAGAGGAAGGAATGGGTAAGAGAAATCAGAAATGACAAGGATGAGACAGAGGACAGGTTCTTCATCAATTCAGAAAGGAAGAGTTTTGCAGTGGAAAGAAACACAAAAGTCATTAGAAAACAGCTATGCAAGAGCAAGAAGGAAGAAAAAACCAAATTATATGGACACAAGAGAGGCCAAAAGTGCCTAGTTTTCTAACTTGTTTATTGAGTCTTGCAGGTACAGGGTACAATCTGAAGATGATCAAATCAAGAATGTTTGACTTTGAAGGAGAAAACAATAGCAAAATTGATCAAGCAGTCACTACTTTATGTTTTGCAAATCTTTCAGAATGGATCAAAGAGGAACAATGAATCAATCAAAGAAAGTGCAAACAACATTGTGGTTGAAAATTAGACAACTCAGAGAGAATGGAGCAAGAGCTTATGTTTTTTCAAAAGAAGGTACAGGTACACAAATCTGGAGAGAGAAGATTTTTGAAAAATTTTGGCAGAGTTTCTCTCTGTAAAATGAGCTTTGAAATAAAAACAGAATTGAATTCGAAGTATTTTCATGCTCCTAAGCTACTTGAGCTACAAAAGAAATGATCACAGTCATAAAAAGTATGTATCTTGATTTCATTCAAGCAAATTTCTTTTCAAAAGAAGGGAACAGAAATACGCATGCTACATTTTACTCAAGGAAGCAGGCTATGTTCTAAGTGGCAATGCTCATCAAGCTAGCAGTTTTCACATGTTTCATTTAACTATCTATATCTGAAAGTGACTAAATGAGAATAATGAAATTCATCACCGAGGTTCTCATTAATGAAACAGACCATTGGAGAAATAAACAATGTGAGCAAAATAGCATGTACAAACAAGCATACAATTTCGACTACAAGCTGAGAAGGAAAGAAATAATTCAAAAATTCGGATGCAAGGAGAAGAAAGTGTTTTTATGCTTAAATCCATTGATGTCGGTTTCCAGTTTTGGCTCAAGACAGTGAGTTAAAAGAAATTAATTTCATTTAGCCATTTGAAAGCATAGTTCAATACAAAAGGATCCTGTGGGTTACAGACAACATTGAATGAAGGGATTCGAAGGAATGGAACTCGGTTTCATACAGTGAACAGAAATGCAAATGCAAAGAGATACTTACAGCCATCAAAGTCAACACCTTATTCACTATTTTAAGTATCCCAACATATTATAGTCAAGTTGAGCTTTATGCAAATATCCAAAGACTCGAGTCACGGATTAAATTCTAGGTCTCAACATCAAGGTTCAGGTTGAATACGGTAAAAGGTGTCACAGCCTTCAAACAGAAAAATTTATATGCAAGAAACCGAGACCGAGTATTAATCCAAGTAAAGACGACCTCGATGTTGACAGTAATGCTTACGTAGAACTGTGCTCAAGAAAGGAGATAACTAAATGAGTTTCGTTTTCTTTTCCAAAAAGCATTAGAAATGAGACAGGACGGGTAAGACGTTGCCATGGCTAGAATGGGAAATACATGCTCAAGGAACAGAACTCGGTTACATGCGTACAAATACAAATACAAAGAGCTTTTGAAAGGTTACAAAGTCGATAGAGAATTTTCCATGAGAAAATATGCAAGCTCGAATCGAACTCAATACGTCCAAAGCAAAAAACCGAGTATGCATGATGTGAAATAATGGGTTTCAGGAGCTCCAAGCATACAATGACCGATATCAGAATTATAAGATTAGGAGTTAGTTCGAATAGCAAAGCGACAGGCTTTATAGCCTCAAACGTAGAAGGTGAAGCTTCAATGGAACAAAGCCATTCTGTAGTGAAAGCTGTAAGAATAATACACAGTTCAAAAGAGCTTATGATACAATTACATGTCAGAAGCTAACAAATAAAACAAAGACCACTTGCAATACATCGATGATGTGTAGTTCAGAATAGCTATGATGCACGGTTTCAGTTTAAGTCTTCAAGGCGTCAAAGGACATAAAGGGTCAGGCAGAAGAATCCGAGGCCGAGGTTGCAGAGCCAAGGAAACCGAGATCTCTAGACTATGTGAATGCGTTACAGTCAAAATTTTTAAGCATCGAATGAGCAGAAGACAAATGTAACGTAAATCCTAAAGTGACAACGTAGGATTAATAGACACTAAAGAGATTATGTCGCAGGAGTGGTCGATGGTTTGCACTCGCTAGGTTTGCATTTGAAATGGACAAAGCATCGAAAGCATGGTAGACAAATTTAGACAAAGAACTCGGGATGCGACTATGGCAGAGCTGGTAAGACTGCAACATAAAGCTACCACTCATCAATACGAAGGAGGTCGACGTGATCGATAGAAATGATACACGTTCTAAGGAAGAAAAATTGATCTTTTTCATACAATGCATGGTTTCAACAAATACCAAGAATGATATATACAACAGGAGTCCAAAAAATTATTTTGCGTTTTGAGTAGAGCAAATGGCAGGAAGAAAATATGCAAAGTCGACCACTTACCATTTTAGCCATGATTCAAGATGGAAGCCATGAAGGAAAACGATGACCCAGATCGGAATGCACAAGACCGAACGAGCCACAAAGCCGGGTTTTCAGAAAAACACGAACTGGTAAAGATGTTTACATGCCTTTGTCACCTTTGCAAAAGAAACGTAAACCGAAATGAGTGTTTTCACCAAAGCGATAACCTAGCAGGGGTAGGTTGATCCAACGGCTGTGGGAGAAGGAGACAGAGATCCGAGGGACCACAAGCAAGTAGAAGGAAGTACAGGTACTACAAGAAATCAATGGCCATGATCGATATGCATAAATCCAACGTTCCAGAATTGGCACAAAGTTCACGAACAGGTACTTTTGAAATCGAATGGCCCAGATGGAGCAGCAGATGATCAATGGTCAAAAATACATTACCTCCAAAAGCAATAAAGCCTTCATTAATGTCTTCAAAACCGACGTCTGGGATTTGCCATCATATTTCTCAATCGATGGCTCAGGATAAACCTGCATGGATCGCAATAAATGAAGAAGCATAGTCAAAAAGATCAAGCGCCACAATTAGAAAGTGATCAATCTACGGTCTATACCAATTCTTTAAGTGAAGTTGCAGGGTTACAGTGGCCCACGCAGTTGCTTGAGATGCGTACAGGTGGCTGACCATCCAATGGCAAATAAAACAGGTAACAACTTCCTCACATATCACCTTGGCATGTATGGTGGACCTCTTCTACAAAGGCGTTGAAGGCTTATTTGACTATTTTTAATATTTTTTGAATATGCCAAAAAATAAAGGAGGAACATCCATATAAGGGGTCGACTAAAAACATGGCTCATGCCAAATATCATGCAAAGGGACAAAGGTAAAGTTTATTATTGGAAAATAATAAATTTATTTTTATGCATGCCTAAACAAGGCCAGAAATAAATTTCAGATTGAAAACAAGTCATTTCCAGAAATAGCAGGGGTCACCATCAAAAGCTGCAAAAGACAAAAGACTCATAAAAATAGTCTTTATCATGCAAACTGAAAGAGACAAGCCAGATATTATTTTAAAAGCAATTTTGCATGTAAGAGACTTGCTGAACAAGCATTGTTTATACTCTTTTAAAGTGATGCTCATGGCTTGAAAGCCTTTTTGTAATAAATTAATATTATCCATAATAAAAATAAAAAGGGATAATTATTAATTTAATGGGCGAGTTCACTTTTAGGCCACTATTTTTAAAGAGTAATTGCTATATATTGTTGTGTGATTGCAAGCACAAAGGACCAAAAGTTGATGATCAAGAGTACATTGTGCTTTTGTAAGCTTTTGGGAGGACCCGAAATCCTGCAGTGAGCACCTATTTTGATGCAATAAAGTTTGTTATCCTCCATTGCGCATGCTTTTCAAAGTGTTTTCATGCTTTAGCAACTTGTGTAAGTGAAACTAGTCTTTCCTTTGCTTGTTTTCTATGCAAATTAACCTCTGAATTGAGCTATTTGTTTATATGCCAGTCTGGTTAAGTGTGTGTTTGCTGCAAACCTAGTTTTGAAAGTGGTATTTCTTACCCTCTCACTTTAGTCATTGCAGCTATTGCACCTTTTTCAGAAACACTTAGGCAATAAACAATAGAAGTGCTTTGAAGTGAAAAAAAAACAACTTTAGCATCACTAGTGTGTATATGCAGAATCAAGAGTTCTAAAATTTTGGTGTATCACCATTAGTTAACTTGTTTCATTCAAGTATTTGTTTTCTTGCAAGTTTTCTTCCTTTTCCTCACGCAGAGAGCAGGTTAGTGATTTATCGAGGGAACCAGCCCACTCTGGAGGCTCTCTTCCGCAAGCAGCTCTACAACCCGGAAGAGTTCCCATTGTATCAACAGAGTGGGGAACAGACTGCAGTTGCCAATTGCATGTTCCTCACCTCAGGTGCACTCTCGTGATTGATAACGGCTGACTACTCGAGACTCCATGGCACCTAGAGACGTCTCATCCGATCGACACCTCAGCGTAAGGACCCTCTACAATAGCCTCTCTCTATTTTTTCCTTCTCATATCGGTGCTCTCACTACCCTATTGTTTGCAAATGCATGAAATAGTGCAGTTTGAGCCAGTGTAAGGTTGTCAAATGCTATACTTTACAAACGGTGGGTCGTGGTACCAAACCAACTATCTTTGAAACATTTGGGTGGCGGTGAATGCTAGAGGAGGTATTTTTGGTGTGAAACAAGGTCATTGCTTCGTGGCTACTTCGTTCGGGCATAGTCCCTTAAGATCCCTGAGACCAAAATATCATTCAACTTCGACGGGTGACTACTCGGACTCCATGGCACCTAGAGACATCTCGTCTGATCTGACACCTCGGTGTAGGGACCCTCTACAATATCCTCTCTCAGTTTTTTCCTTCCCAGATCGGTGTCTCGTTATCATATTGTTTGCAAACGCACAAAATAGTGCAGTTTGAGCCAGTGTAAGGTTGTCAAACACTATATTTTTGCAGACGGTGGGTCATGGCACCAAACCGATTGTGCACACGCATAGGTATGGTCTTGTAAACACTTGGGGAGGAGTCATTTTCAAAATTTACAACTTTTTCAAACATTAAAAGCTTCTCTTAGCTTCAAGAATTTAAAATTCTCTACTAACAGTGCCAACCACGTGAAGGTGGAAGCTTTTCCGGCACCACTAACATGAACATAAAAGTGTTAGTCAAAGAAATTTAAGTTTCAAATCAAAAGCATACTAGATATATACAAAATACACAAATTTAAAATAAAATATATGAACTTAAATCTAGATCTAACTAACAAATTCATATATATCAAAGAAATTATATATACCAGACATGAGCATTGTAAATTCATTCCAATAAACCATCAGGATCGGATCTACTCGAATAGCGAGACAAGATTGCGTCATGATCTAACTCTCGAACCTTCTAAAGAATCTTGTTATTAGGCCTTCCTCGATATCTATATAGCTGAATATTTGTCACTAGAACTAGATGTGAATATAAGAGTATTTTCCTGTGTCTCAAATTCTTCAAACACCCAAACATAGGAGTTTTTAATGGATTCCAATAACTACCACCGACCCCTGTAGGATACTCAATATCTTCGCCATCTATAATAGGAGAAGTCAACTTCTTTCTTTCCTCAATGCAACGACATAAAAAATAGTCTGTTCCTTCTTCATTGTCTTATGTCGCAATAACTACAAACACATGTCCTACAAAAACAAAGGTTGAACAACTCAAATTTAAATTACATATTAAAATTTCAATGGACATAACTCAATACAAAAATTAAAGAAATAACCATAAATACCTTGTCACACCAAAATCAAAATTTTGTCAAAGTCCTTGGATGTTGCAACTTCATCTGTAGAAACAAGTCGTAATGCTTGTGGAGGTTGATAACTAGGAAGCGGAGTTAGAGGCCTACAAATCCATCCATCCACCCATTCTTGTGAATCACACTCAGTAGTGAAAAATTCGATACAAGATGCACAAAAACATGTCAACTTTCTTGTCCATATGGCCCAGTAGCATCGAGCTCAAATGATAAATAAATGAGTGTCATACAATCCTCGTAGTTAGCAATTTTTTGTTCCTCTATCAACCAAAAATATCTACGAACTCTAGAATTTTCTTGAGAACTTTGGGCCATGTTGTCAATACACCATTCCACTATGCTCTTTTCATCTTTTAATTTAGCATCATCTTTGTACTTCAACTCTTCTCTTGCAAGATCTCTTTTCACACATGCCCCTGCACCGTCATGCTCTCCTTTTCCATGTCCAGCCTCAGTGAAACTCCAAATATGTTGCACACCCATCTTGACGTGCATTCTACTCATCCAATAAAACATTCGTGCATTCTTAAACTAAGGCGTGTAATTATCTAACCATATATAATGTTGTTTTGAATTGGATGTCCCTATCGAAAAGTTTCCATAAAATAGCTGAAACACCCTTTCACAAATTCATGTAGAATGAGTATGATCATCACTTATATAAAAGTGGTACTCTCTTAAAAAATTTGATCATTCTTTGTACTTTCAAGAGAATGTAGAAATTCTATATGCACAAAAATGGCAACTTGTACTTGAGTTGTAATATTGCGATTGAACCTCCATTTATGGTTGCAATGTGTAATTCTCTGCAAAAATCGACCACTGAAACAATAGTACCAATAGGAAATGTGTCCTTGCATAGCTTGAACTATTCATCCAACCATTGAGCTCTATGTGTATGCCTAACATACTCATAAACAATTTCATCCTTAAATTTTCTCAAAAATTGGAAAACGGACATTTGTTCTGTAACTAACTCACACCGTTTAGACTCTTTTCCATCTTTCAACTGGTATGCAACTGATTTATATTTATCAAACTCAACTAAATTATGTCCTATTGTACCTTCAATTTTCTCATGGATGTAACTTTCCAATTTAGGTAATCCGCATGTACTACAACTTCCATCTAAACAATCCCATTATAAAAAAATTGTCCAACTTCTTTTTCACAAAATATAGTAGAAATGAAATCCTGGAAGATATTGGTGGAACTTGAACACCACATTCCGATAACATAGTTTCAAAATGAAAAATATGAATTGAATATCATAAAAATTTTTGAAGTGACATAAAATGCATTTTAAATTCAACATGTTGCCTACAAACATAGTGGCTGTGAATAAGTTGATTTTCACATAGAATGGTTTCACATTTCAAAAAACTATGACTAATTTTTTTCATACTTCTCTTATTCAAACGTATGAAAAAATTGAGTTTGAGTTTATATCTAATAAATGCTTTATGTGTTCTACAATTAAAACCATACATCTACTCTTATAACATCTCTTGTATTAGGTGAAACTCTAGTGTTATCATGCCAAAATTCTTGCAATAAAAACTTCTCTCCTAAATCGAGGTCTATTTCACTCCTTAATGGGCTCTAGCAGAAAATGGGAAAATCTCCTTATTGAGTGATCAAGGATATTATGTCTTTCAATTGCTTTCATTAGAGCTTTTCATTAACTTAAAATAAATCATTTGACTTGTTTGTATAATCAAAAATTGTTTTTTTATTGATTCACTTTTCTAGTAGACTACACATTCTCCAATATTACTTCCTAGTGCAAGGCTCTTGACACTTAAAAAGCTGATATGCATCATGAATTTCTCACAAATAGAGGTTTCTAGCTCTCCCATTAGATGTTGCGAACCTAAGGTATTTAATGTAGGTCTGGATTTATAATAATTTCATCAAACTAACCATAAATACTATCTTTAGGAATCATTTAAAATTTCAAAATGATTATCCCAAATTTCGAATGACTTAGGATCGATTTTATCATTTATGGTTTGTGACATTGGTTTCAAAAACACAACATCCTCAATTTCTTTAAAAATTACATTTCTTGATGGGATGAAATCCTAAGAGGTGTAGTTTGTCAAATTTTGATTGTCTAGCCACAACATGAATTTCCTTATTCACATTTTCACTGTCTTTTATTGGTGACTTCAATTTCAATATTTGCTACATCATGAGTATTTAATTCTTCTTCAACATTGATAGTAAAAACATCTTCATCACAGTGATTTAATTCAACTTCAACATGAGGTGGTTCGGTGGTGAACATTACCTTTGTTCTTTTGCTCCAATAGCTAGGGTCAAGATGAACCTCTTCTTGATTCACACGAAGTTTCCCATTCGCTAACATTTTGAATTTTTTTGGCTCTCTAATTTCAACCAAGTGTTTTTTCACTTAATGACTTCCTTTTGGCTTCGTTTCTTATCTCCCATGATGTTTTCCCATTCCGGTGATAAGAAAAACGTCAACCGACAAATGACATAGGCCTAATTCATACTTGAGGTCAAAGAGTAAAAATCACATGGTAATCAAACCCATTTTGTGTGTAAATATATCTTATCCATATGTCGATAACCTATTGTAGTTTATATGCAAGCTGCTCCATTTTTACATGTTTGCATTTGTGGTTCGTAACTCCAAGCGGTTTGTTTGACCCCACCTAAAATTGCGAAGCCATGATCGCGCTTAAAAATTGCACATATATTTTGATCGTATCCTCTAGATCACTCCTCCCATTGAAAATATTTTATGGACCACAAATCTGTTTTATTCTTAGGAAAATAACCTAAGCCTCGGGAAATCTTTGTGTTTCCCTTCCAAAGCTATGGAAGGTCATTATGAAGTGTAAATTCAAAAACCTCAAATTTACTCTTCCAAAGACTTGAACCATGCTCAAAAAAAATGAAAACATTTCACAAAATGGTGCCATTGTTTAGGGAGATTGTTAGCTTAAGTGTGAAAAATTGATTTTAAAGTGAATAGAATAAGATAAATATCATTTTATAATTTTTTACTATGGGATAGGTATTTAAGACATTTTTTTCCCATGAATGTTCATGTCTACTCTTTAAGATGAACTTTTGTTTTTTATCAAAAGTGATAAAACTTATATCATCCCAAGCGTGGACAAATTCTATACACATTATAATATATATATATATATATATATATATATATCATATATATATATATTTGATTTCAATATTTTTGATATAGTAATGGCGAGCAAATGGAAAGCGCTCCGTTTTCACCTAATATTTTCAAACCACTTTCACGGAAAAAATCATTAAAAAAATATTGCTCAAAAAAATACAAAATAAAATCCATCCCAAGATAGACAACTACTCTTAACCCTTCACCAAAGGAAAAAAAAATAACAAGATTTGGTCATCTCAAAATGGAGGCAAGCAGACTAAAATCTTGGTCTTATAAGTTTTTTTCCTAAAAAAAAACCAATCATATAATTTTAATTGTTTAATATAGCTAAACTTGTTTCTTATTTCCCAAAATAGTATTTCTAGAAACTAGATTCATGTAATGAATTCTTCATATTTATATAATTTTTCTAATTTTCAATGCGAGTATTGCTAATAATCCCTGAGAAGTTGAGATTTCATGAATTTCCAATATGACGTACCACGGATGACCCTATATTTGTCCATCAACTTCTGTCTTACTTCTTGGTGAATTCTCTAACCTCTAAGTATGAGATAGATCCATCATCACTACACCGAATAACATACCCACGATATCGTATACATCAAAATAAAATAAAAACATCATTTATACTCATCATTGTAATCATAATCATCATAACCCATCATGAGAATATAGAAATAAAACAACATCACATATATGATCATAATATACATTATCATTATCCATAACACATGAAACATAAACAACATAATCATCAAAATATCATTGAAAGACATATATACATAAGATGAAATTTATCAAAAGTGCATATGCACAAACATCACATAATCAAAGACCACTATCCATCAAACAAATTAATAACTTTCATTCATCTATCTCTTGGAAGAACACATTGATGATCCATCATATATAGATATAAAATGTCATTTAATGTTAATATCCTAAATACAAGAATATGTCTTGATATACATATATATCATCCAAAATCAATAATACATTAAAATAATAGTTTAAGGATTAAACACATAATCCCAGGTAAGGACTGTGTGTGGCCCAAGAGGTGATACCCTAGATTCCACCTAGTGGAGGAATGACCCTCCTGGAAGATGACATCGGGAGGAAATGAGGATCTCCTATAATATATTCTCCATATGACTCTTTCTCTATGAAGGATCCATTGGCTCCAATATAACCTACTCATAAATCTCATGAGCACACATTCTCTCCCTCATGGGTATATTAAATCATTCACCACAAATCAAATAATTTTTCACGTGCAATTTTCTCTTTTTAATTGATCTAAGATAAGTTGATCTCTATATACCTAATTTGATCCTTCTATTTAATGAAGCTTAGCTCCAATCCCCAAAAATTGTTATATTTTGGATAACATCCTATATTAAAGGGCTCTTTGGTAATGTTCCTATAATGTATTTGTTAATCCTTTAATTATACCTACATACCCATAATCTTTGTAAACTAACTGTAATAATATCCTAATGTTTTTTAAATCAATGTCATATCCCCACCAATATGTTGTATTAATGTGGGACATATCCATGTTCCTTCCTAACCACATCCATGGGCTATGAACTATATGATCCTTCCTCCTATCATTGCACCTATGGTGCTCCCTACATTGGCTATTTCCTTGCTATTGGTTGTTATGGCAATGTTGTGTGATCAATATTGATTTAATTTAATTTGAATAAATCTTATTTTTGAGTAACTATTGTAACAAGTGTGATATACAAGTAATCAAATATAGTAATGGACAAGCGAATACACATTCAAAGATATAAACCAACAAGTAAATGATAAAGGGAGATGATTTAATGATTTAAACTCTTATATGGATGTTCATAATTGCTTCTCATCTTAGATGGCTACTCCAAAACTACTAGAGTGAGTGTCATTTAAGACTCACACTTTCTCAGGTTTTAGAACTTAGAATGAGGCTGTGTAGGAAAGAAGCTTCTTCAACAGGGAAAACCAGGAGTGTTTGGGAGATAATGAATGATCAAAGGGCACTAGTGTCCACTTAGATGCTCAAATGTTATGGCCTTTTAAGGTAGGTCCCTTCTATGTTGATCTTCGTTTGTCATTCGGTTTCACTCCAATTTCATTGGTCATACCTTACCTTTGCAAAATAGATAACTAGTTACACATACCCATGAACCACATCAAACCTTATTAATAAGATGCCACTCATATGGGGATTCGATTGACCCTTGTCCCCATGATCTTTTGGATGATAAGTTTGTCTTGTCATCTCATACTTCCTATGAAGTTATTTACTGATGAATCTCATTCTCCTTAATGATGGCATAGTTTCCTTTGCAAGTTACAATTTATAGCTTCCAGATCTATATTGCTCCACATATGGTATATCAAATTTTGATATGGAATAGAATAATTTTCTCATAATTATGAAAGCATTGGAGTATTCATCCTTTCCATCCCATTTTAGGATTTCCTATATGGATGTATTATGAGGGATGCTCTTTATCTTTTGCCTTAGGTGATAGTTCTCAATGATTAGTGGTTTCCCCTTATTGAGAGGTTGTCCCCTTCTGTGTGTTGTACACAGTCTGTGTGTGTGTGTGTGTGTGTGTGTGTGTGTGTGTGTGTGTGTGTGTGTGATATGGATCTTGTAAGAAAAGTATTCACTGGTGACCCATTCCATAGTCCATCCACTTGTCTTGTTGGTTTATTGCTTTTTTTATCTTTCACACTTGTCACTCATACACCCAGTTCTAGTCAGGTCACAGGATCCCTGTCTGTCAGTCTTCACTCATTTTTCATCACTTGTCTCTAGACACTAGCACCCAAGACTAGACACTAGTGCTCAGTGCTCCTATCCATCCTGGGCACCCATGTCCTCTTTATGTTTGATCTTATTTTTGACATTTGAGGTCGGTATTTTTGTTTTTCCTCTCATATCCTGAGGTACTAGTCAGCATGTCAAGTCATTAGTGTTGAAATTCAAGCAAGAGATCCCTATATAAACACAACATACATACCATTATATGGGTGGAAATTATTATCAAGGGCTATCTATCTACATATCTCAAGGGACTACATTTGGGCACATTACTCTACATACACACTACATAAGAAGGGGAGTTCATTCTATTCCATCCACACATTTGCATTTTATCTAGCTACCGCCCGCTATCTTGGCATCATTGGTGCAGAGGGGTGACCTAGAGAGCACTATTGCACACACAAGCACATAGAACTACATTGGGTCTGAGATGTAGTGCAACACTCAATCGTAAGTTCACCATTGTGACAATGAGGATAGTCTTGACCCCTCATTTTGCATCTTTCTTTTTTAGGATTTGATGTCTTTTTTAGGGTTTTGTAGGAGGATATTTGTGTGCAGATTTACAGTACCTCGGTGATCCAAGTGTGACATAAAGGTGACCAAAAAAGAAAACAAGTGTGAAACCTAACACATATCATCAACTAGGTTCCACCATTTTGTAGACTCAGGTGCCCACACAAGGTCTTGGGCACCCATGTGGGTGCCCCTATCCTTTCCCAGTGCCCCATGTCCGTGTCCATGCATCACAGCATCTCTTGCATTTTTTATGAGCCTGATTACGATGGTCTGTGCTCCTGTTCCATCACATTTTCTAGTTCCAGACTCACTTTGGGATAAGAAAATTAAGATAAGTACCTTACCCCTCTCATTTCCTTTCATAGTTAAAATTAAATAAATTGTTTAGCATTTATATTTCATTGTTTATCATTTATAGTAGATCTTTTGCATTCATATTTTAATAAAATATATATATTTTATTAAATCATTTTGGTGAACCCGTAGCTTTAACTTCTTTCCCTAGGATCCACTAAAACCCTAATGGCTAAGGATAACTCTTCTCCTCCTAGGCTAGTCATGCCTCATGTGAGTATTAATCCTATCTATGATGAAACAACCATAGCTGAACTTACACTCTATATCACAACATTATTCTTCCATATGATACTCAAAGACAAATCTTAGCTAATGAATGCAATGTGCCTACTAGCTTTGATCATTCCACTATTAGCATTGTTTCTGATCCGAAAATTTTTTTAGTTGTAGACCTTGTTATTCATTAGCCACACTCCACCTTCTGTTATTTCTAATGAGAACTTAGATGATGTTATTATTAGTTTTATGCTTAATCTTGATGATAATGCTTTTTAGCTAAAAAAACAAGATGAAAATAAACATGTGCATGATGTTGTTTCTCATACTAGTCAGATGATTCTATAGTTGCATCTCATACTCCTTCCATTTTTAAAAATGTTTCTAATAATGCATCACATACTAGTTCTCCTCCTCCTTCATTATATGTTGATGATACACTTAATGAAATCCTTGCATCTGAATCTTTTTCGATATTGATGATACACATATAGTCATGATTCTACTTCTTTTGCATACTATTGAATGTGAATCCCCACTCCACTTTCATCTTCTTCTTCTAAGATTGTCTCTAGTAACATGCATGATTCATCTCCTTCTATCACTTCATCTCCTAATAATGTTTCCGATGCTAGTCCTACTACTTCTATCACACTCCATGTGCTTCACCACCTATTACTTCTTCGGCACCTATACCTAGTGTGCCCTTAGCATCGACATCTTCAATTTCTCTCTCTTGATATCCCTATGATCACTCATAATGGAAAGCTTCAACCACTCAATACACTACTCACATCTGTTTTCATTCCTTCACATGACATTTTATCACTCATGCATGTTGTTGGCCAATTACAATCTCAGTTCAATCTCTCACACTTGAAAGAAAATCCTATTATGCTTCTATCGATAACAATTCTTTGCATGAAAACCCTATTCCAAAAAAATATTCACAATTCAACATTTCCTAGGATTTCATTATGCCTACATTTACATGCTTTGATGGTACTGAAAAATCCATATTTACATCTTAAGCATTATCATCTAGCTATGGCTTCTTATTCTAATGATCGATTATTACTAAAATATTTTCACCATAGTCTTACTTGATGATCTCTCCAATGGTACACACATTTACCCTTTGATCTATTAGTACCTATTGTGAGATGGAAGAAGCCTTCCTTCAATGCTTTATACTCAACAATGGCCCTAGAGTCACATATGATCATCTACCTGGCTTACATCAAGGAAAAAAAAACCTATCATTGATTACATTTTGCACTTCAATGCTTGCATGCATCAGTTAGTCTTCCAACCCATTGACCTAGAAAAAAATTCATCTTCTTTCATGGCTTGATTCCCACTTTAAAACAATGCTTGCAATATGATACATGTGAATCATTCACACTCTTATGTTATAAGGTCATTGATTTAGAACAAGATCTCATTATTGCACATGTCATAGATCCTCCTCCTAGTGCTCTACTACTACATATCATCTAGTTCTTCTCCACTTCCATCTGTTGAGCATCCTCCTAGGTCTCCATCTCCTCCACCTCACAAGAAGTTCAATCTTCTCCATTACATAAGCATCCTTCATCTCCTCCACCGCATCAGGGCTCCACCTCAGACTTCTACATCTCCTTCATGGGAGCCATTACACTTTTCTCATCACACTAGACCTCATGATGTGTTGTGTTCCTTTCTTGACAAGTGTTTGATTCACTTACCTTCTAATCAACATCATCCACCTCATCATCTTACAACAATGCCAACATGATCAACCTTATTATAAACTATCATCATATCAATGGCCATCATGACAATGATTGTTGTGCCCCTTCATGATCAGATTACAACAATTAGAAGATAAGGGTGTCATTTCCTTTTTGCTCTCACTCTCATGAGTGGTCTATGTCTCCACTTCCACACAAGCATGTTTATTACTCTATTTGATTTATCTCCTTCTTCTAGTTCTAAGGTCATTATTCATCCACCACCACAGGTTCACTCTCATGCATGCTCTCCATCTCATCCATCCACCACTGCACCATCTCATCCATCTCATGTCATGCTACTACTACACATTGGCTTCCTAAACCATCATCACATCTTCACTTCCCACTTACTCCATCTCCCATCATTGGCACCATTCACATGGGCATTCAGTTTGGTTCATACACTCATGTTGCTTTGCATTCCCACATGCTTCCACCACTCCACACCCACTTTGCTTGGTCTTTGGTAGGTGATTTTATCACCTTACCCCCGATGATGCACTCATGTTCTTATGGTTCTTACATGACTGTTGAGGGATATGTTACTAATAAGAACCTCACTATATCTTCATTCTACATATTTTATCATATCTATCTATCTAGCACACACACTATCATATCACTTCCCATGATGACACACTCTTTCTTTACGGTTCATTCTTGACTTTGAGGGGTCTTATATAAATGAACCTTATCATCTATACACTAGGGGGCATCATTATTCTCCTCCCCCTCTTCATCATACTAACACACACTTCACTACACTATTATGACCATCTCATTCACATACTCTTTCATTATTCATTTCTTCATTTCATCATTTTATACATTTTTTCATCACATCATTATACATCATCATATCATACATATCATACATCATATATACATATACATATCATCATATCATCATCATATCATCATCATCATCATATATCATCATATCATCAAATCATCATCATCATCATATAATATAATAAAATATAAATCAATCAATAATAACATATATCAACATATGTAAACATCATCATATATCAATCATATCATCATCAATCATCATATATAAAACATCAAACATATGCAATATATATATATATATATATATATATATATATATATATATATATCATAATTATAAAAAAATCCCATCATTGGGGGGGGAAAATCCCATACATCACTACATCATCAATATATATCATATCTCATCATCATTATCACTATCTACAACTTGGGAGATCTCTAGAACTAGAAGCTTCACCACTCAATCTCATCCATCCGATCATCATGGCCCCTATATCTCTCTCTCTACCTACCTACACAATAATGTCACCTCAGTCAACTTCTCCACAAAAATGACCCTGTAGCTCCACAAACCACATGTAAATACATCATGTGCTAAGGGACCTCCACCCATAACCTCTCTAGCTCATCAGTCTCCTCTCTCATGCCTCATCTCTCTCTCTCAATAATATGGTACACATAGCCACCACTAATGCTAACTACTAGATCAAATAAGTGTGCATGCTCACCCATGATACCATCCACATGCTCTAACATACCACCACCTATGAGTACATCAGTGGGCACATTCATTCCATGTCAATGTGTGGATGGATGTGTCCACAATCAATGACCAATATGCATCACCTACATCCATAGATCAACACATTAGATAACAACAATAATTAATCACAAATAAATAACCAAATCAAAAAACATCACTATACAAATACTCACATCTCTATCATCTATCTATCTACTATGCTATCGGGGCATGTGTTTCCCCTACTCCTCCTCCTCCTAGCGGTGCTCCCACCACATCTATAAAAAAATGGAAACAAAAATACCCACCGATGTGATGCCCCACCATGGTAGCCTCCTCGTACACCCCACATCATCCACATCTATCATCATCTCTATCACCACATCTACCTCTCCTGCCCAGGGGTACTAGTTTGCTCTATGGGGCCTAGGTCTAGCTCTCGACCCTCCTCCTCGGCCCTAATGGCCCTAACCCATACATATGGCTCTGGGGGCACATCCTGGCCATACCAAACTATCATGAGACTCTCTCTACCTAGAATATCTTGGTCACCCCTAGAAACCGATCCTCTAGCCACATAGTCCACATATACATCATAACTCTACTACATCCTCTATCGCCATCCTCCTCGTAGTCTCGTATGGCCTCCATATCATGGCCTCTCTCCCCCATATGATATATCATCACTCTATAGGTATTCAGTATCCATCTTCCTACCACGAACACCTACCCATCTCCCAAAAAATATATCTGGCCTCACCCACTCTCCTCACGTGGTCCACCAACTGGCCTCAATATCACAATATGCTCATAGGCCCATACATGTAATAATGTGGTAGCTCCAATACCACCCCATGCTCCTCCTATGTAAATATGTATAGATATCTATATAGATGGGCCAATACACATCATGCCCAAGCATATCTCATGCCCTCCTCCTCTATCTCAATGGAAATGTCATGCATCTTATATAAAGATGCCTACACCACCACCCTCCACTACAACCGATGAAGCATCACAACATGATATAATGAACTTCCACAATCGTGGAAACCCTTGATCTCATAATAACATCTAGACTGATATGGACCTCAATATGAACTTGGGTCCCCATAAAATACCACCTAACCCTCCCTCATCTCCTTTGCATCATCATCCATGACCATCACCTAACCCTCTCACCAATAATAGGTAATCACAATATGTATGATATATACATCCTCCAGAGTCACTGTCATCTCCCCTATAGGTAACCAAAAGGTGCAAGTATCTGCACACCACCTCTCACACAAAAAGTTGTGATCATAGGCATATTATGGGGCACATCCCCCATCCTCACTATGTGTCATAGGCCAACACATGGTCTAGAACATCCCACTCATCATCTAACAACCCCAATCCTAGCAATGTACTCAAATGATGGCCACCACCAAAACTCTCTCGAATGGATGTCCCTCTACACAACACAAAAACAACAAAAAAAACATTAAAATCTCATATATATATATGCAAATACACCTACCTATATAACATCAACAAGCATCAATTTTCACATCTACAACACTTTGGGCTCAACCCAAGCCTTCTGGGATCACCAACACCTGAGAGCAGGGGATCTGGGCCCTAGAGAGGTCACTAGTCACTAGCCCCATGCCTGGGCTAGTAGTGTCCCAAAGGTCATTAGCACCTTCACCTCTCTTTGTCTAGTCAAATTTCAAGAAAATTCAAAAATAAAAATTTTAAAAAATCATCAAAAATGACTAATATCAACACATTTTTTGAAAAATCACACTTACTAGCTCAATATGTCATATGATGACCATGTACACACTTACCACCACCATCTCAAACCAACTCAATCATGGTGCTCTCACTTGAGGCATCTTCACACACCCAGAGCTCAAAATCACACTTGCAATAATCAAATGAATTTCCTATTCACTTTTTCACATTACTATTTATAGTAACTTTCCATTACTTACCACATTATAGTCATTATTCACACTTATCCTTTGAAATAATACACATCATACATGATTTTTAATCATATCTTGAGCATCCTTACTCTGATTCCTATCTCGTTTGTGTTGTTCTCTTTAAATTCCACCTACTATTATATCATATATACATTTCACAAACACTATATTCCTCCTTGACATCATTTCAACTCGATATACACACACTTTTGTGATATATATCATACATTCATCTATTATTTACATCATTACACACTTACTTTCAGCTCAACATTCATTCTCATCATCACTCTCCCTTTTTCCAAAAGGGGGCATACAATCGGGGTCATCCTATAATTCCCCTTACACCATTACATGATCATTCTACATTTCTAATTCCTCATTTTTTTTTCTCATACATCATACGTGACATTTCACACCACTTTCTAGCGATTTCCCCTAATGACCTAATATGGGGCAAAAGCATAAAATCTCTCCATGAGTAACCAATCAATCAATCACATACATTTCAAATCTTGACAACACAAAATTTTTACTATTCTAAATCACATCAATCAATCAACACAACACAACATATTTATCCTCCCATGATGACCTAACTTGGGAGTTATATCACCACTTTCCCAGATGACCTAACATGGGAAGTTATTCTACATTTTTGACTGCTTCCAGATGACCTAACATGGAAGCCATCTCATACACATTATGGTGACACCCCTAGAGTGGGGGAAATGAGACATCATTTCCTTTCCTATACTTGCTCCTATATGGGTTATTCACATTTGATCAAAATTGGATCCAAATCAAAAAATCTGTCTTTTTTCCATCTCGTGTAGCGGCTAGACCTTTTGAGGATGTAGTTAAAGTTGAGAGTAAAACTAGACCTCTCTCCCTACACTCTTCCTCTAGCGGCAGGATGCCCAAATCCTCAATTTTTCACACACACACAATCAGGGTTGGGAATTGATCACTCCCTACCCCAACACATCTCCATCAATGAAAAAAAAATTGAAAATCTCCAATCATTCAACATCACAATCATCAATCTCACTTAGTGCTCCTCATAATGGTCCCACATCTCTCATTACACGCATGGATCGACACACTGATCCATGGTTCACACTATGTGTTCTCATTCAACACATACTTCTACCACATCTGCATGTACTTCTATAACATGGGCTTCTCTAGACTTCTCTCAGGTATGCATCTCTATCTACTTTATGTTACCAGCTTTCACTCACCAACATAAAGTGGGGGAAAATGTAGACACAAAATCACACACTTACTACTATTTACTATACCACCAAGTATGTTGTTTTATATATGGATCTTGTAAGAAAAAGTATTCACTAATGACCCATTCCATAGTCCATCCACTTGTCTTTTTGGTTTTTATTGCTTTTATCTTTCACACTTGTCACTCATACACCCAGTTTTGGTCAGTCACAGGATCCTTGTCTGTCAATCTTCACTCATTTTTCATCACTTGTCTCTATACACACTAGCACCTAGACTGACACTAGTGCCAAGTGCTCCTATCCATCCTAGGTGCCCATGTCCTCTTTATGTTTGATCTTATTTTTGACATTTGAGGTCAGTATTTTTGGTTTTTCCTCTCATATCCCGAGGTACTAGTCAGCATGTCATGTCATTAGTGTTGAAATTCAAGCAAGAGATCCCTATATAAACACAACATACATACCATTATATGGGCATGGGAAATTATTATCAAGGGCTATCTATCTACATATCTCAAGGGACTACATTTGGGTGCATTACTCTACATACACACATATAGAAGGGGAGTTCATTCTATTCCATCCACACATTTGCATTTTATCTAGCTACCACCCACTATCTTGGTGTCATTATTAGAGCGAGGGTGACCTAGGAGAACTATTGCACACACACATAGAACACATAAACTACATTGCAATGGCATTTATTATCACATTTCTCATCCTATTTTCCACCATATATCCCTTTTGGATAAGATAAATTTAGATAAGTAACTTACCCTCATCATTCCCTTTCATAGTTAAAATTAATATAAAATTATCATTTATATCACTTCATTTTTATGAGTTATAATGCACATCTTTGCATTTATAATTGTAATTATCATATTTAGATTTTTCGCCACACCTAATATGGATCATAAATCTAGTTACAACTTATAAACATGACTATAGGATGGATTCTCATAGAGATGGCACCATGGGAGTATAAATTTTGAATATGAAAAAATGATGTTACTTAGGGCTAAATGTTTCCTTTAGGATAATAAAATCAATTAGTTTGGAGACCCATCTCTATAATACTAATATGTCACCCAAGTTTTGAAGATGATGTAATAATGAATCATAATATAGTCCTAATAAGTGATCATCTACCCATGGTATCCATGATTCCTTATATGGAACCATATAATCTTGTCATTAACCTCATCAATCAAAGGAAATAGACCAATGGGAACCAATGGTAGAGAATTAAACGAACCTACTAATTTTTGGGCTCAAAATAAACGGTCAAATCCACGTATGATAATCATATGTGATCGCCTCATTTTTATATAAATTACAAATTTGGTAAATCTTATAAGATTTTTCTAAAATTTATAAATAAATGAAGGGGTTAATCCACATCCATATCTTAAGAAATGATGTGTATCCTAAAAGGCTAATAACATTTATTTTGGAAAACACTATATAATTATCAAAATTTACATGTTAGATGACGTTAGACCCAAATAAGATTGTCTTACTTTTTATAATCGCAAATTAAAGAGGCGACATGAGCCATTCAGAGAAGAAACCGCTAGGAAACAAATTATGGTTTATCATAACATTTATCTACAAAAACCCTTATGAGTGTGTCAAGGGTGTGGACAAATCATCATTTTTTCCACCAATTTAGCTCTTCATATGTTGCATGGGACATTAAAGATGATATAAAATTTCCATATGTGAAGTGAATAGGTAAGAACAATATTCCCTCCATACATCCTAGGAATTATAGTCATCTAAAATTTGTGAATACATTTATGTCTAAGATGGAGAAAAAATTTAGTTTTGTATTTTACCATGATTAAGGATGGATTCTATCATCTAATGTTAATATGAGGATAGATTTTATATAACCCTCTGAGATGACTCTCAGATTACCATGATGGATCAACATCTTATAAAATCATCCAGAAAATGTACTTAGTATTGGAATCTACTCCTTTTCTCACAATGAAATGTTTCAACCCATGTCATTTTTTCTTGGCTCAAATAATAATTTTTTGGGGTATCGTAGTTCAAAGATACAAAAAGGAAATAATGGTAAATTTGTACAAAAATCAAGTTTTCTAAATAGACTTAATTTTCCTATGCAAATGAAGGAAGTAAACATAAATTATAATCGGATCCACATTTGGAAAGATTCATATATTTGCACAATTTACTAATATACCCTCTATTTATGGAGTTATTTTTGACCTACCTATTTACCCAAGTTCATCCTTATAAAAATTAATTCAAGAAATTACTTAATGGTGGTCCTCCATTATATTAGGTGCCATCCCGAACCCTACATATATTTGATGGATGGAATTACCTCGCTAGATTTTTTCAAGGAAATTTTAGGGATCAAAGCTCAAATTTTCAATAGGATGGTGAAAAATTAAAGAGGCCATACCCCAATTCATAATTTACCCCATAAGAGAAGAAAATAAGGACTCTTCTCATTGTTTAAATGCCTTGATCATTTTAGAGAGCACAAGAACATTATTTGTAAGTTTCTTATACATGCATACTTTGAATCAATCATATTGATTGTATCTAGGTTTAATCACCATGACATTAAAGATAGTCAAATACTTGCTCTTATAAATCATGAAGTGAAACATGGTGAGAAACTATCAATGGGAACATCAATTCAACGAAAATTCTTGTTATCCATACATTTATCCTCTTAAGATGGAAAATAAAATCTTATTTTCAAACATTTTACCATGGTTAATGATTGAATATTTCATAGGATTTTATCAAGGGGGATATAATTTTTGAATATGTGATTATGAGGATTTTTGGGATTAGATAAATCCAAGTTGTGGATGGGGTCAGAAATGAATGGCCACTTAGTGTGTGTGAAGGATCTATTATTCAAAAGAGAACCCAAGAATGAAGTAATGGAAGATAGTTGTTGAGGTAGGCATTTGGCAAACAAAGAAAAAGAAGGGCAAAAAGGAATCAACAAAGTCTGAAATTCAAACTTTCAGGATTTTAGAGTTTTGGAGATCTCATGAGTGATAAATGGCGGGTAGGTGAGTAGTGCATCGGCCGAAAAAAAAATGTCTCTCTGAATTTCAGACTTTTAGGTTTCGGAGATAGAGGAAATTACCAATGGAAAAATTGAGTAAAAATCCTGAAATCTCGAAGTTCAAAAGGGTTTGGATTTTGGAATTCAAACTTAGTTTATGGGGGTCAATCACGAGAGGAAATTTTAGAGTTTTGGGTTTCAGAGTTTCGAGTTCTCGGGCCGATTTTCTAATGAACAATGTCATTGTTGAAAGGAAAAAAATTGAAGTTCTCAAATTCCAAGTCGAAATTTTGGAATTTTGGGTTTCGGAGTTTCGAGGTTTGGATTTTTGGAAGTTTAGAACCCCAAAACATTAAAAATCACAACAAAATTTCCAAAGTTCTAATTCTAAATGTAAATTTCAGACTTTGGACTTTCAGGGGTTTCGGACTTTTCTACACTCCATGTTGCAGAATGAACGGTGATTAAATGTCCAAAGTCAAAATGTCACTAAAGTCCAAAATTTTGGACTTGAAGGTCAACAATTTCAATTTCGTCGATCAAGAGAGAAGGTCAACCACTCATTAATGTAGTATAGCACCTCAATATCTAGATGACTATAAATTTTTATACTGGGCTCAATTTACACAAGAAAGGACTTTTAGAAAATGCTTACGGTCTCCTCTACACAGCTATGACTAAGTTATCTTAAATTAGGTGAGATTGTTGTTGCAAAATTAAGAAAAATAGTCCACCATTTTTTAGATGTTCCAAGTTTATCACCTACCACAATGATGAAGTAATGGGTTTCCTTCTTACCTAACAAGGCATAGACTACATTGAGGCATGGGTTTGAAGTGGCACCTCATCATTATTTTAGGTGAATTCTCAATGAATTTTAGGGTGGTTAAAGAATGGATTGAATTCTTCTCTCCCCTTTTCTCTCATTCTTCATATATATTATAAAGAGGCTCTATTAGCTTCTAATGTTGGATAATTTTGCTCGCACCCTCCCTTCTTCTCAGCTCTTTAAGTGAATTTTTGGAGTTCAAACCTCCCATTCAAACCAAGTAATGCAATTTTAGTGCCTCTTGCCATTGTAATGCACCTGTTATCAAATTAAGGAGCAATAAAATAAGTTTGTGTATGATTTGTTAGGTTGTGAGCTAGATTGCTTCACAAAGCATGAAATGGAAAGTGACTAGAAATAAAGTGGAACTTGGCATCGGTCAAGTAGGACCGGCGCGTATTCAGAAAAATGTAACCGACCACTGATTGCAGGTCCAACAAAGGATGCCATTGGTCAGAAATTTACATCGGTTACCCGTGCGGAGCATCTTTATTTTTAAGTCATGGGTTTTAATATTAACTTTTTATTTTAAAACAAATCTATTGGATGTAATTTCATGGCTATGTTGCCCTAAGTTTGTCTAAGCTTATATAAGCTTAGAAAACTAGGGTTAGAAGAAGGATTAAAATTAGATCCTTGATTCTTCCTAGATTGAGAGGATGAAGACGAAGAAGAAAAAGAAAAGAAAGAAACAGGTTACATGAAGACAGAGCTTTCCATGGAGAGCACATGGAGAAGGAAAGTAACAGTAAGACATCAATGGTGAGAAGAGGGTAACGTCTTCTATTGTATTTCCTTTGTATTGTTTAGTCTCATGTAATGGCTTGAGTAGTATGCAAAGCACTTAGGTTTCTTCTTGTAGATCCACATGTTGGTGAGACCTGGTATTATAGATATGGCTTGTGATCTAGTCTTGTATTGCAGATCCATGAGATCATATTGTATTGTTGATCCATATCGATCTAGATATTGGAGAGGTCTTGTTTGCAGAAATTCCTAGTTTCACAAGATCAAGAGAGCTTGGTCGACACATAAGCTTTCGAAGCGTAAGGTAGCTTCGGGTATGTGAGATCTAGTTATGTTTGAGAGAAACCTGTGCATGTGAGCCGCGGTTTGTAGTGCACTGAGCACTCGTAGATCCGATTAGAGATACTGGAGGAGACACAAGTGGTGGTATGGAGGCACAATTTAGTGTACTCAGAAGATCCAGGTTGAGATCCGGGAGGAGGAGATACTCTTGTAGAGATACATTACTTTGTGGAAAAAGAGTTGGTTTGTAATCTCTTGTTATATATATATATATATATATATATATATACATATATATATATATATATATGTATATATATGTATATATATACATATATATATATATATATATATATGTATATATATATATATATATATGAGATCTCTATCTTTGGTGGTTTACGTAGTCTACATTGGTGAACTACAAGTACATGCTTGTTATGTGTGTGTACTTTTAAGTGTGATTTGGATTATTCTAATTTATACTTCCACTATTTGTAGATTTTGGGGAATTGTTTATATCTTGTGTGCATGATTTTGTTTCGTTATTAGATCATAGCACTATTCCACGTTCACGCGTATTCCCAACAACTGGTATCAATGCATGCATTTGTTTTTCTGATGAGAATATTACATGAAGAGATTTAATCTCAAGTGGGAGCCGGAAGGGTAAGGTTATGAAAATCAAAGTGGGACCGATGTTTGCTAAGTGGCAACCGACATGTGGCGGGACCATGGCAACCATGGTCGGTTGTTGGAAGCCTTCAGTTTTAAACAGAAAATCACATATATGAAGAAATGGAAAGATACATAGAATGTATCTTGTTTTTGTTGAGGTGTCCTTGAGGCACAAGCATGTTGGTGGATTGCAGATCCTAAGTTATTGAGGTATGGTTTTATCTTGGTATTGGCAGCGTGCTTATGTTATTTTGCTACACATGCATGTTCTGGGACTCGTATATCTAGATCTAAGAATGAGATAGAGGATAGCGGTTATGAATCCTTTGGTGTAGTTAGATGCATGGGATTCATTAGAGAAGCTGAATATAGTAGCACAGAATGAAGACGGGGTTTCCATCAGAGAAACATGTTCTTCAAGTTGAAGATGTGGTTGAGTGTCTTGGTGCTGGTAAGGTGATGTGTTTCATCTTGATGTAGTTTTATCGGATGCATTATTGTTGTTAAGTTTTGGCAGTACAAGATTTGGGTACTTCTTGAAATGATTGGCTCAGATTCAACTATCGGCTTCAGAGTCGAAGTAAAAACCTAGTGTGGTGTGCTATGCCAAATTGTATGGCGTTGTGGTTCGTTCCAAAGACCAACATTGACATGATCACGAGGGCAAATTAGAATTGTCAATAGAGGGAACCAATCTTAGTCGCGTGAGGGTAACCATGATTGGTTAGGGGATGACCCGTGGTCGGTCTTTATGGCAACTTATCTATATAGGGTTTTTTTGTAGCAAGAGATGGTATAGATGGTTTCATGTCCTCTGCTTTTTTGGAGGATCCGGTTTTACTTACGTGTGTATAAAGGTAAACAATATTGATCACTTCAATGTTTGGATTAGAAGAGGACTGATTTGGCTTGGTTAGTCTAGAATGAGACTTCGGGTCGGAGTATCTCTATATGGTTCATGTTTTATTTCTTTCTTTGGAGTAGCCCGATACTTATGTTTGGATTATGTGCACAAATTTACACCATGCTTTATTGGTGTTGTTTGACTTTTATTTCTCGGGTTGTGTGGAATCTCGAGGACAAGGAGTTTCCTGGTCTAAGTTATGAGATCCTCAATGAAAAGTCATGGTTATACACAAACAGTAGAAACGAGAGATGTTGAGTACATTCGGATGGAAAGAAGGTGATTCACCTACTTCATAAGAAGTCCAAACTTCTCGTGGACGTAGAAAGTATTCTTTGATAAGAAGGAATCATTTTATTTTTCTTTGCATCTGGTTTTATTTCTCATGACATATTAGCTTTTGAGCTTGGAGGTGTTAGAGGCAACAAGTAGGATTTCGTGTTCAATGGGGAGCAAGCCATGGTTGTTGGAATTAGATTGGATACATGATGCATGCAGAGTGAGGAGGAGATTGCTTATTATTCAGATGAGTGGTAGAGCACTAGTTGGTTTTGGAGGGCAGATCACGGCTGGCATTTACGGGTATATTGATTTTACTGCTACCATGTCATCTTCTAGTTTATTTTGTTCATGGTTCTGGATATCCCTCGGATGGGATTCTGATTGATAGTTAGATTTTGGGTGAAGATGATGTACATTTTGGCATAGCACAGAGGTTTAGCAATTTATCTCCAAGTGGGAGATTGTTAGGTTGTGGAGCTAGATTGCTTCACAGCGCTAGCATGAAATGGAAAGTGACTAGAAATAAATATGGAACCAGCATCGGTCGAGTAGGACCGATGTCGATCGAGAAAAGTGGGGAACCGAGCCAGTGCTTAGGTCTAACTGCCATCGGTTACCCTACTGAAACGGGAAGCTTATTTTTAATTCACGAGGGTTTAATATTTTTTTGTTTTAAAGAAAATCTATTGGATGTAATTTCACCCATATGTTGCCTAAGTTTGTCTAAGCTTATATAAGCTAGAAAACTAGGGTTAAAGAGAAGGATTAAAAATTAGATCCTTGATTCTCTCCTAGATTGAGAGGATGAAGATCGAAGAAGAAAAAGAAAAAGAAAGACATGTTAGATTAAAGACAGAGTCTCCCATGAAGAGGAGATGGAGCAGAAGAAATAGCTGTTGCAGTACATCCGGAATGGTGAGAAAGAAGGTAACATCTTCTACTATATTTCCTTTGTATTGTTTAGTCTCATGTAATGGCTTGCATAGTGATCTGCAAAGACTTAGGTTTCTTCTTGTAGATCCACATGTTGGTGAGATCTTGTATTATAGATCTATGTATATCTATTTCTTGTTGATTGTAGGATCCATGTAGAGATCATATTGTATTGTTGATCATATAGATCTATATGGTTGGGTCGTAGAGGTCTTGTTTCTTGCCAGATTCACAATACGGTTGAGAGCTTGGTTGACAAGGCAAATGCAAGGTAGTTTCGAAGGATGTGAGATTTGGTTATGTTTGAGAGGCATGGTTGATTAGTGCACTCTGTAGATCCATTGAGATCTTGGAGGAGACTGAAGTGGTGGTATGGAGGCACGGTTTAGTGTACTTAGGAAAATCCAGGTTGAGATCTTGGGAGGAGGAGATACTCTTGGCCGGAGATACATGTACTCTTGTGTAGAAGAGTTGGTTTGTAATCTCTTGTTATATTATATATATATGAGATCTCTATCTTTAGGTGGGCATGGCCCATTGGGTGAATCACGGTACATGCTTGTTATGTGTGTGTACTTTTGTGTGATTTGGATTATTCTAGTTTACACTTCCAGCCGCTGTAGATTTTGAGGAATTATTTAGATATCGTATGCTGTACATTGATGTTGTTTGTTATTAAAATCATGGCACTATTCAGCAATCAGCATATTTCCTATATGATTTCAACCTCTACTCAAACTGTTCATTGCTTTCATATGATCTCTAATTGCAAATCTTGCTTATTTGTACATGGTTATTGGCATTTACATGTTTCTATGGTTTGTGTTTCATGGTTGGTGGATTCGCATCAAGTAGGATTTACAGGATGTATCTTCATCCTTAATCTAATTGTGGTTTCCATTTTCATGCAAAGCAGTGTTCAACATTCACTTTTGGTGCATCACCTTTGGTTAGTTTAGATTTAGTTTCATGTAATCTTCTTATCAAATGCCTCCTCGGCAAGTTAGAGTAGGTTTTCAGAGTAGATCCTCTATAATTTGGATGTGAATGCATCAAAATAGAGGAATATAGAACTGACCCTTCATCTCGAGAGATTTCTTTACATTGTGAAAGTCTCGTGCTTTGGGGAAAAGATCCATGTTATGGAATCACAAAACTTTGAGAGTTTACTGCCCATTGAGTTGCGTTGACATTCGGGGTCAACTGTGATTAAGAATCAACAATTCTATAGTTTACTCCTCCCATATTTTGTTGGTTGTGGCAAAACTAGGACTTACTGATGCTTAAAACATGTTAGGGTCAATCCCTTCCATACATAATTGGTTGGCAATTCTGGATCATAATGATCCTAAATCACTTCGGATCCCTCACATGGTTTTTTCTTGGGGCATCATTAATCATATCAAATAAACCATTTCCAATCATAATAATCATTCCCATACCTACATCATTTTTTTGATGCCTTACCAAATTAATTAATCTCACTCCTTTTCACATCTTGCTTCTTCTTTGGGACATCCTAAAAATAATTAAATTCGACTCCACCTATATCTATCAATCGATCGATCATCTTAAAACGTAAAAAGTAGTCATATATGTCACTAATGCATCATCTCCATACTAATGTTTCATCCTTACATTATTTTGCAGGTGATCATCCCATCTCACTTCATCCCTAATACTTGACCCCTCGGGGCATCACCCTTCCCTTCGACTCCATCATCTTTATTATTTGAACAACCCGATACTTACTACAATTGCAATAACTCTTCCAAATAGGGGAAACATGCATACACTTAAAATTAGTCATCACTAATTTTAATAATTATTCCCTCCTAATATTTTTAATACTCATCTCACACACTAACATTATACCCTCTATTCCATCCCATTAACACTCCAATCAATCACTCATGTAACAACTAATTTAATCCTTACACATATTTTGGGAATTCAATATTCCCTAAACCACTCCACTCTACCTACTAAATTAGGATCTCTATTTACTACCTCACTAATCCCTTATGAAAACACTAATCATATCTATAATTTTCTAAGCTAACCCATAACCCATACTACCACCTTTCTAGAATTCTCTAATTTTAGAAATTTCTAGTTCTACCACCTTAAGCCGAATTTTCAATTCATGAAAATTACTCTTCCTATAATCTTCCATCCTCCTCACTCATCCTCCACCATTGATATAATCCAGCGTGGATAAATATCAACCCTTCATTTTCCACTATATATTCATCGACCACCCTCCGCTGGAAGCTAATTTGGAAAACTTGCATGTTAAACCTTTGGAAGGAAGAATAAGCATATGAAAAATCTACTGACCTTAAGAGCCATTAAGCATCCTATAATGAAGTGCTGCCAAATTTTGAAGCCATCGGTAATGACAAGCAATACAAATTCATTGAGAAACTTGAGGCACATCCATTCCAATAAAGAAATCCAAATTCAAGGTAAATTGAGGTAATTTCTCATCCAAATGTGATTATTTTGGATTCATTGTCTCTCTTTCCCAATCCGAGGTGATAATATTAAGCTTCAAGTTGAAGTCTTGATACAATGCTTTAATGGATTGTTATCATGTATACTGTGCATTTTTCACCTTCCCTTTCCACAGCCTTAGAGTCTGCTCACACATGTGTGGAATGTTTAACTATCCATGGGAAATTTTCAATACAAACATGTACCTACATTAACGTCTAATTTCCAGCGGGAACCACCTTTCAGATATGATTTGCGTGACTCTGGAAGAAGTTTCCAAAACTAGGCTTCATTTGTGTAAGAAAAACGTAAACACCGAGTATTCATAATATAAGCGTGAAGCGTATCTTTCCCCGATCAGATAATCTATTGATCATGTCCAAATTGTGTCATGTTGTTCGAAATTATTTTTGTGTGCTCTGGGTCAGAGGATGCTTCTTCCCCAAATTCGATTTTCCCCCAAAACAATAAGTTATTAGCCAAGCATACGGAGTTTGTTTTAGAAGTTCCTTTGAAGAAGTCTCATTTAGCTCATCGCATAGATTCTTTTCTACCCCAAGTCCTTAGAGGGCATTTGGGAAAATATTTCTTTGCCAAGCTAGGATGTCTTTGCCATGAAGGCTTCTTTATTGATGTGTTGCCAAATCTCAATATTTTCCTACATGAGTCTAAACATATTTTGTCCACCTTATCATCTTTGCACAATTATGATGGTCACAACAACAATCCAGCGGGTAGTGGTGTCTAGGTTCTTAGATCTCCTTGTAATTGGGAGGTCGGTTCAAATCTAGGCTGCTGTGTTAAGGCGACCTACTATCGGCGGTTTGGATACCCTAGTGATAGGGCACCACGATAATGTGGTTTAATCCATGGGGCTCGCCGGGAGCTAAAACTACCATCCTTGGATGGTTCCATTTTTTTCGATGTGAAAATTGGTGATGCCACATGAAAGGCTGGGGCTCTCTCCACTAGGCTCGTGCTTTCAAGCAAAAAAAATGATGGTCACAATATTAAAACCAAAATGTTGTGCATCTAGCTACTCCTATAAATTTATATTGTTTTAGCATGCAAAACTTTTTCATATTGGTGTGCATAGATATTCCAACCCCTCGATTGAGCCTATTAGAAGGCCAAAGTAGAAACCTTGGCACGCTCACGAGGCATGAGAAAATACCGATCCACGTCATGTTTTGGCATTATGATAAAGGATTTAGGAAGATAATAAAATAGAAGCATTAAGCGGATAACATATTCTACATGTGAAAAAATACTATGCTCCCATAACATTATGTACTTTTTATTGATTGCTCCAAACATTACATAAGAATGATGCAACCTTGTGTGTTTTTGGTGTGGAATATCTCTTAGCATCCCCCAAAAGAAGACCCTTCATGCATCCACGACCTACATATGTTTGTAATCAACTCATTTGCTCCTTTATAATGAGACCCTGAGGGGTATATATACTATTGGGGACTTGCCCTTCACTAGTTGAACAAAAGTTGTTCTTAGCCCTTGGGTTCCATAATTACCACTCAACTATTACATTGAAGGCGGTGATTATGCTACATGTCACCAAATTCTAGTTTTACATTCCATGTGGTAATCTTTTAAAAGTCTCTACGACTATATTTAGCCATGTTCTTGATCTATATGCCACTTGTTATCTTAAGACCATCCATCCCTAGCCACGCTTTGCTTGTTCTATGCTGACTTCATCACGATTAACCCAACTTGTAGTTGCTTTTGTTATCTTTTTCTTGTCTATTTTTGAATTGTGGTGCTCTATCTTTTGCATGTACATGTTCTCTTACAAATATACCTATGTACCTTCATATTCTATTTTTAGGAGTAGAAACTTCCCTCTTGCCTTATCCCAAATCTTGCATGCTTCCTTCCAGAAAATTGTGCGCCTTGACCCTTTTCCGCGGTGTTCCTCTATAAGTCTCGCATGGTCCTTTTGATATTTTCACGCGTGGATCTTTTAATATTCATGTGCTCAAGTTATCGTCGATATTTTCACGTGTGACGAAGAGTATAAAGAATAAAAATGAATAATTAGTTCCCAATGTGGAACTTAACCAATAAAAGAATGTAGAATTTTTGGGCTCAAACACCAAGTGTGTGCGAAGAGTGCGAAAATTGTTGTTGTCAGTGTCGAAACACCAAATTTTGGTGTTTATAAACTCAAAACATAATAATTTTAGTAACTACTAACACTTGGCATTTTTAGTAATTTTTCAAATCAACTCTAATGGTTGATAAAATTTAGAGGACTTTACACATCTCATAGACTCATTGGTGACATAAACCTGTGATTTTAAGCCCCTTGAAAAAAAAACTCATAAGTCTTATAATGAGTGATTAAAAATTCAAATAAGAATTTTGGCCTCTAAATGGTTCCATTAGGCCCAAAAAGTCATCAAAAATGGCACTCTAAGAGGCATGGTCCCATGGAGGGCTTGGGCTCCTATTTTCAGTGCAGCAGAAGGTCCCATGCTTATTTTAAAACTGAAGCTACGAAATAATAGAATCTCAGGCCTAAAAATAGGAGCTCCACTTTTAGCCCCTAAACTTAAGAGGTGGGGAGAGGGGGGGAGTTTCCCCTACGATTGAAGGTCTGATATAATCTAATGTGCATTCCCGCCATTATTTTTTGGTGATTTTAGAGAGAAATATGATTTTATTTTCCTATAAATAACCATAATATCCAATGGGATCCTATAATATCTCAAAGTAGGTATTGTTGAGGAAACTAATAAAAAATCGTAGGACAGCAAAAGAGCTAAAATGCTCCTAAATTTTCTCAAACCAACACTTTACGTTGAGATATTTAAGCGAGCCCCCTTCCATGGGACCATGCCCTAGAGGCTTATCCCGAGTTACAACTACATGAACCTTTTAAGATCTACATTTTTAAAACAGGCTCAAATGAAGTCACAAGTCAAAATTTACATCTCTGACAAGTTGTTCTCCCATGGGAAGTACAAACATGGGCATGCAAGAATGTGGATTATTTACAAATTCTAGATAGACTTTATGTATGAAGTGATTACATAAAATAAGTGTCACTAAGTCAAATTGCAAGTCGTTGCTTTATTAGAATTGAAAAGGTCAAAACTTTACCGAGTGCAAGCTAAATAGGTGTTTTTACAAATTACCATTTTCACATTATATTTTTCATGTTTTATAATTAATAGGTGAAGCAAAATTGATAAGAAAAATCAAGCACAATCCCCACAAAAAGTGATGCTTTATAATAAATGTATGGTGGTGTTGTATTTACACCACAAAATCAAAATATCTTTGGAATACGGTGAAGGTTGGAACCTATTTTTCCTTGAATGTTTTTTTAGGCCCAACACAATGGTGCCTATAGATTGAGGCCATCTATCACCATTCAACATAACATGTGTGAAAAATGTGACATGTTTATTAATGCAAAACCCTTATTAAGGTGAAACTATGCTTGAGCAAATCCAAGATAGACACCTCAAAATTGATATATATCAGGTGATTTCAATTAAAAACATTCAAGATTTTTGTACTTAATTACGCCAATAGACACATAACCAACAGTGGAAACCATGCGGGTTGGGAGGAGTTATTGTAATAGTGTGAGATGTCAATAAAAATGGCCAACCATAAATTTAGCATCCGTTTGGCTGTTATAGGTAGTTTTGCTTCTCAATTGAAGAAATCGATTAAAAAAATCATGCTATCTTGGGCATGTAGTGGAGTTTAGGAGCCCCTTCTTTCTCCTTGGAAAGTTTTTAGCCTAATAGCGGATTGTGGATAGATTGAGGCACCCATCACCATTCAATGGAAAATTTGGGGAGAAGGTGAGAGAGTCATTATCAATGTGGAACCACTTTTTGTATTGGGAGGAAACTATTTGACAAATCCAATCGAGATTGATATATATTAACATTTATATATATATATATACATATATATATAATATAATATATATATAAGATATCTATACTAACTATGTTGATATGCGTAACCTGTGATGTGCAGCCAAGAGGTTGACGGTGAAGTGTAGTAGTGTGAGATGTCAAAAAAATGGCGAAGTTAAATTTGACATTTATTTGAACAATTTATTGCAATGCTTCTTCTTGCTTAGAACAGGCAATCGAAATTACCATGCAAGAGAGTTTGGAGCCATGTTTTAGGTTCCCCAATAATATTTTCGAGCCCTACACAACATTGCAACATGATTGGGGCCGTCGATCAACAATTTATTGAGCGCTTATAAAACATGTGATGGTTTTATTAACTTAATACAGATTCCTTGATTATAAAAACTAAACGTAAGTAATCCAAGATAAACAACTCGAAATTGATATCTATCATCTATTTTCAAATAAATACATTTAAGATATCTATACTAGTGATGTAAATGAGGGATGTCTAACAATTAGTGACACGTATAACCCTCCGTCAGACTTCTCTGGTAAAATGAGTAACTTGTGGATTATGAATTCACCCTTTTATGACTTGTGGATTATAAAGCATGTAACTGTGTAAGAGATACAATTATATATATAAGTTACAATGGTTCTCAAAATGTTGTATATATATAAACTGCTGTAGCCATTTTCACAAGCTTCCTTGAAGATAGATATAACTGATCCATGCCCGTGATCATATCCTATACTACTGTGTCTTTCTTTTTCTTAACATGGTGTTTCCTGTTACTAACAGTCAAATACCAAATCTATTGAACATTATTAACATTCAATTAAAGGGCCTCGGCCCTACATCTAAACACCACATTACTTCCATAAAATGGCTTCTTGCTCTTGAAGGTCTATTTCTTTCGTGTCATTTATTTAGTTCAAGTTGTATACCATAAACTGCATTACATCAATCTTCTGAAATTTATTTTTAACACTTTACAGTTGCAACAACCCAAAAACAATTGGAGAAAGGATGCTTCCAGATAAGATCTCAAGAGTATATTTTAAGAAGCCCTTTCTTTGAAATTTCAGAGAAGCATAAACTTTACAAGGAAAACAGAGACAGGAAGCATCAAGGATACTTCCCTTGCCAAATCAATATCTGGTGGTACTTCTAGAATCTTGATGTATAAAATGAGGAGTACAAACCTAGTTCTCAATCAAAAAATATAGCACATAATCCTTCTAACTAAGAAACAGAGAATAATATGAAAGGAGTCCCTATTATTACAGATGCCAACAGAACTGCCTAGTATGACAAGCACTGCTGGGTTTATTTTGGTATGCTTAGGTCTAGGCGCAGTAGAAGCTGGAGGAAGCTGGTTCTGGGGCAGTATGCATTTGTCAGTAGCACAGCAATGAAGGACTTATCACTGATGAAAGAGGTGGAGCTGGGGCTGAAGCAGGCGACAAGTTCTCCAGGTGGTATGATCGTCAAAGCAGATCCCCGGAACAACAAGAAACATAGGATAATCATTTGCTGTTTGAGGCTGATGACAAACATTACCTGCAATGACATGTAAAGATAGATTCAATGTAAATACTTAGCTATTACTTGCACCAATTCAATTTAATCTATAATAACAACTCTGCCTTACGACCAGAGGTGAATAAGGATATTAAGTAGGACTGAACAAAATCGCAATCTTACACAATAAAAAAACAATGGGAGGTGGCTAGTAGAGTAGTATAAATTTCAAATAATTATAAATAGACAAAAATATGAAGCAGGATATCTCAAAGCTGCAAATCCTAAAAAACATAAAGCAGATGACTTACTTAAGTATGCTGAGTGCAGTTGCTGGAAGTCAGTGACAAACCCATCTACCTTGGCAACTTCTACAAAGGGTTAATTTCCATTGTTGGATCTGCCAAGATAATCGAAGGCTAAAGTAGGGAACTCATTTCTCATAGTGTGAGACAAAGAAACTGCATATGTTATTACTCTGCATTCGCCACGACAACATCATTGGCGATTTAATAGGAAGAAATGTTAGAAAGCAGGAAATATGGCACTTCCCTAGATAATGTGCACAGTGTCAGCAAGCGTTTTGATCTCCTTGATGGCTGAATCAGAGATAGGGATATTAGTTTCATCCACTATATAAATAAGCTTAAACTGTGTTCTTTGCTTGAATTGGCGAATCACTGCACTGTCATCAGACTGTATCCTGATCTATCAGATATTTTATCATAGCCAGACATGTTTAATGCAGAAAGAGTGGCATTTGTGACATCAAGAGTTCCTCTTTGTTATTATAGCTCGTGCATTCTGCAATAGACACAAGGAAGCATTTTTAGTCAGGACTCTTTAAGTTTTATAATTAACAACATTAACTCAAATATCACACTGCCAAATTTACATATAGAACAAACAGGCCCTTTTGAGTTGGGCCTGAAACATGTAAATATACTTCAATACTAGGTTCTAAACTTTCATAACAACGTTTTCAATGTAATATATTTGATCCTATAATAAGTAAGCTTGAATGTAACGATTTTCAATACAATATCTTTGATCCTATAATAAGCAGCTTGAATAACAATACCTCTATGTTGATAAGAACACTAATGTTGGCTTTGCCTCTTTGCAAATTGGAGAAAAAGTAGTCAAGTTCATGTAACTCCCCACATCTCATCTTGTGCTAGGATTTCTTAAAGAGTGAAACCCATCCTTATCATATGGACTAGATATTTTTGCTGCATGGCCAAAAAGGTTTTTTGCAATAAAATTATATCAGTTTCCTCTAAAACTCAAAGTAAGTGAACAATACTTACACGCAAAAATTGATATAACATATATACATGGATTTTCATTTCAGCCAGTTTAGCTACTCCTTACATGTTATAGGTATATAGCTAGCATTAATATCTTTAGTGAGTTGTTAAATTAAAGGATAAAGGAAATTTTAACATGCTCGATAGTTTCAGAAATTCAAATTATCACCACATTGTTAGCAGAATTATATTTGCATAAGAGGGAGAGATTTATTCCATTTAGATTGATTCACTCAGCTTGGATAGAGACCAGACTTACGCTTCAAGCTTTGAATGTCACTCCATGTGAGATCAAATGTGAAGATGCCAATACTGTCCTGGATTTCTGGAATGCTTTTCTGTAGAGAAGGAAAAAATACTGAATTATCTGTTATATCTGTCCCAACCATAAGGTCTGGTGACTCCCTACAGAAAGGAATGCCATCTTTTGTTATTTGGACAGAGCAGTCAATGTAGTCAGCTCCATCTCTTATGGCAGCCTGATAAGAAATATCAGTAGAACCTGCGTAGTCACCACTTGCTCCATTGTGGGAAATGATTAGTGGGTTTCCTGCTGCCACAAGTTGAGCATATTAGAATGTATCATTAGCCAATATACAGAGTTTTCAAGTTTTATAAAACTCACACCATTAATCTGTAAAACTTAGAATAACAGATGAAATGAATAAGCAAAATTATGCCGGATATGAAGTTAATTTGAACCTGCTCTTAAGGAAGTACTGCCATTGTTGTGAGCATAGCAAGCTGCATTGTCATTAATTCAGAGGAATCTGATTAAGTTAATGGCACTAATATAAGATTACTGTAACGAAATTAAAAATATCCAAAAACATAAACTTTGTAATCTGTAATGGGGTTGGGGCCTTAGAAGACAGGCAGGAAGAAATTTCCGCATGGACTAGATAAAACTTAAAAGTAGAAAGACACTGTACCTATTGCCTCTGATGCTGTCACAGAGAAATCAGTTAGAACGCCATCAACTGAGAAATTATTGTTGTTGTCCACAAACTGTAGATACTCTCTTATTGGATCATAGCTATAATTGTAGCTCATATCAAATCCATCATTGGCAAAATCAGCAGCAAAAATTTCCAGCCCTGTAGCGTGCGCATCTTTTACAAGATTTGTAGGAGCTTGCAAATATCCATCTGTACCAAGTGGCCAAATAAAGCTCTTTGGGACTAGGATTCCGGACAGCAAATGTCTTCACAGATGTTAAATTGCTTAATATGGAACCATATGTTTGATTTATTGAAGGGTCGGTATCTTCTTTGTTTGGGAATCTGAATATAAACTTTGTCTTGCTTCTTCCAAAACTTGGTTCTATGGCTCTCAAAAACCCAACCTCAGTTGAAGAGATATAATCTACGGTCATCGTTTTGATAAAGACCGCACACATATGATGGCAGGCTTAAATTGTACTCGTCATAAAACTTTGAATACTGCCATGAATATGAACATATAAGAAATTCAGAACGCACTGAAAAGGACAAAAATACTTGCATATTGATATAAGTAATCATTTTTATTGTGCAGTGTCACAGCTGATTACCCCATTTAGAATACTACACTACAGATACTACAGAAACAAAATGTGTACTTCCCTTTGCCTTGTGATTATTCACCAATGTACACGAGTGAAAATGTTATAGACTTTACTACTCAAGTGGAAAAGGTCATGAAGCTGGAAGTGATAACTGGGGCATTAAAAATAATCTCACTGAGTAAAAATCCCACAAAAATTTAAATATCTAAATATAAAACATATTGAACAGGAACTCAAAACTAATAAACATCTACTATATGCAAGCCTACGGGATTTACCTGTACATTCAACCAAACTGCAGATGCACCAAATGAAGACAGTGCTTCTGGTGGAAGCACTGGAAAAGTTCTGTCAAAGACATGAGCACGTGATGTGAATGCCTGAATTACTGCAAGAAAAGCAAGAGTGGCATTCCTTTAATTCCCAAATACAACAAAACCATGACTTTCTAAAATAAAATGTAGGCAAGAACAGAGTTCAAATTTCCACAGCCTATTATACAAATGTAAACCTGGAAAGAAATGTATAATATGCAACCATGATAAAAGGAGTGTCTACTACCACTTTTTTAACCCACCTGAAATATTGCTTAGGAGCTCTTCGCAGTGTAGTCAATAGAAAAATATCCACTGATGTTTTTGCCATTGACAAAATAAGAAGTACTCTGATTTTGGAAAACTAAATTAATGTCTGTGCTGTTCTCCAAATGTATATCTGTTCTGCATATGCCTTGTCCATCTTTTGATAGCTGCAAGTCACAAAATATTGAAAACTTCAAATAAAAACTATTATGTGATTGCAATTTGATATGCAGGAAGAGTTTGGTCAGGAAAAAGTCCGGACAGTCCTCCACGAGCTATGACCAGTGGTGGTTGACCTGCAGAAAGAGAGGCAAAAAAGTCACAATTTGTGATTATCTCTTTCCAACCTCAATGCAATTTTCAGAAACAAGCAAGAGAAGTTTAATGGATATAAGAATAATTGTAATGATTTTAATTGAAATAGCCAAAAGATGGTAGAAGCTAGAACACGTGATTTAATAAAAACAAAACAGCACTTAAAACCTAGAATCTGCCAGCTTCATTTTAAAATTCTCCAGGTGCACCTAATCAAAATAGAAAAAGAGCATGTGTCACTGGGTATTTTAGATGGAAGTGTAGCACAGAGTTTGAAAAAAGTAGATCAGGCAACAAATCAAGATACTTTTGGAAATATAGCAAGTGTACTTGCTATCACAATCTGGAAGTGAATATTAAAGGCTTTGATATCAAAGGAACTGTTATGGACTTTCCAGCAGAGTGGGTAATGACCTTATCTCAGGAGCCCTATTCGTTATCCTTTATTAGTATACAGACAAAATCCTTAACAGATGAGGTTTTGATTTTAGTCTGTCTAAATACTGAAGAGGATACTGAACAGGATGTCCTCTAATGCACACATAGCAACAAAATATTGATGTACACTATGAATTACAGAATTGTGGATGCTGAACTCTGGGAGATTACAAATCAATTTATCTATGTAAACAACTATGTAAGCATACAGAATAGATACAAACGTTTTCCCAATGTAGGAAGATGAGAAACATATCTTGCATAATCTCTGTCACATGTCTTTAGGGTACAACAGAGTAACAATCTTCTTTACGGACTATTTTTGGTCAGGTGCATTAAAGTTTTTGGCTTCAGGAAAAAGGTACTAATGAAGAATGAACAGGGAAGGGTGTAGAGAAATTAGAATATTAAATATCACCATAGATAATGGCCAAAGTTAGGAATTAAGGATATTGAATGGACACGGATCCCAAAATAAATCTGAGGAGATTAAAGAAAATGGGAAAAGGAAACAGGGTGCCAAGTGCTGACAAAGCATGAAAAAAATTGATTGATTCTAAAGATAAAACTCATTTAAATATCTCCAAGACAGGTAAGACAAGTAGTTTCCTGCACTGATAATGCCAGAAGACGCATATTACTATCAAGAACATAAGAAGAGAGGAAGCAGAAAGACCATTTTATAAGGATGTACATCTATATCTTTATGACAAAGTTCCCTCAATTGCATTTCAGAATTTTGCGACTACAGTGGTGTATCCTGATTTTAATTGTTGTGCAAAGAAAAGTTGAATAATTTGATTCATATTTATATTCGATCAAATATGGGCAATACGAATTCAATAGAAGCTAATAGAGTGCAAACTGCAACTTTGACAAAGACGCAATGAAAAGAGGATTCCAATTCCACAAAATTTCAGGTACACAATGGCACCTCCAGCCATGTTTTCCCAAGCTGTTGATTTTACATACTGATAGAACTCTAATGTAGTTTATCCCTACTGAGGCATGCATCATTATCAAACATCACCAGTTAAATCCCCAAATGATTATTCTTCAAAGGTAATGTGAATGTCAAGGGAGTGTGCAAGGGCAAGCGATTAGAAATTCATTAACTTTGGGTTTTTAGCAACTCATTTCAGAGGCAATTTATCCTCTGTTTTTCTGTATTATACAATGCCTAAACAATCAAGGTGAAAATCTATGCTGGTGAATATGTCTAAACCATTGTAAAATTCCATGTGCTGTCCAGTCTAGCCTCTGCATCCTAACACCACTTTTAGAATTCACTTGTTGCAGACGGACATCTTTTATATTACTTCATTAGAGGATTGACATCTACTTCATTAATTCCAATTTAACTCATCCTTGCATCATAGTCAGAGGCCTTAATCAGTTGATTTTAGGCTCTCAATTGTTAAATTACAATGGCCATATGTGCAGCCACTTTATACCATCTGATTATCAATTTCACCTATTCAAATCTATATCTACTAGCCATCTGCACTGGAAATTGTTAGTATTTAGGAAGGAATGCAGTCATAATCTGGTGTATCTCAGTAACAATATCCATCTTCTTAGAAGCATATTACATAACAGACAGAAAAGAAACTAGTTGACAGTGAGTCCAAAATCTAATCATGGTTGATTCAATGAGGGAGTAAATTCAGTTGTTACTTCTGTTTCAAAAGGTGATCTTATAAGTAACTGGTTTCTCATAAATAAAGCAAGACTCCCAAAATGCTGAAAGGGATATAGAAAACCATTGTACATTATAAACAAATAAGAATTCCAAATTTCTCATATAACTCTCTCGTGATAAGAAAGTGCAGTTAAACCAAAGATTCACTCTGAGATGATCGAGATTAACCTTATGGTAATACTAATCTTCTTGGGCCAATCTTTAGAGTGGAATTTGTTTGAGATTAGCTATACTAACAATGAAATGATACATCAAGGCCACAATTTCTATATGATCATTTCACACCTATTTGAGTTGATTAATAGAGCTATAACAAAGATCAATTACAGTCTATTATGACTTTAACCTGAAGTTTTTATAAAATGGCCTCATCCTATACTATATAGTCTAGGACACACAAAATCTGAACAAATGCATGTGAGAGGCTCTAAACAAACCAAGAATCAAATGAATTTAACTTATTCCAATGGTACTCAGTTGTCAGTCCCTCATAACCAGCAGGGTAAATTCAGTATTGACCGCAGCTAAAAGTGATATAAACAGATGGGAAGAAATTCACATGGGCATCAAGGATTTTGCAAAAAACTCTGTTGGCGTGAACATCAGCTAAATGAAATTCATATACCCAAAGAAGGCTTATAATTCTAGCATGTACCCAATTTGAAATGACTGCAGTGATTGCTCATTATCAAATGACAGCAGACTACATTTCCAAATTGACAGAGGGGCAAGCACAATAACAGTTCTTGAGGCGGATAATACTGAATAATTTCAAAATAAACAAAATAATGTACTTAACACCTACAGGCTATTATGTTACAACTACCAGATGTCAGACAAATATAATGGTAGTTCTTCATGTGGGTGTCATTGATAATATTGGAATGATAAATTTATTCAAGGAAACAAAATAGACACTGTGATCATCAAGATTACAGGGGCCATCATCCTCAACTGTCTGAGGACACATCTAAGAACTGTGCTTGATTGGCTGTAATTAAAATACCATATTATTTCAAAACAGGAAAATAAATTAAATATATCCAACCACAGCTAGCCTTTTATGCTTAACACCACAGAGACAAATATATGGCAGTTCTTGATGTGGTGTGATTGATAATACTGAATTACTTCAAAATAGAAAATAACTAATTAATATATTATGCAATTACAGTAAGCTGTGATGCAAAATTCTCACATTACAAATATATCACAGTTCTTGATGGGGCCAGGGAATGTGAATTAAAGGACTGAATTATTCTTTAATAAAAATGAATCATCAAATTACTACAGGTTGTCATGCTAGACTATGGGAAGGATAGATATAATGGGAGATCTTGATGTGGGTGTGATTGAAAAGTGTGAATTATTCCCTTAAACCAATAAATTAAACAAATAAAAACTCTTAAATGCTTATAATGTGCTAGACTATCAGACGGGCATATAATGTCAGTTCTTGAAGTGGGTGTGATTGAAAACGCTGAATTAAACTCAGGGACACATATAATGGCAGTTCTTGAAGTGGGTGTGATTGAAAACGCTGAATTAAACACAGGGACACATAAAATGACAGTTCTTTAAGTGGGTGTGATTGACAACGCTGAATTGAACTCAGGGACTACAAATACATCAGCAATTTTTCATGTGAGGTGTGATTGAAAACGCTTGAAAAATCAATGAATGCTTTCTCAACTCAATTCAAAAAGAGAGCAGAGCACATACTAACCGCTATAGAGTCTTTGCCAAGAACTCTTCTTCTGAGCATAGATCCCCTGTATCGTGCAGAGACATAGAAGCACAATAGCTTGAATAAACACCAATGGCACCAGACGCCCTCTCCAGGCCATCATCCCCAGACAGCGTATCTTAAATTTGTATATATGAAGTGAAATGAATACACACTGTGTGTATATGTCTGTCCCATGGACGATATGCGGTCGAGAATCCAAGGTACTCGCATAAATGGCGCTTCAAATATATAGAGAGTCTCGAGAATCATTCGACAACAATGCCAGACTGCCAGCTGGTTCGTGAATAAAGCCAAGCGTGCAAAAGCATTCCACGTCAGCAATTGAATTCAAAAAAGCGAGATGTTACCAATGCATTATAATTAATGAGTGACTTTAGCGGGTGCCACCAGGATAAGCCACGGTCACGTCAGCACGTAGTGGCGGGTCCCCACTGCTCGCGTAGCCAGGCTTGCCGTCAGTCTAAATGACATGCAGGCTTCATGACGTGAGCAACATTTTAATACTCATGTAGTGTGAAATGTTTATTTGAGTATGTGTCCAAACCGCCCGGTTCTTGCCCATATACGTTACCGGTGGGATTTCGGAACTGTTAGGCGTGAATGTCATACCACTTTATTCTTATTTTTTACGCGAAGCATCTGGATTATGAAATTTTAACGTCCCGAGTCCCGACAAATATTTAGATTGTTTAAATTCAATTTTGGACAATGTCATTTAGCGTATATCGGAATGATTTATATATCTAATTGTGTGGGTCCCGCGCGAGAAGAAGCCGTGTGCGTGTGGACATTGGATTTCTTCTTTCTTGGAAGGTTGTATTATTTATTGGCCTGACAAGCGGAAATAACTATACTAAGTTTGGCTATGTTCACATCTTGGCATTATTTTTGGGCAACTTTAGAAGAAGGGTTAGCCTCTATCCCAAAGGCAACTAGCAAGCAATATCTTCTATGAAATATAGCCCTGCATCTAGTGGTTCACTATGAATACAATTACTACTAGCATTACTCATCTAGAATGGGATGCACTTATGAGACCATAAACAAGGTTGTTTTATGTGCATAAAGCAACCATTTTTTCATATTGGATCTTCCATTATGTAAATTTTGACCATAAAACTTCTAATTTCTTTCTTTCTTTCTGATAAGGTGATCAAGGTCTACACTATCTTTCAAGATTTGTACGGATGTATTGGATTCAATTGTCATTATGAAGTCAAGTCAAAACTCCATGTTATAATGTCATTATATTTTACCATCCTCAAATTATAAAGTAGTTATTGTTTTTTAAAATTCTTTAATCATGCAGTCAGCTCTCTACACATGTGATTTCACACTTAAGATGATGAAAAATTTTGTGTCCTGGTAGTGATCTATTGCACGTTTGTTAAATGCCATGTATCTCACACACATCTCATGTTTAAATTATCATTCTTGTATAGTGCACCTCAAACTACTGAGAACAAAGTTTCTAAGCATCTTGACCATTAGGGATTCTTTGGGAATATTATTCAACTTGACTTAGAATATGATATATAGAACATTTGTACATTGGTTTTGAAGCATTTGTAACCTTCCCACATGTATAAGATGTAAACATAGAGAAGGATGTCCTCTATTATAAGCACAACTATGAACATGGAGCTCAATTAATTATGATTTGCTAGGCATTTGTATGTTTAATGATCCTGCTGCCCGATTTTATAATTCATAATTAGAAGGAAAACCCTTGAGGTAGGAGTAACACCATACAATACTCTATATGAAGGTTAATTCTACTTTATATAAAAGACTACACTGACTTGATCATAAACATTTTGTTCTAACCTGATTTTAAATCCTTTATATGAGGCATGTATTACTCTTAATCTGTAGGTATTACCTATGTAGTGATACTCGAGATCATTGCAATCGAAGAGTGCCATACTTTCTTAGTGAAATGTGAGATGTGAATATAGCATTATGCATAATCTTTAAAATAGACATACAAGCTACACAAATGCTCTGAAGTTATTAAAACAATCTTGAAAATTGCAATTACAAGATACTTAAAATAACCTCTCAAATTTTACATGGATCATATTAGAATGATGCATTGTGTGTACACTTAGGAGGTCGAATGTTGTAACCCATCCTAAATAATTTTTGATAACCTTACCATATCATTTTATTATATCATTTATACTTTCTCATGCTTAATAGGTTGGCCTTGGTGATGGCCATAACATATGAATAGTATATATAGAGGATTGTAGGTAGTAGTTCATTATCATTTGAGCATTTGAGTCTTATTATATGGTTTGGAGGTTGCCCCCTCGAAGTGGCGAAGCTATTACTAATTGCATATTGAGATCATTATTCTGAAATATTGTGTTATTTGGTGTTATATTGCTTGCTCATAATCTGAATTATACTAGTAATTTCATTACAAGTGGTATCAGAGCTGCGATCTGGGCCAAAATTAGGGCAAAAACCTAATTTTTGTTTCCACAATATATTTTGAACCAGAGCGAATTGGTGGGAGATATTTTTACCAGAGTTGAAAAATTTCAAGTAAGGTTCCCTGAAAATTTCAGACTTTTTTGATTTATTTTGCACAAGTTATTACAAATTTAGGGTTTTTCATAAAATCACTCCCTAGGGTGCAAATTGTGGAATTTTTCAAGTTCTTTACATTTTCGGAAATCTCTAAAAAAATAGTATTAGTATCTTCTCTATGTTTTTTTTGTTTGGCCAAATTTGTATCAAAACCCTAAACCCTAAGGTTTGATATCATGGCGGGGCCTTCCACAAGAGCAAAAAAGAATCCGGTTACTCGGGTAAAACCCCAGATAAAGATGAGATAGTGATTGAAGAGATGGATTCAAAAGGGGTAAATACAGATTCCTCAGCACTAGGGTTTACTTCAGTTGATCATAAGGTGAGCAACTTGAGTATGAGCTACAAAATGTACAATATGAGATGGCCTCTAAAGGAGACATAGCCCAAATCAATCATCGGTTGGATGATATCATGCGACATGTAAAGGGTAAACAAGTATGGCCCAAATCCATCCCATATCGACCAAGGAGGATCTTGAGTTCAAAATCATGGACAAAATAACCATGTTGGATCACTTTTCCAGCCCAATCAGAATCCAACTTATTCGCAACCACGGAACATGATGCCGAAAGTGGATATGCACAAATTTGATGGTAAAGATCCCTGAATTGGATAAATCAAATGGAGAACTTCTTTGAGCTACATCAAACACCATCAGGACAAAAGGTGACATTGGCATCCCTGTATCTTGAACCAGACCAATTCGTTTGGTATCGATGGTTATGTGCTCAGAGGCAAAAGAATGGTCTCGGTGTCACTTGGACAGTTTTTACCGAGGAGTTGCAATTGCACTATAGTTCCAGTGTTTCAGAGAACTACTTTAGTCAATTAGCAAAGTTACGACAAACATAGGATCAATCAAAGATTATGTGCATCAATTCCAGAACCTATCCTTAAGGGTGGAGAATATACCAGAAGAGAATCTGAATGACCTATTTCTTGGGGGTCTTAAGGACCACATCGAGCATGAGGTACATGTATGTTTAATCCACTCAAGCTTTCTGATTCTATTATCATGGCACGTCGAGCAGAGGAAAAAAGTTCTTTGTAGTAGGAGGCCACCTTTCATTAACACCAAAGACCGTAGTATCTCTTCCCCTTCATTTTCTAGGCCAATTAGACTGACTCCTCAACAAATGGAAGAAAAGAGAGCAAAAGGATTATGTTTTAAGCTTGATGATAGCAAATATGGACCGGGACACAAATGTGTTGAGAAGAAGTTGTTCTATATTGACGGAGGTAATGAGGATGATGAGGATGCTGAAATTATAGGAGAGGTGAGGAACCAGTAGAAGAGGAAGTAGAGGATCACCAACCTACAATTTCTTGCCATGCATTGTCAGGTATTAGTACTCCTCAAACACTCAAGGTTATTGGCTATCTCAAAAAATAGAAGGTGACAGTGTTGATTGACTCGGGAGTACTCATAACTTCATAAATAGTAAGTTAGTTGCCCGCCTCAATTGTTTTATTTACCCAGCTCCAAAAATGCAAGTTATGATTGCGGATGGTGGGACAATCAAGTGCACAGGAAAGTGCCATAGTATCAAGCTTTCCATGGGAGACTACATGTTAGACTCACCTATGTTTGCTATTTCTATGGGAGGGGCAGATATTGTTTTGGGTGTCGATGGCTCCTGACCTTAGGTCTTATAGAGATGAATTTCCAAGAATTGTTCATGTGATTTCATTCAGATGGAAGGACAATACAATTGAATGGGATGGTAGCTAAGTCTCCACAAATTATTAGCTCTCATCAGATGCAGAAGGTTCTCAGAAAAGGAGTAGATGGATTTATAGCAAAGTTATTTTCCATAGAAGTACAAAATACGAGTCTTGATGCCACCCGATCTTGAAGATTGTTGATGCTCACTCATCTATTTTTGATGCGATTCCAAAGGGACTACCACCGTTAGGGATCATGATCATGCCATTCGGTTGATTCCAGGGAGCCAAACACCTAACATCGGACCATACGAGATACCCATATTCCCGAAAAAGTGAGATCGAGAAAATGGTTCGGGAAATGTTGAAGGGGTATCATCGAGGCCTAGCAGTGCATATTCTTCCCGGTGGTCATGGTACGTAAGAAGGATGAAACATGGAGGATGTGTCCAGTTACGAGAACTCAACAAGTATACCATCAAAGATAAGTTTCCTATTCCGATAATTGATGATTTACTTGATGAATTGCATGGTGCTATTTATTTCACAAAATTAGATCTTCGTTTGGGGTACCATCAAATTAGAATAAAAGAGGAAGATGTTCATAAAATGGCTTTCAGGACTCATGAGGGCCATTATGAGTTTTTGGTAATGCCTTTTGGTCTTACAAATGCACCTTCAACCTTTCAAAGCTTGATGAACACTATTTTTCAGGCCATTTTAAAGAAATTTGTATTAGTTTTCTTTGATGACATATTGATTTACAGTAAGACATGGGAAGAACACTTACAACATGTAAATAAAGTGTTGGAAGTTTTGGAGAAACATACTCTCTATGCAAATCCATCTAAATGTTCTTTTGGTGTACAAGAGGTAGAGTACTTGGGTCACATTGTATCCCATGAAGGCGTCAAAGTTGATCCTCAGAAGATCAAAGCTATGGTGGAATGGCCAAGGCCCAAAACTCTCAAAAATCTTCGTGGGTTCCTAGGACTAACAGGGTACTACAGAAGATTTGTGCGGGGATATGGTAGAATAACAACCCCACTCACTGCATTGCTAAAGAAGGATGCCTTCCATTGGACAGACTTAGCCACTAAATCCTTTGAGCAGTTGAAGGAAGCCTTGTGCAGCACCCCAGTTTTGGCTACTCCCAACTTCTCAAAAACCTTCATTGTTGAATGTGACGCTTCAGGATCAGGATTGGGAGTAGTTCTAATGCAGAAGGAAGACCAATTGCATTTGAGAGTCACCAATTCAAAGGAAAATATCTGCTCAAACCTATCTATGAGAAAGAAATGATGGCTATTCTTCATGCGGTCAAGCAATGGAGGCCACTATCTCATGGGTAGACACTTCAAGGTAAAAAATGATCATGATAGTCTCAAATACTTTTTGGAGCAAAGGTTATCATCGAGGAACAACAAAATTAGGTAACAAAAATGTTGGGTTATGATTTTGAAATCATATACAAAAAGGGGTAAAGAAAATGTAGTAGTTGATGCGTTGTCCAGAAGGGATACATCCATGAGATGCCTTCTTATGTGGAATGTCCATGTTGAAGGCCGATTGGGTGGATGAAGCAAGATTGGAATGGGATCAAGACAAGGATACACAATCTCTAATACAGAATATCAAGCAAGGATCTATGACATCTAACAAATTTGAGTGGAAAGGTAATGCCCTATGGTACAAGGACATGGTTATACTTGAGTAAAGATTACGAGTTGAAGCATAAGATTCTTGCGAGCTACATGCCTCACTTTGTTGGAGGACACTCTGGGTTTTTGAAGACATATCATAGAATAAAAAGAGAATTCTTTTGGGAAGGACTCAAGGGGATGTACAAAATTTGTATCGAGTGTTTAGTGTGCCCAATGAAAAAGGGAAACAATTAAGACACCGGGTGCATGTTGCACCCTTACCAATTCCTAGCCGAGAGATGGGAGGAGGTCTCCATGGATTTCATCACCGGATTGCCTTGTTCGAGAGGGTAAGAATGTTATTTTTGTGATTGTGGATAGGCTCACAAAATATGCCCATTTTTGTGCCCTATCACATCCATTTGCAGCTAAAATACTGATCATGACATTATTTTTTTGGAGACAGTTCAAAGGCTACATGGAACCCCAAAGATAATTGTAAGTGATCGTGATCCTATTTTCACAAGTAATTTTGGATGGAATTATTTTCATGTTTGGGTACTCAGCTAGCTCACAGTTCATCTTATCATCCTCAAACTGATGGGCAAATGGAAGTGGTCAACAAATGCTTAGAGGGGTATCTACGTTGTTTTGTATCAGATAAGCAGGAAAGATGGATTAAATGGCTACCACTTGCAGAATGGTGGTATAACACATCTTTTCATACCTCTTCTCAAATGACCCCATTTTTAGCATTATATGGTTACCATCCACCTTCTATCACTTCCTCCTTGAGGGTGCAAACTAAGGTCAGAGATGTTGAGGAACACATTCAACATCAACAACAGGTTTTGGCTAGTTTGAAGGAGAATTTAGCATTAGCACAAAACAGGATGAAACAACAAGCAGATCAACATCGTAGTGAAAGACATTTTGAAATTGGTGATTGGGTTTTTGTACGTCTCCAGCCTTACAAACAGATGTCTCTAAAGCAACAGAAAAAGGACAACAAACTTGCTCCTAAATACTATGGCCCTTATCAGGTTCTACAGAAAATTGGCAGTGTTGCTTATAAACTAGAGTTGCCTCCATCTTCACACATACACCCAGTATTCCATGTTTCATGCCTGAAGAAGGTTATTGGACAGAAATTTGAAGCCCAGACAGAGTTACCAGAACTTGACGAGGAAGGAAGAATCATTTTGGAGCCAGAGAAGATTCTGCAAACACGTACTAAGAGGCTGAGAACCAGAGACATTAAGGAATATCGATCAAGTGGAAGAATCTGAGCATAGAAGATGCAACAGGAGGATGAAGGTTTTCTGCAGCAACATCCAGATTATTCAACGTTGAGGACAACGTTGGTTTGAAGGGGAAGGGCATGCTACGCCCTTAACCTATTGCTTGTATTAGGATATGAGTAGCCACTTGTGGCTTACCATATCATTTTATTATATCATTTATACTTTCTCATGCTTAATAGGTCGCCTTGGTGATGGCCATAACATATGAATAGTATATATAGAGGGATTGTAGGTAGTAGTTCATTATCATTTGAGCATTTGAGTCTTATTATATGGTTTGGAGGTTGCCCCCTCGAAGTGGCGAAGCTATTACAATTGCATATTGAGATCATTATTATGAAATATTGTGTTATTTGGTGTTATATTGCTGCTCATAATCTAAATTATACTAGTAATTATTTATTGGCATTTAGAATTAAGATCTACGATGGGAAACTTGCCAGCTTGGGATATCTCATCTATAAATATATTGCAACTAGCCAATGTGCGGTGAGCTGCCGCACTTTAACCTTTGGTAGTTCAATATTTGGATTGAAGGAAATGTGGCCATCTATGAGCAAAAAGAGATAAGTGCTGTGGACATCTTGGATCTGTTAAATTGATTTGTTGTTCCTTCTAAAAAATTAAACGGAGCTCATTTTGGTTAAAAAATTCTCCATATTTATATTCATAGTAGCATTTGTGAGTGACCTGAGAAAGTGGAAAAATGGCTGTACTCGAAAGGAAAAAAAGTTTCCAGCATGTTTTAAGAAGACTTGATTTTCTGTTCAAATATGAGTGTGAATTACACATTAAAGCATTGTCAACATTGATTATGCTAGTGATGATGAGATTTTAGCCAAGTGCTCTTGATGATTTAGAGCTTTTTGATATAATAATTAGGCCTTTAGAATGTTGAAATTGTAAGTGATTTTGATCATAGTTTTGAACTGATCTTTGATACATCATCTATGCATGTGAGGAAGATATTATGGTATAAATAGATTACTCGAATGTGATATTATCATTAACTTTGTAATAAGACCAAAATTATTTTCCTAACCAGTTTACATGTGATAGTAATGCTAGACTCTCCCATAAAGGATATGGTGTATAGTGAAACTTAATCATATATTCAAATTATTTTATCTTTCATAAGGAAGAATTTAAGAGTATATTTCCTATGAATCAATAATTTTTCAAGGATTTTTAAAGAGTCAATCATTATATATATACATGATAATATATTAAACATTTTTAGAAAATAGGTGAAATACAAACAGGATTTATAAAGATTTCTTTATGTATTATGAAGCAAAATTAAATATACATTTGGTAAAGATTTTTTGTCCTCTGAGAACAATAAAAGAAGTTACGTAATACTTGATTTATGAAGATGTAAGGTGGTTCAAGCATTGAAACATGGTGTAAAATTATGTTTTTTTTGTCATTTAATGCCTTGGTTCAATAATCGAAGTGAGATTTCAAGGCCTTGAGCATTTACATGTGATATGGAAATAATTATAAGATTATTGAGGCTTTAACAATAATTCTATGAAGTGCTTTGGGAACTTCACGCTAGTTCATATGGGCAATTGTCCATATAATCATGAAAACTGCTTTGCATTATCACACAAGCAATCTAGTCAATCTTGAATTGCGGTGTACGATCTAAAACATACATGTATTTGGTATATCTAAAATAAATGAATTTCTAATGAGTAGGTATGGTACCATGCTGATGATTTTCTTGAAGGGATTGTACATGATTAAGATGTATATGCTAAGTATGTTGCTATGTCATATTTAATATATTAAACATAGTCAAATGTACACATATTTGGTCTTACATAAGTACTATACCTAATGAATAGCTCATGAAAACTAATGTTTTCCTTTATGCTGATGTTCTCTAAAACTATTTTTGACCTAACTTAGTACAAAAAACAAATAGGAGACTTGGTTTATTTCAGTCTGCAAAATTCCTTTCTCAATCTAGTAGAAATACGGTATATCCACTTAAATAAACTTAAAAGAAATTATCGATGGTATTCTCTTGAATACAGGTTAGGAATAAAGAAATCTTGAGTTGTCTTCTTAATATTTATCAACTATATAACAACATGTAGCGCTCATTCCACTTCTTAATTCCTAGGGCAATTATTTTTTCCTTTAATTGTATCACTCTTATCCTACATTTGGAAAACTAATTGAAATGATGCTCTCTTATTGAGGATTTACATCTTTGAGAAAAATTAGTTCTCTGAATGTGGCTTCGAAAGGTTTGATAAATTTTGAAGTTTCATTTATACAAGTGGTGTTCACTAGAACATGAAATAATGTAGTATGACGATGTAAGATTTAATAACGCTACGGCTCGCACTTTGCTTCAAGTTCCAAAATACTAAATGATTGAAAGTTTCCAAGTGATGAATAAAAAAATGAAACTCAAAAAGGCATAACCGCCACTTCAATATCTGCAGCTCTTGAAAATATGTATACTGGAAAAAATTTTAAATGAAATCACTTCGCATTTGTATTGTCAAAACAATTTGCATAAATGCTGATTTACTTTATCATACTGCTTTATTACGCGTTTTGTAGACTCAGGACACTTTGCTATGAGAAGGGTAGCCTTTCAATTGATAGATGAGGAAAGGACAATCTAAGAAAAGTTTCATTATTACCTTCTATTCAACAATCTTCCTCTGTGGACTGAATGGCTATTCCGGAGAAATTTAACTAAGAATAAAGTGAATAGGAATAGAATCATAGATGACAAACGAACTCTTAAACAAAATTGGTAGAATCAAATTGAATAAAGATGTAATAACGTAGATAATCAATACTTACGCTAAAAATGTGGGCTAGTAACGTTAACTGATTCCAACATTAACTAGATATAAGTGGTGAGGCATCAATAAACTCCAAGTATAAAATGTGTAAATTAAAGTATCATAGTTGAATGAGGAGCTAAGGACAGCAGTGTCGCTTGCCGCCTAGGAAATGAAGGAGACAAAGAGGGGTAATCTCCTACTGGCATACGATCCACAAATGCTGTCACCTAGCAAAATTACATGGCAAATTATTAATAAATGATCATGCTCCTCCAGTCAATAACCTTCTTGTCGTCTTCGAAGAGATCATCTGAAACCACATTATGATGTAACTTCACATTCCGAAGGGAAGCGATAACATTTTCATTAATTATTTATTGTTATATGGTTTTTAAAACCATATTTGTCTTTTATTTCCACATGTATAATTGTTATAATTGTTATAACAATTATGTGCTTCCCGGATGTAATATTGGAAGCAGTTGTGTTTTTGGTTGTACCTGTGCAACCCATTTATTTGTTTGTATATTGTTGTCCAATATGTATAAATATTGCAGCACTCCATTGTAATGGTTAATCAATTTCACATTAATAAAATATACAGGCTTCCGTCCTTGTTTGTGAAATTACATTTGGTACTAGAGCAATTGAAGCTCCTGGAAAGGTTGGAGAAAGTTTGTAGAGAAGGAGAATTCATGGAGAAGAAATTTGCTTCATCGGAGAGCCAATGTTGCCTCCTGCAGCTTCCCAGAACTCCCTGCAAACTCCACAACCTCTGCCATTCTCCAGGTGTTTGTAAGGAAAAATTTTTTTGCCTTGGTGCCTCTTGCACCAAGAAAAAATTTGTTGTTATACATATCAAGATGTTTATTTTAAAATAAAAAAATTTTCCCCATAGGGGTTTTGTCTAATTTAAGAGAACATTTAGTTTATTGTAATTTGAGGTTGCCTTTGCTATCACCATTTTGGAGGACTCGATCTAAATTTGTTATTATTGTTTGGAAAATTTTTAGTTGTGTTATTGTCTTTTGAATCGGGCCGAATCTTCATCTGCGTGATTCATCGAGTTTTGATCGAAAACAAGTGATCGATTCTTTTGATCAAGCATTTTCACCAACTATTTTTATTGGGCAAGTATACAAAAATCTGGCAATTTTACATGATGAGCAATTATGTCAAGAATAGAGTGACCTGCATTTTGGCAAATGATGTCAAGCTTTAGATATCAAAACATTGAGCACGGCCAAAACTCCATAAGCCACGTAAACAAAACAATCAACAAGTGACCTTGATCAACAAAATGACTTGAGCATTGCCAAGCAAAATGCAAACATGAAAATCAATAGCAAAAAAAAAAGGTGTGAATCATTTAATAAAAGCTGACCTACAAATAATAAAAAAAGCCTCTCCTCAAATGGGTAGCAAACAAAAAGCAAAAAAAAAAAAAATCAATCAAAAATTGGCGAAAAAAATGAAAAGTAAATATGAATGAAAATAAAAAATTAAAAAAAAGCAGAAGCAATATAAAACGGTGTTTAAAAAAATCTTAGATCCATTTTTTTTGTGCCTAAATCCTAAATCCTCCTCCACATGTAAGCCACGTGGGACATGGAACTCAATCCCACATCACATTTTTTAAAAGGTTAGTCATTTTTCATTTCATTAAATATCATTTGTTTTTCATTTCATAACAAGCGCTCATAAGAGCCAGGTGGATAGAGGAAAGACTTAGAAGTGGGAGGTGCATGGTTCAAATCCCACCCCAAAACTTGACTTTTTGAATTTGGTTTAAAATTTGGTGGACCTAATCAGACTAAATTTAGTGGAAAATTTGAATTTAGTTATAACTAACTAAATTTAGCGAGAAAATCCCTAATTTAGGGTAATTTTTTTTTCTCCCATTCAGCTTGTTTTTTCATTCCGGACAACATTTTTTCAAAGGGGACCATCCAAAAAATTGCATTTTCAGCTATATTTTTGCAATTCTTTGGCGTGGGTCATTTTGGGCTCCGAGGCCACCAGGGCCCAAAAAAAAAAATTTTTTCCATTCAATTTTTTTCTAGATTTTTGAATGTAATTTGTATACTGCATTATATTGTACTAATTTGCAGGTTGCCATAGTCAACTGCAAACTTTGTAACTGCTCAGAAACTAGCAAAATTGTAATAAAAAAAATATAAAATTGGTTTTGTAACACTCACGAGATCCTAGATCTCATTCGCAGCGTTCGGTATATACGGTGCCTCTGAGGAAGCAGCTTACGGGTAAAGCCATCATGACTACTACTACACTTAATGCCTAATATAGCTACAACAACATCATCTGGGCATCGACCCTTTAAATCGATGGGGAGTAATAAGGTCACAGTGCACACACTATGAGCCATCCCATCCATCTGTGAATGATTGCATGACATAAATCCGGACTGAGAAATTATCCAGTATATAGCAAAGTTACACACGCGTGTATGAGGATATTTCTTTGAGCCGATGTCAATAATCACACAGACCCCATCAATACTGTCTTGGTACCACGTATTGAATTCTTTCACGTACGTTAACGCCTCTTTCACGTACCTCAGGTATATAGAAAGGGGTGAGCTTCTTCCACGTACCGCCAGGTATATCGGAAGGGCGCGTATATAGAAAGGTTTGGTATATCGGAACTAATGGTATATAGATTGGGAGACCTAATACACAGAGTGATAAGAGCCAAACCTTGTGATGATCTCTGAAAATGGGCACCAATGCCCCCAAATTTTTCTTCCAGATTCACAACTACTCGGAGGAAACAACTATGTTTGCATGGAAGACAAAAATCAAGACACAACTTGAGTTTGAAGAAATCTAGCTGCTGTGTGAATGGTACTCGACCGGATCAACTACTATACAACACAACAATGGTAGTTTGATAAAGCGGATCGAAAAGGCCAAACTCATCATCTTGTTTGGAGTGTCGATGTGATGTGCAACCCCACATTCGAGATGCCAAAATAGCCAAAGAAGCGTGGATAAATTGAGCATAGTATATGAGGCCAAGAACAAGAATGTTATACTTGAATTTATAGAGTCAGTTACACACATTAAAGTTCAAACAGAATGAAAAAATAAAGCTTTCTTAAGAAGAGTTGCAAATTGAGGCTTTCACTTCTAGCCATGGGAGAACCGTCATAGATGATGCTCTCATTCCCATTGTTCTGAGAGCACTCCCCTCTTCTTACCACATTTTTGTCACAACACTAAACGTGTCAAATATGACAGTTGGTTTTGACAAATTGGTAAACCTACTTGCAACAAGAGGAAGCAATGCACAATAAGGATGATGAAGAGGAGCAGACATTGTCTTCACATCAAAAATGGAAAGGAAAAGGTAAAGGAAAACCTAATTCCTATCAAAAAATCAAAATCAAAATCAGTATCAAGGGGATAGACAACAAAAGAAGCAATGTCCAATCTGCAAAAGAGGACATAACCTACAAGATTGTTGGTATAATACTTACAAGAAAGGTTCATCCAGCAACTCTGGACCTCAACAACAACAATCTTACAAGGGACATTCTAACAAAATCATGGCAGAAAAAGGGGAACTGGAAAAGAAGACCCCACCAACAAGGTAATATTGCTGAGCAACAAGAATAGTCAGATAATGAAGACTTCTTGTTCACTGCTCGATCAAGTGAACCATCCACGTCATCTAGTGATGTTTGGTATGTTGATTCGAGGGCCACTCGACACATGACCAGCCACAGAGACTGGTTTATTTCAATGAGGGACACGCCATCAAAAATCATGTTTCGTTGGGAGATGATTCTTCATATACAATTCAGGGGATTGGGAACATTTCTCTACCCCTTGGTTCATGCAAATGTAGACTATCAGATGTCCTATATGTCCCTAGGTTGACAAAGAATCTACTTTCAGTCAGTCAACTCCTAGATCACAACCTAAAAATTGACTTTGATAGTCAATCCGGCAAGAAAACGTGTTTGATTCGAGATAAATCAAGAGGCTCAAAAATAATTGCAAAAGCCTCCAATGTGGGACGCATGTTCCAACTTGATTTTGTTCACAGAGATGATCAAGCACTTGTGGCTAAGAACTCCACCTCAACACAGTTGTGGCATCGAGATTTGGTCATGTAAGTTTCAAATATCTCAAACACTTCACCGGTGTAATATGGTACATGGGCTACCATCTCTTCAGAAGGATACAGACAAGTGTCCTCACTGCCTAGCAGGAAAACAACACAGAGCTTCATTCCAGAGGAGTACATTTCGAGCTCATGGTAAACTTGACCTGGTTCATACCAATCTTTGCGGTCCGATGCAGCCAAGTCATTCTGGGTTCTAGTACTTCATGCTTTGTGTTGACGACTATTTGAGAAAAATGTGGATTTTCTATCTTCGCAAGAAAAGTGAAGCATTTGAAACCTTCAAAAGTTCAAAGTAGTAGTTGAGAAAGAAACTGGTCATCACATCAAAACTCTCCACTCAGATCGAGGGGGGAATTCACTAGTGATGAGTTCAGAGACTACCTACAAACTCATGGGATTCGTCAACAAATGCCTCCTCCACACACACCGCAGCAAAATGGTGTTGTTGAGAGAAGAAATCATACTATCATGGAAATGGTGTGATGCATGATCGATGATTCTAGACTTGCAAAGACATTCTGGGTAGAAGCAGCAAAGACAACAATATATTTGTTGAATAGAGCACCCACAACTACTCTCTTGATGGAATAACACCACAAGAAGCATGGTCAAAATGGAAACCATCTATTGCACACCTCAGAGTATTCGGGTGCAAAGCAAGCATGCACATACCCAAACAGAATAGAAATAAATTGGACATGAAGTCACAGAAACTCATCTTCATTGGGTATAGTGAAGAGACTCTTGGGTATAGATTGATGGATCCTAAGACCAGAAAAGTCTACACCAGCAGAGATGTTGAGTTTTTCAAGAAGAAGGAAGTAGAGACTCCTCCTCTGGACTCACAAGATGTAGATTTTTCACTGTTGTAAAAATTGAAGCTGATGTTCCCTCAGAAGATGAAAGTGATGATGGGGATGATGGTGTTGATCAGATAGAACCACGACCCATGGGAACAGTTCAACATATGCCTAAATGGTGTACAAGTACATTACAGATGCAAGAATGGATGCTCCACTTGGATACATCCACCCTGGACCACGGACTCACGTAGTAAAGCAAGAGAAGAAGTTAACTTTTCTTTGATGAGTAGAGTTATTGAATCAGATGAGCCCTCTATAGTCCAAGAAGCCCTACAGTCAAAAGCTTGGAAAGATGCCATGGATTCTGAATATCAATCAGTGATGAAGAATAACACTTGGCAGCTTGTCGATCTTCCACCAGGGAAGAAACCCATTGGATGCAGATGGATATTTAAAACAAAGTACAAAGCAGATGGGACAGTGGACAAGTATAAAGCAAGACTTGTAGCAAAGGGGTATGCACAAAAAGAAGGCATTGACTATGAGGAGACATTTTCTCCCACAGCTAAGATCAAAATGATCAGGATGATCTTTTCTCTAGCTACTTAGTTTGGATGGAAAGTCCACCAAATGGACGTAAAAAGTGCCTTCCTAAATGGAGATTTACAAGAAGAAGTCTACATGACTCAACCTGAGGGATATGTAGTACCTAGTCAAGAAGCAAAGGTATGCAGACTCAGGAAATCTCTGTATGGCCTCAAATAGGCCCCAGGCATGGTACATCAAGATTGATGAGCATCTCGTACAACATGGATTTGTTAGAAATCCATATGATCCCAATCTCTACCTCAAAAAGCAAGGGGGAGATGGTGATTGTTGTTGTCTATGTCGATGATCTAGTCATCACTGGCAGTTCAGTGAGGATGATCGATGCAATGAAGAAAGATCTTAATCGATCGTTCGACATGACTAATCTCGGGCTGATGCATTACTTGTCTTGGATTGGAAGTATGGCAGAAAGAGAATCACATTTTTGTTTCTCAGATGAAATATACCAAGACTACACTCGAGAAGTTTAGGATGATGGATTGCACACCAATTGCTACACCCATGGAGAATAGATTGCAGTTATCTCATTCAGATCCATCTCCTGAGGTAAGTGCCACTCTCTATCGGTAGCTGATTGGGAGTCTCATTTACTTGACCTACACTAGACCAGATATCAGCTTTGCAGTGAGCTATCTATCCAGGTTCATGCAGGAACCCAAAGTTTGTCATTGGAAAGCAGCAAGGCATTTTGAGATATCTTAAAGGATCAGTGGATCTTGGTCTAGAATACAAGAAGAATGACAACTTCTTCTTGACTGGATATTGATTCAGATCATGTAGGTAACATTGATGATAGAAAATCCACTTCTGGATTTGTATTCTTTATGGGATCTGACCAATATCATGGGAAGCAAGAAACAACACTTCATTTCTCACTCTTCCACATAGAATCCAAGTATCGTTACGGAGAAGTTATCTGTGAAGTGATTTGGCTACGTCGCATACTAGGAAGGACTTGGAATACCACAGACAAACCGACCACCATGTATGTTGACAATGAAGGTGTTCTCAAACTTGTTCACAATCCAGTTTTTCATGAGAGAACAAAGCACATTGAGGTACAAGTTCATTTCATACGCGAACATGTGTTGAAGCACAACATCCAACTTCAATTTTGTCCAACAATTGAACAACGGGTAAGATATCTTCACAAAGTCACTTGCACGTGACAAGTTTGAGTTGTTCAGAGAGTTCCTCTCCTCATCCCTTGAGACAATGCACAATTAAGGGGGGGAATGTTAGGTTAATTATTATTTACCTAATATTCTAATTATGCATTTTATAATTAATTAACTATTAATTAATTATTTATTGTTATATGGTTTTTAAAACCATATTTGTCTTTTATTTCCACATGTATAATTGTTATAATTGTTATAACAATTATGTGCTTCGGATGTAATATTGGAAGCAGTTGTGTTTTTGGTTGTACCTATGCAACCCATTTATTTGTTTGTATATTGTTGTCCAATATGTATAAATATTGCAGCACTCCATTGTAATGGTTAATCAATTTCACATTAATAATAGTACTTGGGCTTCAAGAGGTGATTTTGGGAGCTCTAAAATGAGTTGTGAGACTAACAAGATATAATTGGAAATGATTTTAAGCCATATACATGGTGGAAAAAATAGATTAACTCCAAACCCCATGCATTTTTCCAGGTATCTCATTCTTTCCATGCACAATGGGTGATCTCGAGAAAAATGAGGTTTTTAAGGTTTTACAAGCATATTTAAGGAATGTAACCCATACCATCCTTATCAAAAGGAATTTTACATGTGAAATCATATAAATAAGCGTGTAAAAATTCATCTAGGAGCTCAAGTTATGGTCTTTCCAAGTCGCCCTCCAAGGTATGTGTTTCTAATACTTAGTCAAATTTGTAAAGGGACATGTGGCAACTTTGAGGCCTGAGGTGAATTTTTTTCCTCGTTTCCCTCACCAATGGGACAAGAGGGACAAAAAATTTCACCCTCCCCATTATCACTTGGGTCACACCATGTGACCCCGACGACTCACTTTAGGCACCTTTGACCAAGTTAACTTCCTCCTCCACCAACTCCCACATGCTCCCCACTTGTCCTAAAAAGGATAAGGAAAATTTTTGTACCTATTGTCCCAAACCAAAGGGATAATTGGGAAAAACATATGCCCCACCCCCTCTCTTTATGCTCAAATCTATATAATGCGGAGTTAGCCATTTTCATGCTCATACCCCCACATTCTCCATCTACCGCTTGAAACTATATGTTGAGCTTTTTTCTCAAATATTCTCTCCACCATTTTCATCCTCAATCCATTGCTGCCATATTCCTATGATCTAAAGAAGAATAAAAACAACAAAATATGGATTTTTAAGACTTCAAAAGAAATTTCTCACCTAAAGAACTCCTATCCCTAGCCAAAGAAAAAATCCTCATAACTAAAAAACTAGTGCACGGATCAACGCGGGGTTTTTTTACAATCATCTAGTTTTTCAAAGGCCATTAGAATCAAAGTATAATATTTCATATGCACACCCCATATTT